>JAWWMU010000036.1:5935947-5947309 GCA_035048155.1 Cinnycerthia olivascens | reverse complement strand
TTATTATGTTTGTGGCATATTATTTGTGGTAAAATGTGGCTTAGCCTCTTTACTACAGTGAGAAGACTATCTGGAACAGGTATGAAAAGAGGGTAGAATCACCTCTTCGAGCCAATATCAGTTTTTCAGCCAAACTGGGAAATGAAAAGTATGTGTTACTACTTAAATCTGAATTTGTTTAAATATGTCTGTCATAAAAACTGTCTGGTTTTAGGTCTGCTACTGAGAGAGAGAAAGTTGAAGAAAAGTCTGACACTGAAAAACTCCTGGAATATATTACAGAGCTCAGGTAACAACAAATTGTTCTCAAGAAGGCAGATTTCCTCTTGGAAACCAGAAGTCCTAAGCATTTTCCTTTGTGTTGATATGTAAGCTTACAAAGAAAATTTAGTAGTAGCAATTGCCTGAATTTTGTTCTACAGTAATGTTGCAGAAACAGCTGAGAAATACAAACTAAAAGTTGCCCACGCGGAGGAGACATTGAGTAAGAAAGACCAAGATATTGAGAACCTGAGGAATTCCCTCAAAGCAAAAGAGGAAGAGTCATGTAAACTGGTGAAAGAACTTAACGAGAGGTGTCAATTGCTTCAACAAGAGAAAGGTAATTGTTAGTTTTTGTGATCCCATTTGTGGGATCACTCACATGTCTTAAAGCATCTCAAATAGGTGTTTTCTAAAATGTCAGTTTAGACTGGTTTGTTCCAAATGAGAAGTCAAGTCTCTGAGCTCCAGCTGGAGACACCAAGGCATGTTTTTAACAACTGGGAAATCACTTCACATCTGACATCCGTTAAGTGTGAATTGGTGTTTCAGTGGAGGGTGACTTGGGTGGATAGTATACAATGAAAATTGTTGGAGTGGCTTTAACCTGAAAGGTGAACACCAAGAAGTTGTTGTTCCTTACTGTTCACTGAGAAGCATTATAATATTGTGTGAATGCACTGCTAGCAGCTTGTACACAGGATCATTGAGGTGTTGGCCATGTGGCAAGGATCCTTCTTCACCTCCTTACTCCTGTCCCAACACCAGCAACTTTGCAATCAGACACATGTACTCAGTTTCCTGTGCCAGCTGCCTTCTGTGTGCTAGTTTGTGGAAGAAGCTTTGGGGAACTCATGTAGTTGTTTTCCCTGCCATACTGCCCTTCTCGTGAAGGCTAATTGCTTCATCCAAATACTGCAGCTGCTAAAATTATTTTAAGGTATATTATATTTAATTACCTCCAGCCAGTTTTGAGGGATTTCCAGATGGATTGTAGGTATGGAATTGTTTTTTTTGGGGGGGAGGTGTCTTTCTGTGTTTTAGTTAGGCAAGGGAGAAACCAAGATGGAATTAAGTAATATGAAGAATATACATTGTAGCTATTTGAAGACAGAGAAAGGAATTTGTGTTATATTGATAATTTTTCTATGCAGAGAAAGAGTTGTCTGAGGCCAAAGGACAGTTCCTGAGTATGAATGCTGAAATAGACGACCTGAAAAAAAAAGTTGATTTGGTGGAACAAGAATACCAAAAACTGCTTCAGAAACATGAGGAAGTTATCTCTCAGCTGCAGCAAGAGAAGGTAAATACATGCTATAAATGAGTCTAAAAATAGATTTTAATCCCAAGGACTGGCACTAAAAATTGTTGTTTTGGTTATGCATGAGATGTGCATTCCACAGATTAGGTTATCATTAATATGGCAGGGTGAGTGCTGGCCTGCAGAAGCTTGTGTGGTCTAATAGGTCTAAGAATGATTGCTGGTGGGATGGAGGCTTTGGCTCTTCTCATAGATTGGAAATTTAAACACTGCAAATTACCCCTTTACTACCCAGAATGTACTGGTAATTTTAAAATCTGTGGTACTCTGGCATGCAGGAGTCATCTGCATCAATGCAGCAGAAGTTAGTAGAGTTTGAAGATGAAGTAACAAGTGAAAGACATCTTCTGGAAGAAGAGCTGAATGATACCATGAAGGAGCTGAATAAATTGCATGCAAAGGAGAAGAAAGCTGAAAATTTGGTGAAGAGACTGGAACAAGAAATTAAATCTCAAGGTCTTGAACTTGCACAGGTGGAAGAAGAGTTGAAAAGGTTTGTGAAAGCAACTTCCTGATTCAAGCTTTGAAAGGCAAAATGTTGAATTAGTAGTGTAAACAGTTTCTGAGCCTAGCTCAGGTTTTAGAGACCTGAGCAGATCTGAAGTTATTTCTTCTTAATTACTGATAGTGATGAGATCTAATCACTAGCAGTAGTAACTTGAGTCAGTATCAATAGTAACTTGAGTCAATTTTACTTTGTTGTAATTTAAAACAAAAAAAAAAGCCAACTGGGATTTGCTTGGAAGGCTGGTATTGCAGTGCTCTGACCTTGCTGTGCTGGGTAAGCTATGTGTTGTACTGGCTATTTCTGTCCTGGAGAGGCAAGGACTAAAAGATTTTCAAGCCATTTGTTTCTTGTTTAAATTTACTATTGGGTTTTCAGTCTATTCTATAGCTCCCTTGGAAAATAAGGGGAGGGGGAAATCCTTAGCAATACCTGTTGAGAAGGTTGTGCTTTAGTACGTGAGAAGTTACTAATTTGTCACAATTAATTTATTGCTGCTGCTTCAAGCCTTCTGTAACTGATAGCAGCCTTTGGTTATGTGTTCACACATACTTCTCTCCAGTGTGCAATGCTGAATTTCTGTTTCAGGAAGAATGCAGAGCTGGAGCAAATCAAGGCGATGCATAGCAGTGCTGTATTGAAAATCCAAGAAGAGCACAGCAATACACTGCAGAAACTTGGAAAGACTTTGGCTGACTTTGAAAGGTATTTATGTTGTATTAATGTATAGGACAGACATTATCTCTAAGATTACAATAAAATGTACTGTTCATTTATGTGCCTTGGTACTTAACATCTCATGTGAGTGTTGGCATGGCATTAGAGCAGAGGATTTTGTGATGATATTAGGTGGCATTTAGAATTTATTTCTTGAGTACTAGGCAAATATAGTGACAAGTATCATTATATGTATTATATAGTGACAAAGTATCACTGTCTAGTTCAGGAAGTTGAATATTTCTTCTTTCAAAATATAACCAGTTGGAGGAGTTCAGTGGTCTTGAATCACAATGAGATTTGTAGCTAGTGATGATGTTCATGGCACTGAAATATCTTGTATATTTTGTATAGATTCAAAATTTGCACTGAATTGAGAGTAGTGTCCTTCAGTTATTGCAATTCTTTTATCTTAAAATATTCAGATGATACTGTTATTACTTGGTATGTGTGTCACCCATGAAGAATCTTGTGGAATATTTGCCAATGCCAGCTACAGACAGTAGGTGCTTTGTTTAAAATAAGCTTGAGAGTGGGTCCTTTGTGTTTAAAATACCTACAAAAATCTAGTAATACTTGTGTCACAGAATTTGTTGTAATGTTACTGCTTATGGCTTTATTGAACTGTGTTGTGGTTGCTTACTTTTGGATTTATCAGTGCTTGTACACTGCTATATCTTCAGATTATAAGATCTTGGATACTTGCTAGCACAAGCTTTTTTTGCTTGTGTATTGCTCTTGTAAAGTGTGAACATCAATCTGTACTTTGCCTGAAGTAACAAGGTTTTTCTCATTTGTACTGTAATACCAGCTACAAGAAAACATCAGCTGAAGAAATTTGCAGTTTTAAATTGGAGAATACCTCTCTGCAAGAAGTTGCCAACCTAAAAAAAGTGGGCCAAGAGAATCTGCTGTTGCTTCAGGAAGCAGAATACACTCAAAACAAAGCAAATGAAGAATATGCAAGGTACTACACAGACAAACTTTTCCTTAAGCTAAGGAATGCAAACTGAGGCTTGCCTTTCTAACTAGAACCTCGTGTGATGCTTTAGAAGATCACATCAGTATTTGATGTAGGCTGAAATTTCTTGATTTTCCCAGTGCAGAAGGTTGAAAATACTGACAGACAAAAGTTATTAAGTTTATATTCATTAGGAAACTGATCTCTTCAGTCAGTTGTTTTGACTTTTTTCTATATGTGGAACAAAAAGGAAAATATTGGAATTAAATATGTTGGAATATTGTCTGTTTCAGAAATATCGGAGTGACTGCTCTGAGAAATAAAATCCCCAGGGATGACAAGCAAATACATAATGCAGAACTTATTCTTTGCCACTCCAGTCTGATTGATGTCACCTCAAATTCTGCTCACAAGCAGATGCCAATGATTCATCCATGTATTGCCACACTGTGGTGATGTAAACTGAGGTCCTCTCTCTGCTTGGTATGAGGCACCACCGTTCAGCTGATGAGAAATAACACCCAAGAAGTTGTGTTAGGCCAGTAGCTGAGGACAGGCTTCTCTGGCTGTGTAACAGCAGTTTAGTGATCCATGTTCTCCATGGCTCTGTGCTGGTTAAGACGCTGCCCTTTCTTTCCTCCCACTGGCTTAATATCTTCAGTTACCATTAGAGCTGGTAAAAGGAAAACTGAAGAGGTGGCTGAAGTGGCAGGGAAGGAATGGAACAAACAGCTGGAGCTGAAGAGGGGTCAGTGCTTTTAGCTGTAGGGTTTTTGAAATCTTGCACACATCCACACTGAACAGTCTTGATTAGTTCCTGCTTGAGCAAATCTCTGCACGTAAAGCCTAAGTACTAAACTGTCCCTGCTAAAAGCTGTTGGCATTCAACAACCTTAAATGAGCAACATGGTCTTTTTTTGCATTAAAAGGACTGCTTGCATCCTTATAGGAAAAGGTAAAGATGTTGTTTATCTTAAGCTTAATTGCCTTCTGTACTACTGTTTTCTTTGTGGCACTGTTTGTGCAAACTTTTATTTCAGTTCTGCTAACAGCTTTTCTACCAGGGCTACTTGTGGGCTTTAGATTTAGTATAGTGGGAAAAAAGTAAAAAATTAAAAAGAATAAAGAAATTATGGTATTTTCCTCAGGATGCTTTTAGAGGTCCAGACCAAGCTTGCACTAAAAGAAGCAGAAACAGAGAGAACAAAAGAGTCTTGCCTTGCACAAATGACTAAACTTCAGGAAAAACTTGAGGAGCAAACTGAAGATCTGAAAAGAGAACTTCAAGCAGAAAGATCAAGGTAACTTTCTTAAACTTAAACTGCATATGATGCACAGTCAAGTTTTATTGGGAAGAAGTGCTGAGAGATATCAAGGAACATGATAAAACTTTGCTTCTTGTTTTTTAGGAAAACCATAAGCGAAGATGAGACCTCTAGTTTAAAGAAAGAGGTTAAGACCTGGCGTAAGCTGTATGAAGATTTGCATAACAAAGTTAAGCCTTTTCAGGTGTGTTGTGAAGTAGATGATTGTTTATATCTGTTGATATAAGACTTTTGCACTTGGCTCAAGTTCTGCTCTTGAGAAGTAAATATGCTACTTCCCATTCTAAGGCATTTATTCTGAAGTGGTTTCCTAAGTTACTATCTAGTGAGCCCGCTATTCCCCTTCCCAAACTCATCTTCCTTGGTAGATTGCAGTTCAATAAAAAGTTATGCTTAGTTGAAAGACTTCTAAGATATTCAAATATATTTCAGCAACAACTGGATGCTTTTGAAGCAGAGAAGAATGCACTCCTGGAGGAGCATGGGGCAGCCCAAGAAGAGCTGAATAAACTGAGTGATGCTTATGCTAAACTACTTGGCCACCAGAACATGAAGCAAAAAATCAAGCATGTTATGAAGTTAAAGGAAGACAATGCTCACCTGAAGCAGGTTTGTGAAATGAATTATTAGAAATCTGCAATTTACCAATGTGCTTGATGCATTTGCTTGTTGCTCTAAATATTTATAGACTAATCCTGGAAGCTACTTATTTCTTCATTCTTAAATTCCCTGCACAAAGCAGATTACAATAAACCACCAGCCTCCAGAAATGCCAGGAGTTTTATTTTTGACTGAATTTACAACATACAGAGGGATCAGCAGTACAAATAAGGACCTCTGCTCTTACCTTGGTTGGTTTTTCTTTACCTTTTCTTGGGGTCCTAGACTTAATAAACTATCTGCTGTAAGTTTCAGACTGCCATACTGCTTAGTGGTGTTACACAGTACCTGTACACGCTGCTTGTTTCTCTACACCTGGATGTTTGGGTTGAGTTTTAATGCCACCAATAATTGTCTATATGTTTAGCATTAGGCAAAATGGCTCCTTCAGCAAGTGATGAAGCAGGCTCTTCTCCTGTTCTTCACCTAACTTGCAGGTGTTGTTTTCTCTAGGATGTCTCAAAGCTGCGTGCATTGCTAGCCAAGGAAAAGCAAACCAGCCGGCATCTTCAGGAGCAGCTGTGTGCAGTACAGGGCATTAAGCGTTTTGATCCTTCCAAAGCTTTCCAGCATGAGAGCAAGGAAAATATTCCTCCAAAAACACCTTTAAAAGAAGGTAAGTTTGATATTGATGTAGCCTTTGTAACCAAAGAAGCTGTGAGAGTCTTGCCTAGTCAGCTGCACCTGGGCGAGGTGAATGCTTGTTCCACAGCAGGTGTTGGAGGCTGCATCAATGGGGCACTCCCAGTGTACTTTCCAGCCCAGATCCTTACAACCTGACAGGAATAGGTGGTGCCAGGTCAGACAGCAGAGCCATTTTCCTTCTGTCACCAGCTCACATGTTCCTGCCGATGAGGTGACAGGAGGTGTCTCCTGCACAGCTCATGAGGTGCAAGTCAGCCAGACCTTTGCACCCTGGTTCTTTAGCTGCTACCTGGCAGGACCTTACACCACTGCAGGTGTCAAGGTAAGGTTCCAAAGGGCTGCAGATAAATGTGGAGTGGAGGAAAAGATGGAGAGAGCATGGGGGCTGCACCACGGGAAGCAGGGTAGAGGAGGGAGTTTCATCAGTGTCTGTTCCAGGGTCTGAAATCCTGGCTTGCCTGTGAGATTCTGTGTAGGACCTTCTGCCCCCCAGGAGACAAGAAATTACTCAATGTGATGGGAGCAATAAGTGAAAAACTCAAACTTAGTAACATTTTTCCATTGCAGGTAATAAAAACAAAATTTGAAGTCTTGGTTTTAAGAAAATAAATCGCCCATGAATTCATGTGCAACAGCAAACTTCAACAGACTGCTTCTTCAAGGTGAACTTGGATGCTGTATATAATACAAATCAGTAGGAGCCCTAGAGAAATTATCTCAAATTATATATTTTTAGAAAAACTGTGTTTTACTGAGAAGCAACAGGTGACAGCACATTGCTGATTGCTGGTAACATCATTACAGGCAGGAACTCTCAAAAATGTTCACTTTAGCATGTTTTGGGTATGCTGAGGCTGCTTAGTTAGGTTTTGAACAGAGCATTTTAAGTTTGGAGAAGGAGAATAAGGACTGGAGAATAAGATTTGCATGAAATCTGATTTGTATTTCTTTGGTTTTGTTTTTTTTTTAATCTATCCAGTGTATACAATTTTATATTAAATTAATTTTGCTGTGTATAGCAATACTGCCAAGAGACCCTTTTACTTCTGTGGCCTACACACTATAGAAACAGTGTAGAAATCAGACTGTACATTTGATTTTGATATTCTGTGGGATCTGTATTCAGTATATGCAAGTTTAAATCCTGGGGCTGGGTGTTGCAGCTGTTGATCTTCAGAAGAGCATTTTCAGATCAAAGTCAAATTGACTGCATTTATCTAAAAGTTTGTGTACCATGACTAAGATTAGTGTCTTAAGAGCAATGCTGTGTCCACTGGACTCTTAAACTGCCACAAAATCTTTGTAGCCAGCTGTTTTAAGTGCTCAGTCCTACAGTGAGTAATAACAATAATAATAACAGAATAACAACAGAACTTCTCTCACTTGGGTGGGAGGACACCCACGGATTTCACTTGAATTGTACAGACTGGAACTTTGGCAAGGGGGAAAGAATCTGTTAAACTGCATTTCAAATTAAGAACATTTTAGCACAATAAAAATTTTAAATTAAAGAATTTGTCCATTTCCTTTGCAAACCAGGGATAAAACCCAAAGTTACATTACAGTGGAATTCATCTAATGTTCTTTTTTCTAGTCTCGTCTTCATAACAAAGCCCAATGTCAGGCTTGCCTCAAAAACTACATATTCTGTAGTCTTAGGGGAATTATTTAGCTGAACTGTACAATACATATAGCCTATAATTCTCTTATTTCTCTTAATACAAAAAAATACTTCATTTAAGTCAAAAGTGGACCTGTTTTTGTTATTGGATGTCTGTGCAGCTGTCTTGCACAGAGGTGCTGCAGATGCAGTACCCAAAACATAGCTGGTAGAATTTATTGCCATTTATGCTGACATTGTGAGCTCACAGAGACTTCAGAATTCCTAGGAAATTATATACAAAAAATGCACGTTAAGTCTAAGGAAAGAAGTTGCTAGATGTTGTCTGTTAACGTAATGTTTGTGTATTTGCTGGATTACTTGATCCTCTGAAGATAGAGGATGAGGATTAGTTTCAGGTCTTTTAATTAAGAGAGCATTTGGTATTCAGCCTGAAGTGTTGCGAGACATTTTGATAAAGAAGTTGCTAGAAGTATTCTACACTGGAGTTCTCTGCTTGTGGTGAAAAAAATGAAGGTTTTCTGGTCTGAAAGATGTAAATGGAGTAAAAAATTGTAGAAGGAGTAGACATTGGTCTGAATGTTAATAGAAGGTTGCATCTAACTCAAAACATTAAAAATGGAGACACTGAGTCAAGGCACTTTTTTTTTTTTTTTTTTGCCTGAAGGTACAAATGTGCCAAGGGAAGCCAAGAATGGCAGGTGTCACAGGACTGGGCTTTTAGGGTTGCTGCATCCTTGTTTGATACAGCTGGCATGAGCATGCTTGTACTGACAGAATAAAAGGGAAATGCCAGCAAATAATTCTGCTAGCCTTACAGCAAAGGTGATCCTTGAGCTTTAAAACATGGATAAATCATGTAGGGCAGAGTGGGGAGAGAAGCAAAGGGGAAATTGAGGGCTTTTTGTCAACTTCAGTCTAGGATGCTTTTTTGCTTTCCTGCTTTATGAAATGAAGTATTAAAAACTGAAACCTTAACATGTGTAGCTCAACTGACATTAGTATTCACTGCAGGAACCCATTACTTTCATGTTGTAGAATATTTATTTTTTTTTTAATTGAAAAATCCATGTTATAACACAACATTATTTCTCTGTTCATTCATCTTGCTGTATTGTAGCAGGAGCTGGGCTGTGCTTAGTTGGGATGTAACATGAAGAGCTCTTAGAATTTTCAACCTGCCTGACCTAATTAGAGCCCTCCTCCTGTTTGCTGTAAAAGACAAACTGTGTAAGACTCAGTGCCAGTGCTTTGAATGGCTCTCCTGCACACAATGGCTGTGCTGGCTCATGCTGGCTGTTATGAGGGAAAAATTTAAACTCATACTGAGCTGCTTAAATGGTACCACTGGGACCAGAGCAAAAGCTTAACAGGATTCAGAGCCACACGTGATGCAGGGCTTGGATTTGTGCGTTGGTTTCAAAGGTCAGCAGAGCCAGTGCTCCTCTCAGTCCATGTGCTCTCTGCAGGCACAGCAGACAAAGGGACAAGGGCACAGTTGAACTGCAATGATTTCCTAGGCTGGTAATTCCCTCTGGGGTTTGGCAGTGCCTGAAATGCTGCTGGAAATGGAGCAGGTAAGGCTCTGGATATTTGCATTCACAGGTTGCTACAACCTTTTGGTTACAAAATCAAGGGAAAAGCAAACGGGGAGGCGAGAGGGAGACTCAATTATGCTCTAGTCTCTGTGAATTACAGTCTGAAGTGTTAATTTAATGAGTGGTCCATTTAGTCACCCAGGGATGCATAATGCTTAAGTGACTATGATCTAGACAATGATACAGTTTTTATTGTAAAATCATAGTGTTTCACAAAGTGGATGCAACAATAATAAAGAAATTGAAAGTATAAATAGACCACTACAGAACTCAAGGTAAATATTTGAGGAAAAAGTAGATTTTATTATATAATAAAGATACAAAAGCTACATACAATTTAATTGATCCTGGTGACAAAGAGGGTAAGATATTTTACAGGCTCATTGATGATTGGAGCTTCAGATTTCAGTGTTCATGCTTTTGCTGTTTCCCTCTTGCTCTGAGCCTGGAAGACAAAATTTAATTTCCCTATTATGGTTTTTGTTCAAATGCACAGGGAGCTCTTCCAAGGTATGTTGGGAGGAGATACATCAGGTGTACTGGGAGTTCTTACCTCCAAGCTGCTAAACCGTTTGGTATTTCTTTGTGGATTCTTCTTGATTTCAAGTTATGAATTACTGATATTTTTAAATAGAATTCTAAGGTTAATAGAAGGGAATTAAACGTCAATAGCTTGTTACAGGGGAAAAAAGGGCATCTCTATTCCATGAAGGCAGAAACTGGCTGAAGTGCTATAATTTTTTTATGTATATGCACCTAGACATTGTCCTTTAAGTGTTAGTTGTCTGTCATAAAATAGTAATTTACAATAATCTGTAAAATTTTAGTATGATTCTATCAAGTTTTGGTAGACTTTTCTGGTTTTTTCCTTGAGTATTACCAATTAAAACTATTTTAATCAAGTCAAGTTGAAATAAATTCATCCACATGGATACAAGTGTGCAGTAACCGCAGTGAGTTTGGGCCGGTATTTTTTACACATCAGTTCTCTTGTTAAAAAAAGGGTTGGCACAGTCTGCCTTTGTGTGTCAGAAATGGTACAATAACAGTATCCTGTTTCCTTCAAAACCTGTATTAAAAAAGAAATCAGCTCTGTCACCTTGTAAGCATGTCATGCTACACAGAGGCTGAGCGCTGTAAGCAGGAACTGCTGTCTCAAAAACAACTCCCCTTCTCTGTGGGATTTACCGGTTGCTTTTACATCGAACTCTGGATAAAGGCAAACAAAAAATGTTTATTTTTCTGCATTCTAAAAGGAATTTGTAGTGAATATGTGACAGACCTGTATGCAGGGAGATATGATATTTTGGTCTAATTCTCAAGTTTTTTACAAATGAGAAATCACAATAGAAAGTTCACAGTTTCAACAGGCGCCAAGTGTGGTCAGATGTTAAAGCACAGCGCCACACGTGCTTATTGCAGTGACTTTTATTCCTGTTTAAAGCACCATGAAGAGGAGGCAGCCCTGCAGGTGCGGTGCCCCGGGAGCACAGGCCCCGTTTCCCGGAGCCTTACCGTAGCCCCCGCGTGTGCTGTTCCGTGCCCCGGCGCTGTGGGCAGTGACAGCCCCCACGTCACCGCGCCCCTCACGGTACAGACCCTCACTGCCCCAGGGGCCGCGCCTGCCCCTTTAAATACCCCACAGGCCCCGCCCCCGGCTCGCCCCGGCCAATGAGCGCGCGGCGGCGGGAAGCGCGTGCGTCGGTCGCGCGGCTTGGCGAGGGCGCCCCCTGGCGCGCGGCACGGGC
>JAWWMU010000036.1:5920800-5934516 GCA_035048155.1 Cinnycerthia olivascens | reverse complement strand
ATCCGAACCCCGCGGTACCGGGGCTACATTCCCCTTTTGGGGCCGTTATCCGAACCCCGCGGTGCCGGTACCGGGGTGGGTTCCCCGTTTGGGGCCGTTATCCGAACCCCGCGGTGCCGGTACCGGGGTGGGTTCCCCGTTTGGGGCCGTTATCCGAACTCCGTGGTACCGGTGCTGGGTTCCCTGTTTGGGGCGGTTATCCGAACCCCGCGATACTGGCGCTGGATTCGCCGTTTGGGTCGGTTATCCGAACCCCGCTGTACCGGGGCCGCATTCCCCGTTTGGGGCCGTTATCCGAACCCCGCGGTGCCGGTACCGGGGTGGGTTCCCCGTTTGGGGCGGTTATCCGAACCCCTCGGTGCCAGTACCGGGGTTATCGGAGCTGCATTCTCCGTTTGGGGCGGTTATCCGAGCCCCGCGGTGCCGGTACCGGGGTGGGTTCCCCGTTTGGGACCGTTATTCGAACTCTGCGGTACCGAAGCTGGATTCCTTGTTTGGGGCGGTTATCCGAACCCCGCGGTACCGGGGCTGTGCTCCCCGTTGGCCGCCGTTGCTCGGATGCAGTTGCGCGGCGCGGCCGCCGGAGGGCGCTGCTGCCCGCGCCTCCCGAGGGCGGAGGGAATTTCGCGGCTGCAGTTAAAAATTTACACTGCGATTATTTCTGCATGTGTTTGCCTTGATGCATCCGATTTACCTTCATTTGTCAGTCTGATGGGCGAGTGCTAATTGCGTGAGCAGGGTGCTCGTTTCCCCGCCGATGCACGGCTTGTACAACAGGTGATATTTAGTCGCTGGTACACATCACTTGCTGGATGCTACCTGCCAAACCTGTCATTAAGATTTCAGGTGTATTTTTATACAGATAGAATAGAATGGCTGGAGGCAATAGGATCATTTTTTGTGGGGGTGTGTGGTAATAAGTTTACTTGCCCTTTTTTGCTGGATGCCTGAGAAGCAATAACAATGCCCAAAATCTGGAAGTTTGTGTGACATAAAGCGTGATGTTATACTGTAGTTTTCTTACCTGTAAGACAATCCTGAACACAATTGGTTTGGGAGTTTTCTTGTAAAACTTGCTGAGGGAAAAACTCTACAGGATTTAGTTTTGTTATCTAGCTTAAATATAAACAATCTCATTTTCATAATGTGTGAAATTTCTCTGTTTTAAATGGAGTGTTCATCTGCTTCGTCTGGAAGTGTCAGTTACTCATACATGATGACAGAAGTACATTAATAAAGCAGTCAGGAACAAAATGCCAGGGCCTTCATGCTCTGTTTCTTGACACCCTGGAAATCCTAGTGTTTAGTTTTCACTTACTATAGCAGTCTGCATAAGTATTGAAAAGAAATGCACCTAATCCTGAAATATACTTTTGACCCCTTGTCTTGACCCTGACACATGTTGGCATTGGAAATTAAGTTCTGGCAGTTTTGCTGCATTTGGTAAAGGGAAGTTTGCAGAGGCAGACACGAAATCTATTCCTACTCTGTAGATTTATCGCAAAAATGCCGAAAGCAAACAACAAAGCAAGTTTGCTTTACTGGAAACAAACTGGCATCTTTGCTCTTTCAAAGATCCTGTTTACAAGTTAAAGCCATGGCTCAGACTGTCTTTCTTCTTAAACCACCAATCTATAGGTGCTGCCTGAAGGCAGTTGCAAAGGAAAAGATCAGGAGATATCCTGCTGCTATCATGGTCTAGCAGAAGCACTTGATGTTGTGAATACTGGATGATTGTGTTTCAGTAGCCTGAGAGCCTGGAGAGCTGAAACGGAGGCACAGCTGTGCTATCACCAGCAAAATGATTGCTCTGTGGAGAAAAACTCCAGCTGAAGTTACCCAGACCAATACAAATCTTTCTGGTGCAAAGTGTATTCCCAATAAGTCTATTAATGGGCTATATCATAAAAAGGTTCTGTAAAGGTCAGTTGAAAGGACTCTTGATGTTACCATCCTCAAAGACTCTGTCCTCACTTGGATTAGAGCTGTATTTGAAAGCGATGTAGAGGCACAGTTTGAGTTTGGCTCTGCCTGTCCCATTAGCATTGGCAAGAGCTTGGATGAGATGTTAGAAACCGTATTTTCTTCTTGGAGAAGGAGGGGAAGATTTTGAGTTTTGTTAGAATTAAATGACATGCGGTGTGGCACAAGTAGCTATTTAAAAAAAAAAAAATTTATTTATTTTATTTCCTTAATATGGCTGGATTTGTGCTAAACTTTTTTCTATGTTACTGGTCATAGATGGCACAAAATTCACTGTGGATTGCTTTTAAGACTGTTGCCAGCACAGCTTTCCTTCTCAGACTAGACTCAATCTATATTTGGAGAAAATTAAATAAAATCATTATAAATTGTGAAACAGACACAGCAGCAAAAGTGCATTATGAGAACATGACAAGAAATTTCCCCTGTCACGTGATGGTTGTGAAAGTTAATGCACAGAAAGAAGAAAGTGATGAAGGAGTAAAGATGTAGCTTTGTTATATTTGCTAGAAAATAAATGCAATAATTTTGTAGTAAAATTGGGAAGAAAACCCAAGTGTTTTGGTGCCCAGTTCTGTGCTCTGTTTGCTAGCAATGACTAATTTGCATTTTGGCACTCTAAAAAAGCAGTACATGAAGGTGACTTGTTGGGATAGTTGATAACTTGTCAGGTTTCCACTGAGCACTGTTGTTGATACAGTTTCTGGTGTGAAGCACCATTTTAAATATTGAGACATATACATTAAAAATAAGTAAAAGTTTCTCTTTGTTTTCTGTCTAGGAAAATGCTGTTAACACTTTCCCAAACTGTTTCCTCTTCTAGAAGATGTTTTTACAGTCAGTGAAGTTGACAGCATGCTCTAGTCAGGATACCAAACAGAAGAGAAGCTCCAAACTTTATATCCATGGAAGTTGCTGATGGTTATTTTTTTACTTTGCATTACTTCTTGCTGGCTGGTTCTGCATCATCACTCCCTTATGTGGGTGTGTTGCATTCTCAGTTATGACATGAAATTTTTTACTTGCAGTGAAAGATCACCTACAAATATAATGGAAACATAGGAGTATTGTTACAATGTCTCACCTAAACATTTGCTCAAGAACAGGTGCCTTATCTTTAAAATCCTCTTGATGGCACTGAAACCTTAGATATATACACTCAGAGCCTTTTCTTTCGGGTACCAAATCCTATTATCTAGGTTAGCTCATCTGTATTCAAAAGATCAATGTTGCATTATTACAAAGATCCTTTCAAGTGTAAAAAGGATGGCACTTCATTACAGAAAGTAAAAGAAACTAATCAAACTTTCTTGGTGAAATCATTGACTTTTTATAGTAAAGGGCAAATTTAAGAATTTGAAAGTCCGAAATGTAAGAGTCTTACAGTTGAGACTCTGTGCTGCTTTAACTTAAATCTTCTGTAGCACAGTCCTTGGATTTTCATATAATCTGGAGAAGAAAGTGATGTGATGTAACTCTCCTGATGGCTTCTGGCTAAGCCAAGTTGCCATTTGCCCCACTGCAATCTGATATTTAGGTGCTTAGAAAGTGTTCAGCGTGCAAAAAGGGTCCTTATATGAGATAATCTCTTTGCTGAGGACAGTTGGGTTGTGCCTTGGCACTGTGCAGATATTCAGTTAACCTGAAATAATAATGTGTTTGAGTTCTTGTCTAAGATGTCTTTTAGCTTTGTGCAACTTGTCATAAAAATAATCAGCCACTTTTTCCCCTTTATATAATGTTTCATATGTGAAAGGACAGCACAGAGTTGTACAATTTCCTGATTTATCCGATAGCCAGATCTCCTGTCTCATGCCTCTTACTTGTAGCTTTCTAAATGCTTTGTTACAGAAATGGTGAAATGGTTAGTACTGGTTTACATTGCCTGAGGATGGATCCAGGACAGAACTCAGACCACTGAACTTCCACTCCTCAGTGAGCTGCTGCTGATTAGCAGCTTCTCTATAAACACCTCACTGTGAGTATTGGCAATCACTTTTTTCCCTTTTGCTTATTTCCTTGCCTGATTAGGTGACTTGTGTAGCTCACCAGCCATTGGTAGGCCTTGCCATTGAAAATGCTGCTCAGAATTCCCTTTTGTTGACTGAGTGCTGAGTTCATTTTCATGAATAAATCTCTAGCATCTGATCATCCACAGAAATGAACATAAATTGATTATGAATGCAGCCAAATCAAAATTCAGCTTTAGTTTGTATGCATATTCATGAATGTTTTTTCTCACCACCTCCTTTCTCACTGACAACAGGCACGAGTGAAACTGCCAAAGGTCAGTGCAAAAGCAGATGTCACCAGCACTTAAAGCAGATCAGCCCTACCAGCTTGGGCCAGTTAGCACTTGGAACTCCATTCCTGCTTCTCCATCACATCTCAAACAGTCTTACATTTCCTTTGTGCAGGGAATACTGAACTGGCTGTTTTGTGGTCAAGGTGAGGTGTTGGAGACTGCAAACCTGAAATAATTGTAATTAACATGATGTTTGATAATCCAACTCCTCTATCCTCAGTATTTCAAATTAATGGTGGTTGCTGGAGAAAACTGAGCATAAAGTAGTATTTACCTCAGAGAGAAGGAAACATCTTTCCTTGTGTGTTAGAATTGGGTTCACCTTGGGATTTCTTGAGATGAGCTTGGTGTTGATCATGCTGAGATCCTGGGCTGGATCCCTGTGTGGGCAGTTCACCTGAGCTGAACTCGATGGTCCTTGTGCATCCCTCAAACTCAGAATATCCTGTGGTTCCCTGTATTTCTGGAAACAGCTGGTATTGTTTGCTATCAGAGATGAGTGTTGGATTAGATGAGCACGGGAGAGTCGTGAGGTTGGTAGTTGTTTTTCTGGAAATATTGGCAACAAATATGCTGCCTAGATTGTGCCAGTCTGTTGAAGGGTAGAAACGTGTACAGGGCTGAGGTTTCACATTATTAACTATGCCTTTGGAGAAGATTTGTAAGAACACATACAAACTAGTTTGCAATTATTAGGTTACTTCTGGGAAATAATGGAAGACTACAAAAAAGTAATTTCTTTTCTGTAGGGATGATTGTGTTTACAGTTTGTAATTTCTAAATTTTGTTAGAAGTGTTTTTTTCCCTTACTCTTTTTAAAAATTATTTTTGGTGGCTGTTTACATTTTATCTAGTTTGCTGAGGTCTTATAACAGTTCTGTTACAAGTGTCCTTGGCCCTGTTGCCTCAGAACAGAATATACTTGAAAAAGAAATGGAAGTATCTTACTTTTTCCCCCCATGGTTTCTGTTTGCCATTTCTGTCACTTACATTGCAGGTTTAGAGGATGCAGAATTGAAATTCTCTGCCATTTTACCATGACTCAGGAAGGCTAAAGTAGACTGCACAAAGCTATCAAGCTGGATTGCAAGCTCTTTTATAGGGCTGTTTTCCTCACATTTCAGCATGATATTTGCTCACCAAATGTTTTGACTGATTCATCATCTTGAGGTGTTGATTTCAAGGGAAACACTGTGCTTGATCTAAAGAACAACACAAATAAATGTGGATGGACTGTATCAGCAGCTTATTTTTTTTTAGACTCAAAGTAGTCCTACTATTGTTATGCAAGAATTTAGAGGAATTGGGTTGTTTTTTTTTCCTTTGCAGAATATGACCCTACTTTAAAAGATATTAAAAATATTTTCTATATTTTTAGACATCTGTTTATGACTTAGACAAATGACTTGTACAAAAACCTAATGAAGACCAAGTTAGACACAGCTGGCAAGTGAATTAATTTCACTTCATAGTAACTAAAGCCATGATTTTTTGACTCTTTGTATTTTTATATAAGTAATGAATCTTCTACCTAGATTTTTACTTCTTAGGCTTATTATTGATAGCTTAAAATTTGTCCTGGAGCTGCGTGATTTTTCTTCCTGTGTCTTGACATTTCTGGTGCTCCATCCCATGTGAATTAGAGGAGTTAACTTCTATCAGTGGCACATGGAACTAGGGCACTCCATTGTCAGAGGATTTTGTTTGAAAGTAGCAGGATGTTTCTGTATCTCAAATACTTAATATGAGCACTGTTGGGAAGCACTATATTTTAATAAAAAAGTTCAAAAAGTTCACTCCTTGGGTTCAAAAGTCACTAGTTGGAGTGTTTGTAGCATTATAAAAATTCTGTGCCTGTTAGGTTTTGAATACATTAAGAGCATATGTAGAGTTCATTTCTATTACATCTTCATTTTGTTCAGCCCTGCCCTTTCCTTGGTGTATTAGCCCTGTGTCAGGGACCAGCTACCCTGGCAAGCACAACCAGTACAGGCCCAATCCCTCATAGCTCAATTTTCTATTCCATATGCACAGGTGAGGGAATTAAGAGTAGAGTCCCAAAATACCTTTAATTCTGTTTAAGACCTCTGTCTGACTACAGTTAATTTTCTTCTTCGTTATGATTTTGACTCATGTGGCCCTGAATGTGTCTGGGTTTCCTGCTAATCCCCCCCAAAAATGTCACACTGATGCATCCACATATTCTATTAAGCCTGTCTTCCCATCCCTTTATCTCATTAACTGCTTGATCAATGTCAAAAAAAGAATAATCTTACATTAGCTCTCAACTTCAAAAGGCTCAGATTTTCAGATCAAACCGTTTCTCAACGGCTGTATAAAAGTCTATAAATCCAAGAGGTTAACTTCAAAGAACACCTTGTGGGTGTTCTGAAACCAGTTGACAAGTAAACAGTAATTTATGACCAAAGATATGCTCTAATGAAATGCCTTTAAAACCATGGGTAATCTCCTAGTCTTCCCCTTTTTATTCTAGTGGGTGGTTCCTACACTGACAGCAATACAAGTGGATGACTTAATTAGCCATGGAGCAAGACATTCTGGGGCTTTTACTGTACCATTCTACCAACAAGCTTAAAATATGCTTCATTAGGAGTAGGAAGCTGCTCCCAGAAAAAAGGAGCAGCTAGGACTTCATTTTCACCTGGCTGTAGTAACAGCCTTTCTGTTAAGGCTGGTAAAGTTGAATTTGGTGGGCTGATGTGTAGAGTAACCCATCAAATTCAAATTCAGAGCAGCAAAGCTTAGCAGCAGCTGGTGTTCCAAGGGGTAGTGAGTGGGAAGTCAGGAAGAAAACCTGATGTTTTTGTGCTCTTCCGTACCCATCTTTTAGGGTAATAGTATAAAGACTGTTACTTGTTCCATGACTCAGGAGGTAGAGCAGTTCCATGTGTGATGCTGCAGAAACTCAGGGAGTGATCTGAGGGAGGACATGCAGAACAAGTGGTGGCTGGGAAGAGGATGGGGGCCTTAGGGCACAATTACCCCATATGTAAGTCCTGCCTCTTTCCAAATGCTTGACTGAGAGTATCAAAGGAAAACTGGTGCTTTGGAGTGTGGTCTGAATAATTTATTCTTTACTCTGAGATTTGAAACCTGTGCCCTAATACAATACTGGGAATTCTGGATGTTTTAAAGAGATTATAAATCCAAGCCTAAGGAAAGAAAAACAGTCAAGGCCATATCAAGTCATTGCTTCTGACATTTGTTATTGTATGATACTGAATGGAAACATCTGAATGATATTCTTCTGGGAGACAGGTAGTGGTGTGTCACTCTTTGTGAATAGATCAGGAGTTTTCTCCACACTTTATTTTTATTACTATATATTTTATTAATGATATACAATATATGATATTATTTCATAAATTATTACTTTAATTCTTCAGACTTTGCCTTAACAGCTCAATCTTGTGTAACAGTGAAGGAGAGGAAAAAAATCTCTTTGTGATAAATGCATATTCAAAAGGGATTTTGAAGTGAGATACCAACTGTGCTCTTTGGGCTGGGTAGAGTTAATTTTCTTCACATTGGCTGGTATGTGCTGGGTTTTGAGTTTGTGGTGGGAAAGGTACACAGGGATCTTTTAGATATTGCTGAGCAGAGCTTGCACAGAGTCAGGAGCTTTGCTGCTTCTTGCACCACCCCACCAGGGAGAAGGCTGGGTGCACGAGGAGCTGGGACACCCCCAGGAGAGCTGACCCCAAATGGCCAAAAGGATATCCCAGACCATGCAGTGTTATGGTCAGCATGTAAAGCCAGAGGAAAAAGGAGGGAGGAGGTGTTTGGGATGGTGACATTTGTCTTTAAAATCACTATTCTGCAGGTTGGAGCCCTGCTTTTCTAGGGAAGGCTGAATTCCTGCCTGGCCATAGAAAGTGGTGAATAAATTCCTTGCTTTGCTTGCATGCGTGGTTTCTGCTTTGCCTTTTAAAGTTTTATTTCAATCCCCAAGTTTTCTCAGAGTTCCTGCTCTGGTTCTCTCCCTCATCCCACCAGTGAGGGGAGACTGTGAGAGGCTTCTGGGGTTAAACCACAACATTGTCTAACATCAGCTAATCAGAACTGTAATGATACCACTGCTGGGACAGAGTGAGCAAAGAAAAGATTTAATCTGAGGCAGTTCTACTCAAGAAAACCTTAGGCAGTTTTACCCATAGGAATATTTTTGAGATGAGAATTATGGGAAAAAACATATCCAAGTGTTTCTCTCTCCTTCTTTAGTCTTTCAGACCTACAATATTTTAGATATTAGACTGAGCAGAAATAACCTATTGTGCACCATGGTAGCACAGTAGAAATTATTTCAAGCAGTGGTAAGTCAAATATCCTCATATGTGGAATGGAGATTTCCATGCTTGAGGCTGACCATGATGAGCAGGGATAGGTGGTCCTACAAAAAGGATCCTGAAACCTTGAGTCCAACCCCTACAGCTGCCTGCTGATGTAGAGGCTCTTAATTGGGTTTATAACTAAATAATTAAGTAAATGGTTAAACCCATGTCTAACATAAACTGAATCCAAACACCTCTTAGCTGAACAGCGCATCAGAGATTGTACCTTCTTCAGATTAATCCCTTGATTTATGTAGTCCAAACTATGTAAAGTAAAGCTTGTGGTCTGTGACATGTGCCAATAAAACAAATATATGGGTTTACTTTTTCCATAATATTGATTTTTGAATTGAGTTGAACGGGTAGCATGTGAATTGTCTGTGAATAAATTATAATTCAATGTGCTTGTTTTCTGTTCTTCTGAGTGCTGGGCTTTGCCAACTTAAAGTATTTTAGTCAGTCTGAACAAAGAAAGAGAAAAACCAAAGACATGACTTAGGTGATTCAGCTGGACAGTGTTTTCATAAAAATATGAAACTGTGGATTATTGATTATTTTTAGCAGTTCATATATATTGTGTAGTGAAGAGGGTTGTGGGTTTTTTTGTTCTCTTTTTTTTTCTTCTGAGTGATACTGGACCTTAAGGATTTTCACATGAATGGTTGCCATCTGCAGAGTGACTGGTTCTCTTTGCTTTCGGAGGTATTTATAGATTGAGTATCTTTTGAATAATAAGAAAATATTAATAAAATTAATAATTAAAATCAATAAAATTAAGATTTAAAAAATTCCTACTACTGTCAAAAAATATAAGACCTTTCAAAGACTTCCAGATCATTTATCTGTCCTTCCAGGTGGCCACTTCATTACCTAAAGTATCTCTTGGGAAAAAGAATAAACCTCTTATACAGTCTTGTTACTCTTGAAGAACACCTCTCTGGCTATTGAAAAGTTGATGCCAGACTATAGATGCAAAGTAAAAGCTCAATGATCTGATTATAGCAAAACTTGGCTATGTGGGTTTGTTCTGTTCCTGCGTACTGATCAGCTTCAGAGTGATGCTTGTAGTAGTTTTGGGGCTATTAGGTTGTTTGCAGAGGACAATTTCGAAACTTTAGCTGACAATTTAAGAGTGCTCTAATCTGTGTTTCTACACCCTTGCTATCAGCAGACCCACAGATGTGCTTCTTGACTGTTGGACTTGCCCTCCTGAGTGCCTTTGTGGCACAAAAGTGCAGACAGAAGTGACATCAGTTGGGTGTCTCTCCCTACTGCACACCCTTGCAGTGCCTTTCTGTGTCCTGCAGCCTCACAAACTCTTTTGCTCCTGGTCCCCTTTCGTAGCTGCCCCGTGTGTGTTTTGTGTCCTCCCATGAAAAGCCAAATCCAAGTGTTTGGTGATGGACCAGCTTTATTTACATGTTGTGTAAAAGAGGCAGTGGGCAGAGAAACAGCACTAACTTGTCAAGCTTCTTGATCTGTGGGCCATTAAGGCTCCAGATTGTTTTTAGTTAGCAACATTTTACAGTGTAAATGATGACACTGCTGAGGCAGGGAGGTGTGGGAGACAGATAAGGTGTCTGAAGTGATTAATTGGTGTTCTAGTGACCATGGTAATTTTGTGTGGTGTTGGACTCCTATGTACATATCATTGTCTGATGCAAACAAGCACAGACGTACCCTCCTCCCTCTGCCTTTCATTTAATTATGGTCCACAACAACTAATCCCTTTACCTAGCCTGAGAGCAACCTTCTCTGAAAGTTTGGTTACTCTTCTCTCACTCATGTGCTTTGTCAATCTTGGTGGCTCTTCAGCTAAGGCATGAAGGCCACACATGCACCACTGCTTGTTCAGAAAAGCACAAAAGCCTCGAGGCAAACAATTGGAAATATTGATCGAGTCCTTTCAAGGTGGTTGTCAGTGTTAAGACCAGATACAATTGCTTGTCCTGCTGCTCTTCAGCTGCACAAAAAATGTACGTTCCATTCAAAGCCAGCACTGGCTCCCCACCATGTAGAGTTGCTGTCAGCAGACTCAGCAGAGAGCTCTCACACTGCTGCTGTTCAGATGCTCAAGGATCCCTGCTCCTCGGGAAGTGGCCCATCCATTGGGCCCTCCAGGCAGGCTGAGGGGACAGTGTTTGAAGGCTGGCACCATCCTTGCCTCTGCTGCATCTGTCCTTTGGATTGCTGGGCAACTTTCATATTCTCTTTCTGCTGCCTTTTTCCAACACTTAAAAAACAAAACCCCTAGAGTGTGCTTGTCTCACAGCTCACATGATTGGGCATGTCTAGTACAGTCCTGCTGTTCAGTGTAGGTGTGATGATGGTGTAGCACAGTGTGGTTGAAATGAAGGAAAAGATCATGTCTATGAACATAAGGGGAACTTGTACAAGTGTGGTACCCCCAGTAAAAGAGAGGGGTGATAAGGGTAAGCCTGGGCTAACCATTGGTAGACAGATATTCAACTGTAGGAATACTCAAAGGCAGTTGAAAACCGAATAAATCTACAGATGGTTCAGTGAAAATTATTAAGAAGTTAATTCAGCAAATTAATTTGTGTGGCAGCTTATTCATATTTTCTCATTTTCATGAAAAGTTTTGCCTGAATAAGCAAGATTGATTGAGCCTGCAGTTGTTGCATTACTATTAAAATTGTTGTTTGCACTATGTGAACTGGACATTCAGATCCCTCAGGCAGCTGGGCAAATGTCAGCCCTAGCCATGTAATAAATACCATCTGTATTGACCTGCTGTAGGACATTGCTTCCCTTGTTCCTGCTGAAAGAGACTGTTACTGCCTTCCAGGATAACTGTTCTGATCTCTTAGTTCAGCCAAAAAATGAATGTATTTGTGTTTAGAAGTTATAGATTCAATAAGTCCAAATATCCTTTGTGCATAAATGCCCAGAAATAGGTTAAATCAATCAAGTTTTCTAATGAACAAGCCATGCAGACAATATCCAGGTATAGGAAGGAATCTCTTCCTGCTGCATCCAGTTTATGATATGCTTATGTAAGTTTAAGTGTTTTTATACTGATGCACAAGAAATCACTGAAATTAAAAAGTGAAAAAAGGTAAGCAGTCAATGGCCAGAAAGTTTGGAAAGGTTCAGTACTTGGGCTGAGCTTGAGAAAATAGTCTGAAAATATATCCAGAGTTTGTTCAGCATACCTTCAGCATTTTGGGAAGTGTTGTTGCCTACATTTGCTTTTTAAGAGCTGAGAACTTGACACCTCAGTGTTTTAGTCTGTGTGTGTGCATGTCTTCTTGTCTATATTTTGAAAAGACGTGTATTGTTTTGTATGTCTGCAACAAGAGAGAGAAAAACTTAGGCCACAGCTTGAGAACCACCTGTGAGTAACTTGCTCTTTCATTTTTAGCTCATTTTGTTTAGTGATGTGTTGGCATGTATTGATTACATGGGTAGATTTTCAAGATGATGAGCTAAAGAAATTGAGCAGCACATGCAGTGAGAATAAAACAGCTTGATGAAGATTGATATTTTTAATTTCAACATAGATGCCACTTGCTTTGTGCCATACTCTGTCTTTACCTGTCCACTGTTTAGTTGCTCTATTGTAATCTTGAGTCTAAACAAATCTGAATTTAGCATCATAAGCCCACATTTTTCTTGACTTTTTTTTTACTTTCTTACTTTGCTATCATTTTAAATTTAACCCGACTCCTACACATCTTTTACGGGTTTTGATTGTGAAGTTTGATCTATATTAATTCCAACTAAATGATGTAGAATGGGAGAGGTAGGACAGTCAAAATCTTAGTTTGGGGATGGGGGGAGTAAAGGACAGAAATTACAAGAATACTTAATACTGCAGTATAATGCAATCATAAATAATTCATGGAAAAAAGGGATTTTTTTTCTCACGTCACTGAAAAATCTAATTGAATACGAAGAGAAGAACAGCACTAAAATATGTCAATAGGATAATTTGCAAAAGACAGAACATGCCTTTTCACAGGGGCATAATGATCTTCAGGAAAAATAGGCACCAAACTGAAGATTGCTGCCTATCTTTAAGTTGTTTAGTTTAGTACTATGTTTTACATCTTATCTTTTTTGTTATTATTATTCCTACTTATTTTTTTGTGGTTATTATTGTTCCAAATATAATGAAGTAACTAAAATAATTTAGACTGCCAGAGAATTTACAGGGAATGTACTTGGAAATGTCGGGAAGGGTGATTCTGTTAAATGTGACAGTCTCCACCCTGATTTGGACATTTAGGCTTGCTGTTTGACAAGGCTGGTGTCTGGTGCCAGGGATCGCCAACAATAAATCTGATTTTTTTTTTTTTTTCCCCCGACCATTTTTCTTTTTTACCAAGTTTCATAATTAAAGGCTGTGGCTTTTGGGATGGATGTCTTCAATCTTTGTGGCTCCATTTGCCCTAGTGGAGATGGAATGAGTTTTTGCTTATATAGAATTGATTGAAGCAAAATGAACACAAGTTGAAGGAAGCGAAGGAGAAAAATACATTAAGTGGTGTGTGTTAAACCCTGTATGAGAGGGAAGGGGCGACAACAACTTGCACGGCCAGAAGTGTTTCAGAAACCACATCAATGAGAGGATGTCCTGGACTGACCAAGTCATTTGGGTAATGATTTTCAGTCCCTGCAGTTGACTTTTCTCAACTTTGCATAAACTACTGCTCAGTCTGTGGAGCTGTGACAAGAGTCCCTGGTACTGTTCTAATTGCAAGGGCATAGTACTGCTTTTATACCCTCTGATATTTTGTATACAGTGCACCAGCATGTTCTGCATGTGATTCTGGAGAGATTTAGCAGAAAGATGAAACACAAGGCATGGTTGAATTTCTGCCTCATGAAGCACAGCAATTTGGTGATTTCTACCACCACCAACTTCTGACCTCCTTCCCTTAGCTGCTCTTTCTGTGCCAGGGTTGCCAGACTTTTAGGGAGGAGAAATGACTGTGGTAAAACAAAAACAGAGGCTGGGTCAATTCTGCATGGTGAGAGGAGAGATGTGTGCCAGTGTCCCACAGACACTGGGGCTGCAGGGATGGGTGCTGAGCTCTCTGAAACGCCTCT
>JAWWMU010000036.1:5906559-5920700 GCA_035048155.1 Cinnycerthia olivascens | reverse complement strand
GAGCCTCAGCAATGGGGAAAGGGAGAGGGCAGCGTGCGGGAGTTTGGGATAAAAGGAGGCTGCACCCTCCGAAACCCCGAGAGAGGGAGGACCCTGAGGGAAGGCTCTGTGTGTCCTGATGGACTCTCCCTTTATTCCAATAGAGTTGGAGAACTCCTCTGTCTCCTTTCTGGACACAAACCTCTGGCATTTGTGGATTCCCCTGACTATAGTGGGTCTGAAAGTTTGAGTGACGCTTTGAAGGAAATGTTACCAAGTCTGAAGATGAGTTCTGCAAAGGATAACAAATATAGTATAAACTAGTTGGTGGAATTAGAGTTTGAAGGATCTGTGGTACTGTGCTTGAGCACTTGAAGTGCTCTTGCAAACCTCTGGAATTAGCACAGGTGCTCCAGCAAAGTCCTGTGCTGGGAATGGCACATACTTATTCCACAGGTAGCTGAACATTGCAGATTACCCAAACTAAAAAAAAGTTCTTCTCTGTCAGCTTACTTGTTTTCTCCCTATGTCTTGCCACAGTTGAGATTTTAATGAGGTGACAGAAATTTTTGAAATCCAAATTTGCAACGTGAAAGGCAAAATGCCAGTTCTTGTTTGGCTTTAAAAGCAGTCTGAGCTGTTTTTGTGAAACTACATCTAGTGCTCTGTAGCTCAGTGCAGTAATGTAGCCTTGCTTCAGCTCTGTGCCATGAAGAAAACACCTGAAAATAATGAAGAGAATAACTATAGGCATAATACTTATACTGCAGCTCTGCCATGTGGTCTTAGTGTCTACAGCTGGCATTCTACAGCTTTTTACACAGTTACAACTAGATGTAGACAAGAACACACTGAGTTCTCTCCCCTGTCTTCTGGAAACTTTTTCTTTTGGTCTTCTATGATGAAAATTCCTTAGAGAAGTTGCATTTCTTTAAGCTGGGCTCTCTGCAGCCCATCCCTCGTTAGGCAGGGCTGTCAAGCAGGGGCAGGGAGGCACAAGCACCCACCCTCCAGTGGCTCTTTCCTGCTGACTGCTGCAGCGCTCTGTAATCAAGTGCTCAGCTATTGTAAGCATACTTGAGCTTGCTGTAACTGCCCTTGGTTTCAGTCTAGGGACTGGTAATTACGCCTGTGGGCCGAGCCTTTTACTTTCATAGTTTGATTCAAACCAGTCATTTATTGTGGTAAAATCGTCAGACTTTCTGCAGTGTTTACAGATAAGCTTTCTGTGTGATAGTCATTTAGTCTACCCAGCCATCCATATATTAAAGATATTGCACATTTTCCCTTTCTGTGTTCAGACAAATCAGCTGCTGATTCCAGTTTGATTACATGACAGTTTATAGAGATCATCCTATGAGTTCACTCTCCCAACTTCTGCTTGGAGCAAGAGCACTTTTTGCTGTGCCTGTGCTAGTTTATTTTTTTGTGGTTGTTGCAAATTAATGGAGTAAAACTCATTAATAAAGTGAACTAAATACCTTTATATCTACTTTCTTATGAATCCCTTTTTCTAATCACTGCATATAAGTATATACCACTGCTTCATGTGTTTTTAAAATATTAGTGGTTTGGAACCCACTGATATTTGCTTCATCAGTTATTCACAAAGCATTAGCTAGAGATCACTTACAGAAGTATAAATATTTTGTTTATTGCCAAGTTTTCATAGTAACTAAATATCTGAAGTCTGAAAGTGCTTTAGTGTTTATGAAAGGAACAAAAAACTTTAGAAGAAAGCTGGGATGGAATTCCTCTGAGCACTCTCCTACAGTGAGATGGTTGTTATGTGTCAGGGGTTAACTGAGTCGTTTCTGGGATGGGCAGTCAGGATAATCGAGGGCATTTGGGTGATTTTATAAGAAATTGAAATAGATATTTTTGATGTTACTCATTGAAAATTGGACGAAAGCTAACCATTGATAAGAGTCTTTATGTGACCTAGAAGTAAAAAGATGTCCAAGGAGAATTCAATGAGTGGAGATCTTTGGGAACTGTTTTGCTCATCTTGGTGAGCTCAGTACAGGACATTACCTATTATCACTCCCTCTGCCATCTAGGGTTCTTGCCCCCTTTAAAGACAGTGCATTCAAAATATTTTATACCTTTTGAAACAGGCAGTAGTTCAGATTTTGGCATTTCAGAACTCTATACTTTATTATTCTAATAATTCCAAATGATTTTTTGGGAGTATCAGTCTTGTGCCTCATGGCAGTCAGATAACGTGTGGCTCTGAGGGTTATGGGTTTGACTATTTTGCTTGAGCAATCAAGACTTCTGCTTTTAGACCACGTGTTATCTTCTAGGTTTATCCGAATTAGAATCACTTAAATCCATAATTTAAATTCTGTGAGTTATGAGTCTATACAGACTTTTTAAGATCGTGTGATATATGACACGGAGACACTGAGGCTGCAGGGTGTTAATGGTACTTTATGAGCAAGTTGACATTTTGGATCAGTTTCTTTGGCCTATGCACAGCATTTCCTTTAGCAGTATGTTTGGTAGTTATCTGTGACATGGTGCTTCTGCTGGTAGGGCTGGTCTTGAGGGTCATAAGTTTGAGAACACAAATTGGGGAGTTACATTGATTTAAATTGACAATAATTGTTTTTGATATATCTCACTAAGAATCAAATCCTTCGCTCTCTTGGTAGTTCAGAATAGAGTTTTGTACAATCTTTGGCTGATGCTTTTTGCTTTTATTGCTGTTGTACCAGCAGTTACATAATACCCTTCCATGTTTCATCATTCTCCTGGATCTTTGTGGGAGTTCTCATTGCTGCAGTCCCAGGACAGAAATCTGGCTAGTGATACACAGTTGCACATGGAGAACAGTTTTTGTTGTCAGTTTACAGAGTTTTTAATCTGTTTTTGCCATTGTCTTTATTGTAAATAAAACACTCCTAGCTTTTTTGCTACCTTGACTTGTATAGGTTTGAGTCAGAACAGTAACTAACCTGTTGAGGTTAGGTGACAGTTCATAAGCAAATAGATTATTTCTTGAATCCTAGCTGCAACGATCAGTCCTCCTTTGCTGTGCTGTAGAAAGGAGAGAATTAAGAATTAGCAAATGGACAATACGAGGTGCAGTGAGAATTTGAACTACAGGCTGTTACATTTTGCCATTAGATGTGTCTACTTTGATTTGGTTGGTGTGGTTTTGTTTCTGTTTTTTTTTTTTTTTTTCTGTTTCTTTTTTCCCTGTGTTTCAATTTTATGGCCAGTGCTTATTATATGTGATTGCAGGGGATTCCTAAACCCTGTTTCCTCCCAGCCAAAACTAGCCTTTTCCCTGGTATGGACTTGGCCTATGAAACTATTGGTTTAATGGAATTTTGCATTATCAAACCAATTGTTTAAGAGCTCAATTTTTTTTCAGGCAGCATTCAACTATGAAGGCAACTAAAAAACCAATACGAAGTTGTAAATTTTACAGCAATATTTAAAAAAACAACCAAGCCCACCAAACCACCTATTTATCTTAGATTTTCAGAGTTGTCTTTGTTCAAGCTGACAGATTTGTGTGTTCTTGTGTGCACTGACTTTACACGGAATTAAGCATGGATTAATAGCATAATTCTGCATCAGAGAGTAGGCTCGGAGTAGAATTGAGGAGATAAAGGTGTCTGGAACAAAAAATCCATATGTAGTCTATATAAATTTAGATGAATAGATAATCCTAACTCAACATGTGGAAATTGAGGGCGTTAACATGAACAGCATCTGGTCTTGAGGAAAATATGAAATAAAATGGATCAGGGACATGGTGAACCTTAAATTATTTAAGCTCCTTCAGTAGTAGTGCTCTGTAATTGCTTTCATTTTCTGTAAATGTTTCACAGCTATGAAGTTTCCAAGTGAAGCGCTAACGTGCTGGCTATTGTACAAAAATTGGGGCAAATTTCTCCTTGCCTTGATCTCTGGTAAAACCTCATCAGGGCTTGGTGTCCCTATCTGATGCTCTCTGCAGTCAATTACACCTGTGCCAAGTGGATTGCTACTCTTTAGGAGCTAATGGAGTTCTGTCTCGCACTGTGCCCAGCACAGAAAGCAGCACAAAGACCAGGACTGAGCCCACTTTGCTTACAGCCAAAGGATGTGTACTTGAAAACAAAGACCCGTCAAAAAATACATGAAACCAGCAGGAACTTTTGGCAGGTGTCTAAAAGACTCCAAAAAAGCCAGAGGGAAGTGAAAACAGCTGCAGGTTGCTTTGCTTTCACTGGACACTTGTGGGCTACAGTGTGGACCTGTTTGGGGGTTGCTTGGCCAGTCAGGCTCTGCAGGGAGCTGAACTCCTTCCCTTACAGACCTGAGTTTAACTAAGCTCCTTTCATATGTCTCTGGAGTGTTAAGTACAGGAAGTCTTAGTTTTTGTTTTATTCATTTTCACTAATCGGTCTGGAATGCCAGCAGTAGTTTTCTTCTGTATTGTTTAAGTGTGGGATTTTTTTCTCCCAGCATTCACAATGAAGATAACTCAAAAAGCACTTTTATTCTGATTGTGTGTGGATAGGTACCATTTTGAGAAATGGAAGTTAATTTGGAACCTTAATGAAATTAGAAGAAAATGTATGATCTTTCTGATTTCCCTTATGCTTCTCTAGGTTTTTTCAGCATTTCATCTGAGCATGGAAAGGTTCCAGGATTTCTGCTTCCCCCTGTCTTGCAAAATGTGCATCCTCAGGCCCCCAGTTTAAACCAGTCTGATCCCAAGCAGTGTCCAGGGTCCCCTGTGGGATGGGAGCAGTGCTTGCAGCAGTTGCGTGAGGTGTGAGGAGTTTGCCATGATTCATAGAGAGAAGTTCCAGATGTCATGAGAGGAATGGAAAAGTAGATCACTTAAAGAAAGCAAGATGGGAGAAAGAGATGGCCTTTGTTTCATGTGATTCCCAGGCTCAAGGGCACAAAATTATGTCTGCTTTTGGGACAGGCATGTTGTAGTACACACATGAGGATTTATTTTAGTTTTATTCTCTCAGCTAATATAGATTGACGTTTTTCTGAGGGGATGTGTGTCACAAGGGGCTGGTTACACTTCAGCAGTAAGTAGCATGGATTTTGTTGGAATGACTCATGTGTATGTAAATATATGTAAAACTGTGCTGATCAAAGTGGGATCTGCCACAAAATGTGACATAAAGATTGGCTTTGCATAACTCATACCACTGTAGTGATAATGTGGCGTTTGACTTCTTGTGCCCTGTGTTCTTTTTCTTGCCCTCATAATTTCTTTAACTCTGTGGGTTTTTGGATTTTGTGGAGATTTGGTAATTTGTTTTGGGGTTTTTTCAGAAGGTGAATAGGTGCTGTTGTTCATGGTTTTGAATGTTTTGAGTTGTTTGACCCTTTTGATTTTTGAAATACTACTTTTACTCTGGTGTCAAGTTAGACTGAGTAAGCTGTAGAAAAATCCAACCTAACAACTGTATTGAAAACTTAAAATACTATTGAATTGTTTAAGTTCTTTAAACAGTATTTTTTTTCTTTAAATGCATCTCATTGGTGCTACAAATAAAATTGAATTAGTTGTAATTTACCACCTCTGTTCTACAGTAGAATGAGCTAAAAAGCTTTACATAATCAAGTAATTGGGAATTTAACTAACTTGTTTATTTAAACAGAGTGTATTTTTCGGAGAAATCCATAGTCTACTTTGTAAACTCTTTTCAGATCTTTTTATTTTTATTGACTTTGATTAGCCAGCTAATTTGTACTAAATCAATAAGTGTGATTCTGATAGCTCATTCTGAATCCTTAGCATGGAAGGCTGAAACAAAGAAGGGATTAGTGAAGTGTTTTGCTGACATTCCAATCTATTTTAAGTGAATGCAAGCTTTCTAATAAATATTTAATGGATAGTTGTTTGTGGTTTAATAGAATTAGATAATTCTATTAGAATCCTGTTTGGAGTTTTACATGTACCATACATCACTGCTGAGGACACGGTTAATAATTTAGGCTAAGTGACTAGTAATTAGAAACACAGCTAGAGTAAGCAGGGATGTATTTTCTGTCATCCAAGGATTTAGGTGGGTGTTTGCTATGCAACTGCAGCTCAGTTCTTAGGTTCTCTTTCACACAGGAGAACTCATTTGGCAAGTTTGGGACAAGCCTCAAATGTGATAACAAAGCATGAGGCCCCTGGGTTTATTTAATATCTTATCCTCTGAGTTAATGAGTTGGAAAATAGTTCACTGTTTATCTACAGTAGATTGAGCAGATGTTGCCAATTCAATTTTATGGAACGTAATCTCTGAGAGATTGTCTTCTGCCCATTGCTTTTTCATGTTTGAATCTCTGCTGTCCTTGGCTTTGAGAGCATTTCCCACACTGGCCATGGAGTTGACAAAAGATTAGTGCAGCAGAACTTGGTAAAAGCCAGTTAATATGGGGAGGATTTGCAAGGGGAAGCTTTGGAAACTTCTATGAGAATGTGCGAAATTTAAGTTGTAAATGGAAGGGCAAGGAAAAAGATAAGCCTTTGAGAAAACTGAGGAAAGTTAAAATTAAATGTTAAATACTACCACTTACATCAGCTTAGGTTTTCAGGTGAAGCTTTAGAAAGGGTTATACAGGAATCTCTATGGACCCTTAATTTAGGGTTAGTATGAACAGCTGTTCACAGCTGCAGTAGGAGCCTCTTTGCTGTTTAGACCCGATCTCAGTGAGTGGGGTTTGACAAGAAAGATGTTTTCACCTCCTACAGCAGTCCTGGAATGTGTGGACAATTGGAATGCATAGCTGAGTGAAGGGACCATACCCAGCAAGCTCTGCATCCCAGCCATCCCTTGGTCAGTGAGATGAGGGGGCTGTTTCTCATCTCCTGCGCTGTGGAGGTGAGCTCTTGATCTGTCCTCTGGTTGTTCACATTGTAATATCACCTTTGTGCATCTCCTGGACTGCAGAGGAGTCAGTTACCATCTATCCAAGTAGTGTGGGAGATGCTGACCCTGTTTCCTGAGGTATTTGTTCTCACATTCACGTGTGTCTGTGAAGACTGGAGAGCCAGGACTGGTGTTTTCAAGCTGACCCAGCATTCCAGCTCCAGTGCTGTTTACCTCATTCACTGTGCCTTCTAAATGGTGTAGAGCAGCAGGAGCACTGTTGTGCTTGTTGAGTTTTTTCTCTAAAGCCTGGATTTTACTTTAAGATTCACTTTTTGTAAGCAGGAGAGTTCAAGAGGCAACAGTACTGCAGAGTCAGCTTGCTGCCACTTCCCTTTTGTTCTTACCAGCTGTGAGATGTGGGTTACATACCTGATACACATAACTTGCAGAATTCTTCTTTGAAGAACGTTGATTTTGTGAGGCTGTGTAGTTGAGATTGTAGAGAGAGAGAGTTTGACAAAAGCTAAAATGTCATCCTTCCCAAAAATGTCATCCTTCTAAAACTCAGTTCTCTTTTTACTTGAAGGCGAGCTGGTCAATGAGTGTGACTAAGCGTGCAGATTTGAGGAGTATCATGTCATTGTTCAGTTACACAGTAGTGTCAGGAAGTGTGCAAGAGGACAATTTCACCAGAATCTTCAACTTAGACATGGCTGAAAAATGATGAAGGAATGTAGAAATATGAAATAACATGAGCATGGGTTTTTTTGGTTTGTTTTAATTTTTTTTTGCCTCATCATCCTTTTCAGTACTCAAAGGCTACTCCATAGCTTAGTTAATACTGCTGTGTAGTAAAACTGGTTTGAACTGGAGCTGGGCTCTGCCTTGGACACTGCCCAAGTCAGAATAGGACCTCTTGGTGTTTGAAGATTATTTCTTCCTTGACATTTGCAGAGTTAGTTCTATGGAATTCCTGTCATTCCTTGAGTTAAACCTGCTGAAGCTGAGGCCTAATCTGGCCTTCAATTTTAGCGTATGCACGTGTGTGTGCATGTGTGTAAGGAAACCTTCCTAAAGTGCTCTGGGCAGGTTCTGAGGCGTCACAGCTAATGCTGAGCTCCCTCAGTACAGCGAGGTTAATAGGCACTGCACTGGCATGAAAGGTAGGATTAAAACTCTTCTTTTGAATGCTTTTTCTTAAGCTCCTTTTAGATTTGTTTTTTTTTTTTCTAGTCCTGGCATGGATAAAAGAATAGCTTCACCCTGGCTCCTGTGCTCATTTGAAGTTTGCTGTGTTCCAGTTGTATCTCTTACGAGGTAGAGATACATATTGTGTTCTCCGGAGAGCAGTTCCATTACTGTGAGCTGTTAGTTCCACTCAATATTCACTCCTTGGAAACAATGGTTTGATGGGCTGGGACATGGATTGTTATATTAAGCAAGAAAATAACTTGAACTGCTCCTGTAATTACTCTGCATGCAGTCAGTCTCGGGATTTCTGGCAAGCTCACTTTCATTTCTACATATATAATGTTACGGTACTTAGCATTTCTGTAACATGGCATTACACCTTCAAATTGTTTTCTAGTTATTAACTAATTAATCTCATAACACCCCTGTAAGGTGTATCTGTTTGTTTCTGCTTGGGTGACTGTGTGGAGGATAATAATATGTGGCTTGAATATTAACAGCCATAAAGCAGTGCATTGCATTTGTAGTTGGTGCTTTGTTTTGGGGTTTTGTTTTAGTTTAACCCTGGCTGGCAGCCACTCTCTCGCTTTCCCTCAGCAAGATGGGGGAGAGAATTAGAAAGGTAAGAGTGAGAGAGTTTATTGGTTGAGATAAAGACAGTTTAATAGAGAAAGCAAGGTTGGACAAACTATAAAGTAAAACAGAGAATGAATTCTGTTTCCCATGGGAAGGCAGGTGTTCAGCCATCTCCAGGGAAGCAGGGCCCCATGTAAAGGTGACATGAAGAAAAGTGCCACAAAATTGAATGTCATTGCCCTTCCTTCTTTGGCTTTTACTGCAGGGTGTGATACAGAGTGTCTGCAATACCCCTGTGGTCAGCTGGGGTCAGCAGTCCCTGCTGTGTCCCCCCCAGGCTCCTGTGCACCCTGAGCCTGCACTGCTGGGCAGTGTGGGGAAGGGAGGAGGCCCTGAGGCTGAGTGAGCACAGCTCCATGGCAGCTAAAACATCCCTCTCTCAATGCCGTGCACAGCAAAAATCCAAAACACAGCACCAGAAGAGCTACCATCAAGGAATGTAACTCTTTCCTTACCAAAAACCAGTTTTTTTGGAATTCAGTTACATGTTTACTTCCTCCCAGCATCCTTGCATCCGGCATGGAATATTGACTTGTCTGTCCCTAAAGGCTGAACAGAAATGTGCTGTTACACGAGTGGTAGTCCTTCAGGACCTGGACTGCCACAGCCATGAAAGGAAATATTTTTTCAAGAAAACGGAGCTCTCACAAAATCTCCTTCTTCCTCAAAGGAAGAAAAACAACCCAAACTCAAACCAGACTGAAACCTGACCAATTAAAACACTGAAAAAATTACCCCTCAAAAACAAAACTAACAACCCCACTCTTCCAAACTACAATATACTCAATCTTTGGATGTAGAATGTGCTTTATTTTGTGGGTGTGTCACATTCTTTTGTATGTTTAGCATGTATGATAACCTGATATTTCCCTGACCACTCCTAAAATCAGATGATCCTAAAATTTTTCAGCTTTGTCCAATTTGAATGCTTTCAAAATCTGATTCTTTGCCTTCTGTATGTCTGGACAATGCCTTGTGCAGTAAAAGGATTATTTCAGATAGGCATTTGGGTTGTTGTTTTAAGAACCTGACTGAAACCAGTGTGGGGATTTTTTGTTTTCTTTTTTTTACAGTTTGTATGAAGCAGGACCATTTGTCCTATCACTGAAAGAAGAAAACTGAGGCAGTTGGTGGAACTATAAAGAATTATATATTAACCATGGAGGACAAACCTCCATGAGGAGAGTAGGGTGCCCTGGCAGCTGTGTAGATTATCAAAGAATACTTGTTTTGGCAGATAAGCTGCAAGTAAAGTTGGCAAGGTAGTTTGAGTCATGACAAGCATCATTAGACAGTTCTCTCCAAGGTTTTGGCTAGGTCACTGACAAGCTGTGAATTTGGGTCAAGGACCTGACTGGGTAAAGTAGCCTCATTTATCAGCTGCCATGGCTGAGATAACAGTCATCAGTCCATTAGACTAGCTGAGGAGGGAACAACTTATTTTGGTTTAGTAATGATTTGAGAGCCTCATCAATAAAATCACCAATACTCTTCAGTGTTGCAATCTGTCCACGTCTCAGTGGCCAGCAGGATTTCCTGGCAGCAGAGAGAAGGGAGAACCAAGTGGACAAGCTGTTTGTGTTTCCTCTCATTTCCTTTGAGTTTGCACTTTGGAATCTCAGGACTAATTCACCAAGGCTGTCCAAGATGGGATTCTCTTATTCTACAAAGCAGTTCTACCTTGTTGCATAGAAATGGTTGAAACCTGTATAAGGTTTCAACCGTGTAAGGCAGGAGTATTGTCTGGTTATGTGCAGAAATTGTTCCTGGAGCACTGATTGTGCTATTCCTCCTAATTTTGTTTAATTTTGAACAAAACAGCTCCCTTTGAACTATTCCCACTTCACATTGACAGAGGAAAGGATTTCTGTAGGCCAGATCAGCAGGGCAGGGTGTTTAGCTAACACAGTTGTGGAACTCTCAAACCAGGTAACATCTGGCCACCTTGGAGGGTAGGCAGAGCAAATCTGCATTTCCTTGCGTGTAATTTGCCATTGCAGGCTGCCTGCAGCCCTGTTGAGCTGCAACTGCAGACAGAGAAACACTTGGGTTGATTCGAGCTAATTGAGTTGATCAAGTGTTGACGATTAGCTCAATTTGCACAGTCCCACTTGTCTCCACTTGGAGCAGCAGCAGTGCTGGCAAAAGAATTACCTCATCAGAGCTCTTGTCACCTATAGACAGAGGAGGGAGGCATTGTTTCTGCAGAGTGAGACTGATTGACAGGCTTTGGGAAAAACTCATTCCTTTCAAAATTTGACTGACCCTGTGGGGTGTTTTATTTTTACTCACTGCAGAGAGTTTTCTCTTCTGTAGCCTGCTGCTGCCCCAGATGTGGAATTTAAGTACCAATATCTGAGCAGCTACTGTACACTGTCTGTTTGGCAGGTGTTTGTATTTCAACCTTATAAATTTTAGATTAATTTGAGATTTTAATCCATGTTAATTCTACACCAATGCATTTTTTAAATTCGTGCCCCACTTGCCACTCTCCAAAGAAATCAGTAGCAATATCTTCATATTTGCATTGTGATTTTTGCTCTTCTCAGTAGGGAGAAGCACTTCACAGATGTTTTAAGCTCTACAGTACTCCAAAGTGTAGGTGTTGGGAGAGTTGAGACAAAGACAGATAAGGTGTTCTGCTTTACAGTATGCAAGAAGATGACGTTTGAGATGTAAATAGGAAGAAGCTACACTTTACACTGAGTCCCAGGGAGTTGGCCTTCAACCAGTCATTCCCTAACTGAGACTACTGTGTTCCTATGTCTGTCTTCACACATACAAGGTCTTCCTAACATAGTTCTAGGTAACTAAAAAGACCAAAAATTAAATGTCATTACTATAATTTGGAATCTAAATTACTATTTAATGTAATTAAATAAAATATTTTTACTCATTTAGCACTGAAGAAAGGGACGTTTTCTAAACTCTAGTAGGTCAAACCCAGAAATTACTCTAAATGCCAGAGAAATTTTCTCCCAAAACTCCTGTTGTTAGCTGTGCTGCATTCACCTGAAAAGCATGCTGTAAGTGTTTGCCTTAGAGCAAGCAGTATCCTCTTCCCCCTTGGCTAATTTGATATAAGAGAAGCTTGGGATGCAGCTGCAGGAGTGCAGGAACACATACTCTCAAGGGATTTTATTTTTGTCTGGGCCTTTTTCATGGGGATTATGGCTGTTGATGTCAATACAATCTTGATTACAAAGTTGGGAACATGAGGACTGTCTTGCAGTCAGCACCAATGGAACAAGGATTTTTTTCCCAAGACACCTTTAAATCCCCTTCCTTGAGGATTCATAACATTTTTTCAGTAAAAGTGTTTCAAGTGATCATTGTTACACATACCCTAAGGTTTGGTCTATATAAAACTGAAGTGATTTTTTAGCTTATAACTGTAAATAGAACAGATACTGAAATAGTTTTTAAAAAATTACATAAAGTTACTTGGTAAGTTCTGGTAATGTGCACAAGGCTGAATTCTGTGCTCTTTATTCATGATAGAAAGTGCTTTGATGCCTTGGTCTATATTTTTTCCATGTAGTGGTATTCTAGGGGGGAACAAAGTTTGTATGTTCATAGGAGTAAATGTTCCCTTTATACAGATAAGCCCCTTTTCCTGTTAAAAGCTGAAATTTTTAAGGAAGAGTTCTAGAACTCAACTTAAAATCTATGATCTGAAGTTTAACGTTTGGACCCAAAATATTGCTTTCATTGAAAACTGTCAGAAGAGCAAAACCGTTTGTCGAGGGTCATGTTTCACATATACTTTTATAACAAAGAAGAAGAAAAAAGATTTTTCTTCTTGTTCTCCAAATGTGTCTATGGAAAATAAAAATATTTTGAAGCCTCATGAGAGCTGACATTTTGTTGATTCATGTCTCCCTTCTGCTAACTGCTCTTCCCATGTTGCAAATATTTAAACACCTTGTGCATTGTGGGAGAAATAGTCTGTACGTTTGAATTTGTCAGCTAAGTATTTTGCTTCTTCCTCCAAAAAGGATAATAATGCCCAGAATATTAATTTTCTGTTGTCTGCTGCTGCTCTTCTTCTTCTATCTCTGATCTCCAAAGTATTCTACTTCAACATTTATGGGTAGTACACTTCCTTAATCTTTTCAAGTTCATTGCATCTGGAAAACATTTTTCTTATTTCTTTCGCTTTTTGCATTTGACAGCATTCAGTGCAAACGCAGTACAGCCATTTATTTCTCCTTTATGTTAGTGAGCTGTCTGTGGGTTTCTCTACGTATCTTTGATGTGCTGGCTTGGGAGACAGAAATATTTAGAAAAAACCAGAAAACACTGATTTTGAAAATGAGGAACCCCTGTCAGGACTCAAGGGTGAACATAGTACAGAAAAGTACCTCTAACTCTACTTTAAAAAACAAATGAATAAGTAAAAAATGCCCAGCCAACCAAACTCTGGCAAAATTACAAATTGTCTCTGTTCTTTTAAAGCAAATGTAAACTCGCTCTGAAAGGAGCAGATGGCTTTGCTTTGTATGGAGATTTTTGTTTTCTTACTAGTTCGTGCAGCTGTTTCTCCAAAGATGTAGTTGTTTTTAATGAAGCTGTATTTCAGAGGCAGTGATGTAGTGCACGTGAAAGTTTGGGGGAATTAATGATTTGAAATTTATGTGCCTGTTGGATATTTGCACCCAGATATGTTTCCCTAAGAAGAGTCAGCCCTCAGCTGAATCAGGGCTTTCCAGTAACTCTGCTGTGCCCTTCCCAAGGAAGGGGAGGGACAGTTGTGCTGGTTCGGAGGGGAGCCTGAAGGGATGGCTTTGTCTGAGGGAGTGGGAGAGAGGAGGGGTCCCAGTGACCCCACTGGGAGGGGTCCCAGTGAACCCTGCTCCATGCTGTCACCCTGACCTGCCAGCACTGATGGGAGTCTCCTGGGGTGCTGCTTCAGCGCTTCAGCAGCAGGATCTGGGGTGTTATTTCTGATGCTCTCTGGCCCTTTGGAAGGTGATTATTTTGCCTACTTCAACATCAATCCAGGTTCTGGGTGCCAGTGTTATGCTGGAAGTGGACAAGGGTGCTGACAAGTTGGGGAGAGGCTCAGATTGATGGGAAGGGGCTGAGAGTGCATTTTCCTCTGGACTGAGCTCTGCTGCAGGGCTCTGTGCCTGCAGAACAAGTCACCCCAGCTGTCCTGCTCTTGTGACATACCCCGGTCACATCTGTGCAGGAAAAACTCAAGATTTTCAAAACAACAGAAAGCTTTGTGTAGGTCTTATGTTGGTCATCTGTTTCTGGGGGCCTGTCCTGGTTTAGGGCAAATTTGGGAAGAAACCTCTGGATGGATCCCTCTAGAAAACAAATCTGAACTGCCCATCCCCCAAGCTGGTTGGGGACAGAAAAAATTTTCCTTGGAAGAAAGTGGAAACAAGTTGTTTATTTAACAGGCAAAGCACTCCCTAGCACAACAAATGAACAACACTGAACAACAAACCCTCTGTGTGCCCCGCAGAGATGCCAAATTCAGAAAGTCTCTCC
>JAWWMU010000036.1:5872089-5906459 GCA_035048155.1 Cinnycerthia olivascens | reverse complement strand
TTTATGTTTAGAAAACAACCACCTCAGACATTGCACTGCTTCTCCTTCACTCTCAGATCCAGTTTTAAAGGTACAAAACTTATTTCTGAGCTAAACAGACAGGGATACAATTTAGCATCAACCCAGGACGGGGCCTTTTGTGGGAAATGCTGTATTGCCTTCTTGTGGTGCTTATACAACCCTCCAGAGAGCCCCTAGCACAGAGCCCTCCCAGACAAGAGGAAAAAAGTACCATTTTTTGTTTATTAAATAAACACTGATTCCTACGAACAGTGTTTATTATGAAATAACTGCAAAATATTTCAGTTAAATTTGATCTTTTTTATGCCTTAGGGGTGGTAATCTTTCTTCAAAATTTTTTTGTTAATGTGGAACAAACGCATGTTAATGTGGAACAAACAAACAAGGCTCTAGCAGCATGGGGTTGTGTGCTCTGGAGGGAGCAGTGTCTTGCATTATGCCTGTGCCCAGTCAATACTCTATTATTGCACGTTAAGTGGTTTGCTATGGTATCCTGTGTGCAGGGCATTAGGAAGGATCTTATCTAATTTCCTAAGCAATAATGGTATAAACAGTATGCATTTTTTATTATTAAAAAATAAACTGTTGCCTCCACTGAGTTAATGTTTCTTTTATATACAGTTAGCACCCAGGAGGCTGACTCATAAATCAGCAAAATTAAACTGAAAGTGCAAAGTTCTGGAAAACTAGAATTTATTATAGACCCAGAGTCTTTGAATCTACCTGCAGATAAACTTTAACTTGCTTAATAGTATTTTTATTTGGCTACTGTGTTCTTCAATGATTTTAGTTGGTTAGAAAAAAGTCCAATCCCAAACCTTACTAACCTGTAACAAATAGGAACATTAAAATGGAGTGAGAGGAAAATAAAGTATATATTTTTTATATTGAGAGTTTTCTGCTGCTTTGAATATTGCAACAGTTTCCATTCAGATAGCCCACAAAAATACCATTTTGATAGGTTCCTCATACTATGTAGATAAAGATATATATATATATCTTTGTTTATGGGAGTAGTGTGTATTACTTTGAAATTCATATTTATAAAGTAGTTTTACCAATCCTCTCCAATATAAGGACATACAAAAGAAATATATTCTATTTCTGAGGGCATTTTTATTAATTCAGCTGAGGTATGTGTTTTGTTCTGTACAACCAGTGTTTCACATCAGAGGAATCAAGAGATGTGAAAATTAAGATGTTAATGTCAACAGAGATATTTCTTGGATTTATTACCAAGTCCAAGGTAGGGGGCTCCTTATCTTCCAAACCTCAAGTTTTCTGAAACCTTGCCTTGTAACTTCCCTGAGGTTAAATGTTTTGTTTTTTCTCCACTTCACGTTATCTACCCAAGTTCATTCAACACTACAGCTAGAAGTGGGGACGCACTTGGAACTTTTTGCTGTTTTCTGTTTTGTGACAAATCATGGTTAATTTTAGGTGAATCTGAGCTAAATCATGGGTTTGCAGTGAAAAATCACATTTGTCTTTACAATATGGAAACAATGCTGCTAACTTGCAGGTCAAATAATAAAAAACTGTTTTGATGTGCAGTTTTTGGAACTAAGCCCTTAGTGAGCTGGTGTAAATCACACCTTCACTTTTTAGAGCAGTAATTTGGTTTGAAAAGATGTGTGGCTCTGTAAGACAAGTGAAGGTAAGCTGCTGAGCTTTACAGGACTTTGTTCTTCTTGGTTTACAAGTGGGATGTACAGTTCAATCCAGCCTTTATGCTTTAATAGTAAAAGCAAATAGAAGAAAGGCTAAATATATATGACAACCAAGGGCTTTTTGGCATCTCAAAGAAATGCCAGAAGAGGCTGTTGAAATGTCATAAACCAAACCTACAGAACAAAGGCTGACCTTAGCTCAGGATATCTTAAGTTGGCATTCTTTCCCTGGAAAAATAGAGAGGACCTGCTATTATAAGAACTTTGATCATATCTATTTTTTATGGCAAAAAGCTTTAGTCCATTGAAAACCTGGTCTCATTTTCTAATGAGTTCCTGGAGGCTAATCCTAAAGCCATTGCAGACGAGAAAGTGTCATCCTGAAAAGGTTCCAGGGAAGGGCCATCTGTGTGCAGCACTAGAATGTGCAGTGGTTTTCTGTCATAGGCTTCTGGAACTCCAAATACATGAGTGTGGGATGCAGGCCTGCAGTACCTTCAGCTGCTGTTCTAGTGGCCTCTTCCCAATGCAGTTTCTTCATCTTAAAAAAAAAAAAAAAAGAAGAACCCCCAAACCAAAGCCAAGCAAAACACTCAACATCAGAAAATTCTGCAAAACAATGGTAAATGTCTTGTTTTAAATCTGCACGAAGCCAAAGGCTTTAAATAAGCAGAGCTGTGTTCTGTAGAGAGGAAGGATCTGCAGCCAGAGGTGTGTATCTATCAGCTCAGGGGTGTGTGGTCACCCTAGCCCACAGGACAGGGTGGAATTCTGTGTGTTCAGTTAATCACTACACAAAATGCCTTAACACTTGCCCAGCCTGCAGGCCTGGAACAGAGTCTTGGGCAAACAGGGTCTGCAAGGGCACACGGCTGAGATTGTGAGGGTGGGTGGCCAGAAGGCAGGTCCTGTGCTGAAAGGACATTGCTCACTTGAGAGCACAATATGCTAACTACATCTGGATTTAGCATAATCAGCCTTGACTAATATGAAGAAAAGGAAGAGTGTTTAAATGCTGAATAAATAAATTACTTAATTTCATGTTATCAGAGAGGAACAGATGGTCAGTTTAGTGTATTTTCTGACTGCTTATGCTTTCAGGAGATCCACACTGGTTCTTGGACAGAAGGTTTCCCTGTGTCAATAATTCATATGTGTGTACATCGAGCAACTTCTTGCTCTTATCTTTGAGGTGTGCCTTGCTTTAGCTCCCTTTTAGGCAACTAAAATGTTATCAGAAATGAATATTTTATATAATTTTTCCTTTTCCTTGTATAGTACTTGTATATTTATTGCAGTGCTAATTATTACTAAAAGTAAGAAATAGTTCAGGATACCACGCCACAAGAGCTGGATGACTGTATGTCCTGTCATAGGGGTATTGTACTGTATAAAATATTTCCATATCTCTTCATTTTTGCTGTTTGGAATTGTCCAGTAATCTTCTGCCAGTTTCTGAGAAATGCTTTCCTTGAGAGTTATCTCAGGTCCGGAGTTCAGTGCCTGTGTTAGTTGGCCTGGCCTGCTCTTGCTGTAGCTCTTGCCATCCCACCTCTTCCACCTCATGAGGAATTGTATGTGGAAATTAAGTGTAAGATGTTTTAGCTTATTTTAATGATTCTTGCCTATTCCCAGGGAAGAAGAGCAAACCCCAACTGTAGTATGTTGATTTATTAAGAACATAAACAGCAAAAGGGAAAGTCTCCATTCTGAAAACATACTGATAGAAAGCAGGTTTGTCACTGTCTTCTCAAGCAGCAATAAATACTTCTCTATTAACTATAAATTCTTAAAAGTAACACCTTTAGTACTTCCCTGTGTGCATACAGTAAAAGAAAATGCAGCAACAAATGCTTGAACCCTAATAATAAGGCATGTCCAAACTCTGAATCCAGGATCCATTTATATAATGAGGTTGATTTCTAAATTTCTGTTTTCTTGTGATAATCCTTTATTTCTCTGCCTAATCTTAGTTAAAACAAAAATCAAATCCTCTTTTGATGGTGTCTGTTGAGCAGTGGGCAGGAATGAGGGCTGCTATGATGTGGTCAACTGCTCTTCAGCACCCTTAATTTCCACATCCCTGCACTCTGACTTTGCAATCACGACACTGAAGGGCAGGTCCTGGTGTTCAGGGCTGCTGGTTTTTATGTGCATGTGATGGTTGGAGGAGATCTCTGTTTTCTGTTGTGCCTGTTGTTTGGACACAATAACAGAAGCAGGAGAGTATCAATTTCTGTCATGTAATTGGATTAATGATCAGTTTACATGACAGAGCAGGCTCTTCATTGAATTAACCTCAGAAGGGATTATATCAATAAATAGCAGGAAGAGGAAGGCCATGTTAGTTACTATTTATTACAAATACTTCTTCAAATATCTTGTTCAATATCTTTATGGAGGGTCGACAATTACTGCCCACAATTAAGTTGGGTTGGCTATAAGTTTTTGTTGTTGACTTCTGGATTTTATCCAAGTGGGAGGAGAGGGAATTGCAGTGGTGCTGTTTGGTTTTTTCCCCCCTCTAAATCTTCTGTATAACTGTCAGCTTTGAATTTGCTCACTTGCAAAACAACAAAACAGGAAAAAAACCCTGCAAAATGCACAAGCTGCTACTTTGTGTCACAAGATGATTTTGAAAGGGGAAAGACAGGTGAATTGTCTGTGTTTTGATGGGAATGTGTTGGAAGGAACCCTGCTGAATAAAAGCTAATACCTCAGTGAGTCCACAAGGACCCGAAGTGACTGAACACATCAGTGGCAGATGTCACTCCCACAAAAGGATAGACCTCTGTGGGCTTTACACTTCTCCTTGTTTTGGCAAGGAGCTTTCCTGAAGGTAGGAGAATCAGAGATGCCAAAAATACAGTTACAAAGCATTTGGAACATTCTGAACTCTTTCAGGAGACTCCAAAACTTTTTTTAATAAATTCAATTTTGCCTGAAAATCTGCATGCAATTTGAATGAAGTTGACTAAGTTTCAGGGCTCAAGCAGTGTGTCTTCCATCCCAGGCAAAAGGGAGATGAATTTCAATTAGGTGTTCCCATTATAATCTGATTCCACCTGTAGTTTTCATCAAACTTTGGGAAATGCAATATAATGTATGGTGGTCAGGATTTGCCCACTAGCAGCAGTGTGCTTGTTATCTTAGCTTAAAAAAAGGTGTGTGAGTATATATTTGCTTCTCACAGTGAATGACTTAATTGTGACAGGTAGTTTGTATGGGATTTGAAAGTAGATCTGTATATTTTGTGCACGTAATGCATACAATGGTTTATGTTCTTTCATTGTCATGATGATAGAAGTTACTAATTAGACTGGTAGAGCTGATGTTTAGATAGATTGTGATGTTGGCAGAGAAGAGTCAGTAGTTGCTTTAAAATGTGTTTCATAGTGGTATTTGTTCTGAACTTGATTTTTATGGGAGTTGTTTTTGTGCCTGCCCACAAGAGAACATTGGTGTTAATTCAGGCTCATGGTCCATCCGTGATGGGGGTCAGCAGCACCCCCCTGCCAGGCCCCTGGTTCTCCCCTGCCTTGCTGTAGCATTGCATTGCAGGGATGTTGTGAGGCTCTGCATATGTAGACATATATATAACATATAGAAATGGATTTTCCCTCCTGCCCCTCAATGCGCACTATTCCTGCATTTGGGGGATTTCTGCTCTGATGAAATAGGTTAAATGTCCATCCTTCCTCGCTGCTTCACACAAAGAAGTTGTGTCATGCATGCATGGATAGCTCTTTTTCTCAAGCAGTAACTTAAGACTTCTGTTTTAGGCAACACCAATTTCAAAGCCATGTTGGTGTCTCAGCTTCTTAAGATGGCTGGTTTTTTTTTTTTCCTTTGTGACAGTACTATGATCTTTAAAACCTTTAATTAATACTTGGTTGCTTGATAAATGGACAGTCTTAAGTTGTGTTGTAATAAATATCACTCAAATGCTTTTTAGCGGCTTGAGGAACATCAGTTATATAAGTTTATATAATTCATAATTTATAAAAAAATACTGGTATTAAGTATACTCCTATTGAAATATTTACACCAAGATTTTGTTTAACTTTCTTCCTTTTTATTTTGTTACTGATGAAAGGAAAACAAATGATTTAGAGGAAAAAGTCAGACAATAAAACTCACAAACAGAAAGTAATTTTTCTTCTTTTTTTTCACTCACTATTGAAAGGAAAAACTGCATGGAAGTAATTTCAGCAACCAAAATGTTAATTCATGGCTTCTATCTGAGTGAGTTTTGAGTAGCCACAAGTTCTAGAATTAAACAAAGGTTTTTATAAAAAATAATTCTCCAACTACTTCTCCCTCAGCTGTATTTCAGTCCTCCTCCTCCTGCTCAATGTATTGCATGCAAAACAAAAATCAAGACTTAATTTTTTTCCCCCTTAAGTGATTCAAAAAGACCATTCCTTGGTACTTTCTGTCCTGCATAACAAACACAGGTCTGTTCAGAAATTCATTATGGGTCCTGGCTCTATATTGCCTCTTCAGATCCCTCAGTTGTTTTCAAATCCTCTAACCTGAGCTATTCTGCAGAGTTTATTTTGGTTTGTGGCTGTTCGGAACAAGGAGTTTATTTAAGCTGGCCAGCTCCAACAGTTAATGCAGCATCTCTGAAACTGCCAGGGAGCCTAAATTAGGTTGTCAGAGTCAACACAGCAATCTAGTGAGCCTATTAAAATCTTAATAACTTTTAAAATTGGACTGTGGGTAACAAAACATTGCCCCTGTGCATTAGATTTTCAGTAGATAAATCCATTAAACTGTGTCTTCTCACCTTCCTTCTCTGTTAGACACTGCACGAAGATGAATTTTTTGAAATCCAATGAGTACTTTTAAGAGTGAAACATCATAAATCACTTATCATTGGGCTGCATTCAGTTCATCCAAATCAATTCTGCTGTGTTATGAAAATTTTCTTCTTTTCTTTGGGTCTTACTGCTGGTGGTTGGAAGGAAGATAGGTTGTTTTAATGAGATAAAAATAGAAGATAACTATAGTGCTTGTTTGTTGCCTGTTATTTCTTATCCCATAGTCCATCCTTAGTAAAGCAGTTGTCAATTAGATTTAAAATCAGACTTGTATTCTCTCAGCTTCAGTTCTGGGCATGAGAACGTGCTTTCAGTCCAGTAAAGTTCTATTGCTTTCTTCCTCTCCCTCCAGTAAAGTGACAGGTTACTATATGTGGCAATATCTGTAAGGCATTGCCATAAATTGGAATTTTCTCCTTCACTTTACTCTGAATTGAAAGGAAAATTGTTCTACTGCCATGATTCTCACGTATCACTTAAGTTCTCCTTCATTACTAGATGTGAGTGGGAGGTCAAAATTGAACTTGTTAATGTGAACAAAGTTGAAGCCTTAATTATGGAGGAAATTGTAGATTACTCATAATAATCAACTGAAGTTTGAATTTTAAGTTTGACTGGCAGAAAAACATCTGTCACTATTATTATTATGTATGAGACCAAATCCATTTGCAGACAAGCAGCAAATGATTAGACAGAACTAGGAGAAGTAGATGGACTTTTATGAGAAACTCATTATAATTCTTTTCTTTCAAGAAGGATAATTAGTAGCCTTTTAGATATTTCAGCTAGTTGTAATGCTCTCTGAAAGCAAATTAAATAAAACCAAGCATGGTCATATATGACAGCAATAAGTGAAATGACCCCTTCTGCTCTGCTGTCCTTTAGTCTTTGCATCATGTATCTCTGTGCAAAGTAGTTATTAGCAAAAATGAAGAGATTTTTCCCAGCAATTAGCTAAAGGAGATGTAAAAGGTGGGGTATGTATAGCACATGTAACATGGATAATTTTTCTTAGTAAACCATATCTTGGAATGCAGTTGTCAATTCTGCTGTGATGGTGTCAGAATGAGTACTCTAAACTTGGAATAAAACCATAAAATGGGAATTGAGGAAGGTAGACCAAAAAATGTGACAAAATAAGTATGCCTGACCTGAAAGAGAGTCATCATCACAGACTGTGAAGTCAATATTACCAGCTGCAGTCAAAAATGCTGCTAAGCCCACTGAGCGATTTATAGCGGATTTTTCTGCCTTAGCGCAAAAGGGTGAAGTTGGCTTGAGGTCTCCTGAGCAAACAGAAGTTTTATCTGCCAAGCAATCCAAATGCCAGCACTTGGTTACCATTAAAGCCTAATTGTCAAGAAATCTGTATCAGAGGATATTAATGACAGTGTATTTTGTTATTTAGACAAAATACTCCATTAGAAATTTGTGTGAAAGAGCAAGTGATAAAGACAATTCGCTCTGCTAAATGTAGTCTCTGCTACCTTATCTATGGATTTTCTCCTTACATGGTTAAATATTCCCTCTGCAATTTATGTTTCATTCAGCAAAGAAGATTTGATTTCAGATAATTCTTCTTTTAAAAAAGCAGTTGGTACTTCAGTCAGCTATTCATTCATATCCACTTATCCCAGAATAAATACTAATTCATGAAAGAGTTCAAAATACAGCACAACATGCAACTTCTCATTTGCAATAAATTGGTAGGTAGTATTTCTTATTCTCAAACACTTCCCCACCAGTGGCTGAAGCTCCAAGGAGATGAGTGCTATTGTAAAACATTACATGAGTTTCCACTTCTCCAAGGAAACATAGATCTATCCCAGTACAGTTTAAAAAAGGATTGCATACTAACCTCAGTAGACACGAGGATTATTTTGTTTTGGTTTTCCCCCTAAATTTTTTATAGTGACCAAAATAGAAGCAACCAGGACAGCTGTGTCTTTACAGACAACACAGTCCTTTTACCTTGTTCTTTTCAAAGCTCTCCTAATAAATAGAAATTAGCAGCAACTGTTGTTCCTTTCATTGGGAGGCTGTTGTGCTTGGTACAAACACATTAAGTGAAGTTCATCATTTACTCCTGAAGTTTTTATAGTCTAAGCATGAAACTTGTCAATACTGAAATTGGATAAATGGCTGGAGTTGGGGAAGTGATGAAGGAGTGGTCCTCAGCACAGCTTCAGTCTTCATTGTCTCGCTTTTAGAAGGGTTTGAGTTTGGGTGGAGGAGCCTGTTTGGTCTGGGATGGGAACTGAAAATAGAGGTGTTGTCTCAGTTGCAACAAATCTCAGTGAAGCTTGCTTTTAAGCATGAGAGAATGAAAGAAGGTATGAGGAATCTCAAAAAAGTAAACTGTGCAACACTTTGAGAAATAGTCTGTAAATATTGCACAGCAGTTAGAAGAAGGAAAAAAAACACCACAAAAAGGACCCTAAAGAAAACAAACAAAAAAAAACAACAAACGCCTTACTGGAGGATCTCCAAGCAGCTTGCAAATATCCATTAATTACCTCTCTGTGGGAAATGATACAAAGATCATTTCTCTTGTTTTGGAATTGGAAATCAGTCGCTGTTAATGTGTAGATCAACATTGCTGCCATCTGTTAAAAGTAAGAAAGAAAGCTGAGCTTATGGACAAAACATTCATTTGCAGTTGGGATGTTCACACACAGAATGTAACCACCTGACCTTGAATTTAATTTTTAAAAAGTAGGAAAAGACATTTAGTGGTTTTGTTTAGTGTAGCAGAAATCTTCATAGCCCATATTTTGTATCATCTCTTTTGGAGTGAAGATTGAGCATTGTTACCTGGAAGTCAAAACCACCTGATCCTGCTGTTAATGTGTTCATGTTACTGACACCCTGCACAACTGAAGGGGGCCAAAAGCTTCAAGAACTTTTCTGGCTGTTTGCACCTCAGAGCCTCTGTTGTTTTTTAAATTACTTATATGAAATCTCACCCCAGCTGCACTCTTGGACTGTCACCTTTGCATTAGCGGTATATTATAACCCATGGTTCCTAGGAGGCATCAGGTGCAACAAAGACCTGTTTTAATAGGGCTTCACTTTTCAGTTCCTCATTTCTCCAGAACTTATTTTTCTGTAGATGTTGAAATAACTTGTAAATTACTTAACTGACCTTGTGATTTTTTATTATACATAGCTCCTATTCATATATTTTTAAGGATTTGGTCACAATAGTAATCATATTTTATTCTTCTAGATTTGTGAGCGTATTCATTCAGTTTTAGGTTTAGTTACTGTTCCCATGATAATAATGACTTTTCTATCCTAAGCATATCAGTTAAACCAAGCAAAAGGTGAAATTGCCTTTCACTACTTGAAAAACTGGGCCAAAGTAACCAACAAATGTTTAACAACAAATACTTTCTTCCATGTGAATGAGCACTTTTGTCAGTTGCCTGGGTAAATAATAGCTCCTATTAGGTGTTAGCCAGCACAAATGTGTGATGAAAACAATCTCTCATTTTCTACAGAAATAATGCACTGATGCCCTTGAAATAGCTGTAGGGTATTTTTTATTGAGAAGAATAGCACGGGAGTGGGGGCTGAGGAGATATCTGTGTTTTACTAGTTTTTTGGTTTGGAGTTTTTTAAGCTATTGTTCACAGAACTACTCACCTGTCTTCAGTTCCTTGGGTTTGATTACAAGTCTGGTGTATTTTGGGGAGAAGAATGAGATGAAGTGTATGCTTATTATTACTGAGCAGAGAGGAATATTCTTTTTCTGACATCACCTTTGAAGGCACAGTGTCCTTGATATGGGCTGTTTTGTGGCTTGGTGGTTGTTGTTTTGTTTTGTTCCTTTGTTTCTGAGGTCTTATGAGAAGTGACAGTGTACAAGACACTTTAAGAATGGGGGTGGCTTGTATGCCACATGTGATAGAAAGGAGGCAAATAAATACAAAGGTGCTGCTTTTAAAATGTATTAATTGTGGCTGTATCTGATTATGAAAATTAGGATATCTTTGTTCGTTTCCTATTCATTACTGACATTCAGATGCTTTTTGTCTAACTAGTAATTCTGAACTTTACTCACTCAAGAGTTTTCTGTGGGAAGTTCTACCCTTGGTTTTTTTTGTGTGTGTATATTAAGTAGGATTTCTAAAAAACCTGGGCACCCCTGTAGAAGTGAACTGCTGAACCATCTTATTTTAACTCATGTCAAGTGTAGCTTCTCGTGTGATCCAAAAAATACACATAATAAGACCTAAATTCATCCTCTCACCACTTGGTGCCACTGTAGCTTTGTGAACTGCAGTCTCACTAAAATAACAGATTTTTCTTCCTTTAGGTTTGCCAAGTGCTGTCTGAAATACAACACTCTGAGACCCATCTTTGAGCTATGTTGGTCATTGTGGCTGATGGACAGCTTTCTGACATTGCTCAGAAGGGGAAGGAGGTGGTGGGATCAATGATGGGGTTCTTAAACTGAATATGTGGCTATGAAAGCACTGTAGATTTTTGTTTTCTGATGCTGCTCTAAGTTCAAATCTGAAACAGGACAAAACCATTTCAGTGACTGCTTTGAGACTCTTTTCCTGAAAAGGAAGAGACAGCTGTTGGGTGTTCTTGCAGGTATTGCCATAAAAATTAGAAAGAACTATAGCATGTGTCACTTGCTCCTTTTATTTAAGTACTTTTTTATGTAGCACCTCCATGTGCTTAGGCTCTAGAATCTTGCTCTGAGAAGTGTTGTGCAGCACATTCCTCCAGAGGCAACCCCATCATCAAAGCTTCCTTTCCCAATATGTGCAGTTGCACCAAAGGAGACACATGGCCTTTTTCAAAGGGCAGTGAGGAGTTTTAACCTGTGTTGATACTGAGATCATATCTTCTCTCTGCAAAGTTCTGTAAATAATGATGGCAAAACCAGAGATGATTTCTTGCAAGGTAAATGTTCTTACTGCACGTTGAAGGTAGGCTTGCACCATCTGGATGGATGAAGGGCCAAACAGGGACAGCTGATGATGAGAATTCCTAAGGCTGGCTGGACAAAAAGCATTGTGCAAGTGAGTTATACAAGCTGGTGCACTGGGATAACCCACCCAAGAAGGTGTAAGGCTTTGAGACCCCAGTTAACCAAAGAGGTGTGCCATGAGCTCAGCTTGCACTGTGAGCCAGACAGAGGAATGCAGTGCTGCACATGGCCAGTGCTCAGGGAGGGTTGTAACTTCATGTCAGATGGATAAACATCTACTCCAATGGACAGTGCCATTATTATCCTTTGGAGTGCCCACGCCCTTTTACCAATTTCTTTGGCCCTTATAACCTCTGATCTTGATGCAAGACCCTATCATGGCTCACCTTACAGGTCTCAGTCACATCCTGATTGTTGCTGTCATACATTGTTGTTGTTGTTCATCTCATACACCTTCTGTCACTTGGGTTTGCATTAATCTGCTCTTAAACACACTAAAAATAAAAAGCCAAAGATACCTAATGCTGAGAGTTTCATGTCTGCAGTTCTCTGACATGACAAAAATATCAGACAAAGCCTCTGTCTTGAGTTCAAAGCTGGTGTAATTTTCCCAGATTTTGAAGTAGCTGACCACGTTTTGTGCACCCTATGAATTTCTCCTAGACAGAATAAGAATATGTCAATACCACAGTACCCTCTGTTTTTCCAGTGGTTCTTATCTTCCTTCTCTGTATAGCCAAGTTATATCTAAAGAAGATGAGTCAATGTTCAACTTGCCTAAACTTTAATATATTAAAGAATTGTTAGTACTGTCTAAAAGATTGTTTCCCTCCCCATGTCCTTTAGCTAGAGAGAATGGCAATAAATGTTGTTTTTTTAGAAAGAAAGTCTCATTTATTTCTTGACATTTTCAAGGCTTTGAATGCTTTCTTTTCCCCCCCAAATTTTAACAATAAAGATGACAAAAACTTCTAAGGGTAGATGTTGCCATGATACTAAGGAGGCAGAAATCTTTGTGTTGTAAAACCAAGAGTCTGATCTTAGGGTTTAATATTGTATAGTTACAGGGTCAAATTGGTCATGCTTTGCTTTTTTAGGCCTTTTTTAAAAATGAAAATTAATCTCACAGTTCTTGGGAATGAAAGGTGGTGTAGTAATGGGTAAAATGTGCTATATATACTGTCGTCCTTTGTAAATATTTTTTTTTCAGTAGATTTCAGACATAGCCTATGACAGAGAGAAAATCAAAATGTATATTTGTATACTGCACCTAAACTAACACGATTAGCTGAGTACTGGAAGTAATTTTTTTTAAGACATCACTCCAGAAGTCTTTATTACAGGCTAATTTATCCTTCATTACTATCTTGCTATGGCTTAACTTCTTTCCTGCATGAACTACTTTGCTTTAATTTGATATGGATTTCTGTATCCTAAATTAAGTTAGATGTATGGACACATCAGAAAATCTAAACCTTTCCTTCATTTTGTCTGTGACCTTTAGCACAAAGGAAGGTGCAGGCTGGACTGAGAGTGGTGCCTGGGCTGACACATGTGAAGATGAGTTTTCAAACAAGATGAGCAGAAGGCTCGGGTTCTAAACTCCCTTAATTTGTCATTGTAACTCTCAGTCATCCCACCCCTGTGTATGCCTAGTGCTCTCTGAAATTCTTGCTGTAGTTTTAAAAATAAGACGATGATAGTATTTTTCAAACCACTTGTGAAATGGCAGCTCTGAAAATTGCAAACTTTAGGGGGAAAAAACGGAATATGTTATGCATAGCTATATAAAGCAGCATGTGCTTTTGATGATGAAAGACAAAATTCCAAAGGAAGTCTGTCTGACTTTTTAAGGCTGTGGTGATGAGACACATAAAACATTAGATCTTAACAATTGAAAAATAACCTTAAAATGTTCTCGTAGGTGTAAACAAGAAGACAGAAATCTACCGTTTGAAAAACTTCTGCTACTAAATAGTTATAATAACTTGTCAGCAAAGGTAGGTTTGAGAAAATGTGCTAAGATTCAAAAGAAAACTGAGTGATGATCTGTGAAAAAGCAGATTAACACCTACAGATGCAATTGTTTTGTTTATTAGTAAGTTGTGTAATCACAAAAAGTACCAGCTGTTTATATTCCTGAGAACCTGGTAAGCAGAGTGAGATCAACAAGCACTTTAAATTTAAGGCATCTGATGGTGCAGTCTTAGGTGAACTTCAGCCAATAATATTGAGGTGACACATTTTGTTTTGTTTTTTTTTTTTAATCTGAAGGCACTATTGGAACATGGCTTTCCTCATGGGGAAAAAACTTAAGCTGAGCTGCCTGTCCCAGGACGCTGCCTCTGCTGCAGCAACCCTGGTGGCAGTGTCAGATCCATGTTCTGAACTGCTGCAGCACCACTAAACTGAGAATAAAACGAGTGCCTTTGGAGCAGGCTGGGGGGAAGGCACAAAGCTCAAAATGTGCCATGACTACGATCTTGCTGCACTCCTGGGTTCTTGGTGAGCATTTCTCTCTGGATGCTGACCTGCACTGGCTCCAGCACTTGTGGGCAGGCTCTTAAACAAACAGCCAAGCATTTACTTTCATTGTAATAATGGCATTAATGTTTGCTCACCTTGAAAAATGTATTAGTAGCCTGTTGACTTATTAGTTAATGGGAAATATGTGATTTTGAATGTTGAAACATGATGCTGCCATGTTGACTTCAAGTATCATGCCACAAAGGTCAGGAGGGGATGTTATTATGGTACCATATATGGGATAATTCCTCAGGATTTAACTGAGTATGTTCTAGGGGAAGAAAATTGATTTGATAAATGGAAACTAATCAGGCAACATTCTATTTATACCATGTGCTTTTTCAAGCAGAATTGCCTGTAGCTGTCTTCACGTTGAAAAAGAATTGTCGGACCAATACACATTTTCCTGGACAGGCTGAGTGCTTAGGAGTTCACACTGGGGATTAACAAGGAATGGCAATTGCAGTTCTCAAACCAAGATTCATTCTGTTTAGCTCAAGTGCTTAAGGATATATGTGGATTTGTGGAAGACTGAAACTGTGTTTGTGTCCCAGAAAGTAATTATGTAGGCTATATTGAAATATCTGGTTTTTAATATGACTTTAAAGCCTATTACACTTGTCCAAAGGGAAAGTTAAAATGGACTCAAACAAAGTTATTGGGAGAGCAGTATTTTGATCAAGAATAATGCAAATGAAACAAAATAGTAAGCAGTAATAAATAGTGTGGTTTATTAGTTTCATAGGCCAGAGAAACTCAGAAAAGCTGTAGGGGGAATAGGGCCAGGAATAGCCAGTGAAGGAAAAGACTGGGTCATCAGCTGTCATGTCTGGGAGGGTGTGACATTGATTACATTGTAATCAATAAACCTTCACTGAATTGCACCTTGAATTGGTAAAAGGTGTAATCAACTGTACAGCCCAATGACTGTATGAGGAGACAGAAATCCAGGGACAACCTAGTGATGATTATTGTGCAGGTGCTTGAGGGAAGTGATCCTTACCCCTTCAGTATCATTTCCTTCCCTCCTTTAGATCTCCTGTGGCATTGGTGCAGCATTTGCCTTTCAGAGTTCACTTGGGTTGGAAACTCTGGTGCTATGAGTTGGATCTCAGACAGCAGGAAGTGAAATGTGTTTCCATAGAGACTAGATTTCAGTGCAAACCCCAAATTGTTTCCTAACAGATGCCCATCACTATCTTCTTGTAAATTTAATAAAAATCGTGATATCATTTGTTTTCCTTAGATATACTGTGTTTATTTAGTCAGTGACCTTCTAGTAACCTGGAGTTCACTTAAATGAGCCCAGTTTTTTTTTTATTTGAGGGAGTGTTTCTAGGTCAGTCCTGCAGCAAGTTTTTCTAAGTCTGTTGTTGTAAGGATATTATTTGGCAGTTTAAAGAAGTATAAATTTTTAGATTGTTTTGAGAATCAGTTCCACATGGAGTTTTCAAGAATCTCCTGGAACCTCATGCTGTAATATTGAGTATGTTGAGTATGAATAGGAACATAGTTGAGTAGAAATCTCATTTAGCTCCAATCACCCATTACCTCAAATTGACCAAGCTTTGTTTACAGACTCGCACTACATTTCTTTAACTGGTTGTAATTAAGCATTTAGGTAGTAATTAATTACCACCAAGTTATTAGTGAAAATAGACTGTAAAGCCAGAACTTTAACACAATGGCTCAATAACTTTTACCTATTGTTTACTGCTGCCCCCAGAAGTAGGAGGAGCATCTATCAGCGAGAAACAAGCTCCAGTCAAGTGCTTTGTTACAGTTCACTTTGAGGACAAAATACCTCTGTATTTTTTGTCCTTCCTTTATGTTTTTGATGTGAAAGACATGTACTGTATAGACAAGCTATTTATTACTCTGTTTATTGATTGTCTTTGCTGTCTTTACTGTAAACCTTATCAGCCTTATTCTGTAGCTGTTGAATAACATTAAGTCGTGTTTCAGACCTTACAACATCTGAAGACTTTGGGGTGAGATCAGCAGCAATTTTTGTTTGCTTCCTCTTAAAGATATGTTTTTAAATAGCATGTGGATACTTAGGCAAGGATTTATTGCATGCAATGTAAGTAGCACTGCAGATTTTTTGTAGGAGAAAATGGGTGGAAATAGCCCTGAGTAGGTTTGTTGCTCTGCCTTTTGCTCCACAGTCTAGGCTACATTCAATTAAAATATTTTTAAACTGGTAGTGACAAAAGATAGTTCAGGAGTGAACAGAAGTTCCTGTTCCCAGTCAAGCTCATGATTTTTCATTTCTCTGAAGAAAGTCATAATGGTAGGCATTTTACAGAATTTTTAGCTGGTTTCTCCAGAGAATTATACTCCTTATGAGAAGAATACATCTGTCTGCTGATGAGGTAGAGTCAAGTGAGGAGAATACGTCACCAGAGGGCTGAAGCAACTAGTTCTACATTTTCGAAGAGAAATATACTATTACATTATTTATACAATCTGTAATAACAGCAGCAAATATTAAGAATCCCAGTTGCAAAATGTCTCTTCAATAACAATTATAGAGATGAGAGTATGGGGATTGGAGACTGTAATAAGGAGAACTTTCTTTAGGAAAAGACAATAGAAAAATGAGTTTGTCTTTCCTTTTAGTAGTTACTTGTAGGCTTGTGCTGGTTTCCTTTGAGTTTCTTTCAAAATTTGAAAAAATAAATATTTTACATTTCATTGAAGATCGAGTGAAGTATTTCATGTTGGATAGATGAGGTCGAGATTGCCCCTTTGAAAATGGAATTGATACTTTTTTTTGGTAGTGTTTTTGTTTGTTTGCTGTTAAACAAATATAATCCTTAAGTGCAAGTATGCTTAAAGAAGTTGTTATATGGCAGGTATGTAAATAAAAAAATCCAGTGTTCTCTTCTGATTTCTATTCTTATTCATTGTACAGCATTCTCCTGGGTAAAATGATGACTGCCTCAGGTCTTTGACACTGAGCCCTTCTGCTGGCTCAGGCAGTTTAGAGAAGTTAATTGTAATAGCTGTATTTGTCTTACATGGGTTAGAGTTTACTCTGTGATATCATGATGTCCTTAATGCAATAATTCAGGATTGTTTCTACTAAGATCAACTGAATGCAATTGCTTAAGTACTTTCAAGCTGATCTAAGCTAAAAATTGATGTTTAAACAACAGCAACTTTGGCAAAAAAACAAACAAGCAAAAACCAACAAAAAAACCAGAATAATGATTTGGTAATCGATCAACTATCATTGTGCAAGGGCTGAGTCACTTGCTCTGGAATCTGTAGGACTGGTGTGAACAATAAAGTAATATGTGGAGAACAAATGGAGAGGTTAAATTCAGTGCAGCTCCCACAAGGAAACCTCTCCATCGCTGGATATTTGGTAGCAGGCGCTTGCCAAGAATTATTTCTTTATCATAGTAACCATGTGTAATACAGTAAGGAGTAGTTGCAGTAATTAGAGGTGTTAGGCTGTCAGAAATTTGTTTTGTTCTTTTAGTGGGGTTGTTCCTTTTAGAACAGATGTGTTATTACGAGGGGAAAGAGAAGGAGGGAGTTTGGTTCATGTCCTGCCTTAGATGTGAGGCCAGGCTCCCTGCACCCAGTGACCTCTCATTGAGAGCTTCAAAGCTCTGCACAACCCTGGTGAGATATACCAACATCACCAGTCAGTGAGAGCAAAGACAAGGATTAGATTTCCGAGTTCTTGAGTTACAGACACAGTTCTAGGACTAATCCAAGTTTCTCTTAACTGCATCTTGATTATTTTGGTCCCTAGAAATAGTGTTTTCAGGGTGGTAAAGTAGGAGTGTTAGTATTATGATCTATTTTCCAAAAATGGAACAACAGAACTCAAGTAGCAGGAGGGAGATTTAGAAAGACACATCTAAAATACTTTGAGACCCAAGTGCACAGTTATGGTCTCAGATGCTTCAAAATTACAAATTATTTTTTTTGATACAAATCACTGTTTCTCTTGATCTTAATGACTGCTGAATAGGAATAAAATTTTCTTAAGGCACATGACTGTCACTTTGTGCCTTCTTTTAGGATTTATGTATGTTGAAAATATTTTTTAGCTGCTTCAGTGGATTCTTCTGTACTGAGGAATTTATGTTAATGTAAAAGTAGGTGCCAAAGTTTTCTAGCTTTAAGTGTAGTTCTTAAACATTTAAGTGTAGTTCTTAAATGTTTTCAAGGAAGCTGGACCTGATGTGATTAATTCTAGGACATCTAAAGAATTGACTGTGTAGGGAAGAAAGTGGTATCTGGGGAAAAGCAAATATAGTACTTCAGAAGGGGATAGGGAAAGGATGAGCTGGTAATTAAAGACCAGTCTGTTTGGCTTAAATCTAGCAAGAAATAATTGGATAGACATCTTATAAGCCCCTGCCAGTTAGCAAGATCTGTTACCAAGTAAACAGATTTCTCAAGGGCAAATTGTGACAAGCCCATTTAATTTCTTTGTACAGCAGTGTTACAGGTCAGGTGGTGAGGAGAGAAGCATTAGATATAATACACCTTGATTGGCTCAAGTTTCTTGCACTGCATTCATGTAGTATTTTCTTGATTTCTTGAGGGATAGTGGTCTAGAGGTGTCTACTGCCTGGTGGATAAAGAACAGGTCAGAAAAAGAAAAAAAAGAATATGTATAATTAGCCAACAGCCAAAACACGGTATTGTATCAAGGAAGGCTTGTCAATATTCTATGTCTCATATTAATCAGGTGGGTTTTTTGTTTTGTTTTTTTTTTTTTACTGCCTACTTGGACAGTAGAATGCAGAGTATTTTCTGAGTCTGTCAACCCTGGCAGAGTGAGAAGGAGCACAGTACACAGGGAAACAGGTAAGGAACTCAAAATTATCTGGGAGACAATACGACTTCAACAGGATGAATTAGCTGCAAAAATCCCACATAAAAATATAAATGATATCCCTGCGTAAAATGATTTAGGATCTTTAGAGAATCACAGCTAAGAGTTAAGGGTTGTGACTGTCAATGACTAATCTATTCTGGAAAGAGAATTTTCTTTGCAGTATTGAATGAAGAATTTTTCAATTACATTTAAATATCCTCATATAATTCCTGGCTCAGGAGATGACTAGTTTTGATTCATCCAGATTGAATCTTAAAATTGTGCAGTAAATATCATCTGTTTCCTCCTGCTCTCTCTTCTTTCTCAAAATCAGCTCCAAAAACACTACATGTAGACTTGTCTGGTTGATGTTGTAAGCCAGTAAAGGTTAAGTTAAAAAACAGCCTATGAGAAGTGTAATGACAGAAACGAGAGAATACCAATTTCTTCCTATTTCTGGTTACAGAAATTCTTTCTCTTTAGAAACTGATCAGCAGCCCCTGGATTCCATCAAAATCCAAGGCTTATGTGCTTAATTGTAAAAAGTCCTTACACCTTTTGCTAGAAGAAAATCTTAGAACTTGCTTCATGAAAAAGTTCTATATACAGACATGTTTTTCTCCTTTTGGTTGTAATAAAAAGCAGGGAACAGGGATACAAATGTGCACTTTGTAAGAAAACAGAATGGCAAAATGTACAGAATCAGCCTGGTATATCCTTTGTAAGGCTGCACCGACACATTCATGGTCAGCAGATTTCAATTAGTGCTACCTGTCTTCCAGTTGATAGTCTTCCGACTCTTAGAGAAGGAAAGATTTATGATCAAATGTGGATTGGAAAAATAGATGTAGTTAAAGCTAACCTTTACTCTCCTCTTCAACCCTCCATCACCTTCAGTTTTGTTTCAGCCAGTTACATCCCTTGTGTCTCACTGCATTGGGCAAACACTTGCAACAGGACAAGTGAGTGAGTGAGACAGGAATGAAAACAAGATGGATGGAAAAGGGGCAGAATTACCTCATGCTGTGGCACTGCCAGCTCAGACTGTCCTGACATGTACTTGAGACTTGACTTTCAATTAAATGCCCAAACTATCAACTTCTGGCAGCTTTGGCTCAGGTCCTCAGACTCCTTGCATGCTTTTTTGGGCCCACAAAGGTTTTTTAACAGTACTTGTAGCCTGCAGAAATAAAACGTATTTTTAGGCTTCCCTGGGCTAAAAGGTTAGTTAACTGAAGAAGTAAGACGGGTGTTATTAAATATTTAGTGAGGATATCTTCATGCTTGCTCTGCTGTGGGTTCTGTGTCAGAATGCAGCTCCCTGTGCCTGCCCAGCACACTCACCAGGCTCTGCTTTGATGTCAGTGGCTGCTGGCACACGCTGCTGTTCAGTGCAAGGGCTCTACAAACAGTCCCTAGGATATGGCTGGAAGCTTCGATCAACAAAAAAAGTTCTAATCACTTTTGTTTTGACATTCTGACAGGCTCTCAATTTCTTGTATTTTTCTTGTAAAATTTTTTCCTGAAGATTTAGCTTAGACCAGAGGCTTGGGATTCTGATGCTTATATTGATAATTAATACTAATATTAGAATATTGCATTGTTAGTTTCTTTTGGGGTATAGACTAATTTTGTTGTTTTTTTTGTCCCTAGACAATAAAAGGCAGTTTTAGCCTTGCTAAATTGGTCACTTGGTATGCAGCATCCATACAGCATAGCTATGGTGAAGAGGGTTCTCCTAAATATGAACTCTGGAAAATATATCTATTTATGTTTAATGCCTAAATTGTCAGTTTCTTTTGATGTAATTTCCTTAAGCACAGGAGGAGTGAAAAGCATACAGTGATGCAACCTGAAGATAGAGAATTCTGCACTCTTCTGGGCACAGCAGTACAGCAGGTAAAGCCAAATACAGGTATCCTGTTGAGTGCATTGTAGGTATTCTTTACTTTGTCTTTTATTGCTGGTCAGCACCTCTTCTGTTCCAGTTATGACCAACTTTCAGATATTTTTCATACCTAGACCTGCTTTACATTTGCTTAGAGGATGTTATTTTGTCCCTTAGAATTTCAGAATTTCTTTGATTTTTTTTGTTTATTTGTTTGTTTGTGAGGGTTTTTAACAATAGGCTGGAAGATACAAAGGTAGATTTTTAACAAGTGTATGAGCACAAACAACCTCAGAGTAACAAAGAGGGGAAGTGGATAACATGGCTTAATGTTAACTTTTTCTCTTTCAGGGTCTTTCACCATAAGCAGATTGGACAGCTGGGGAGAGTGGTGTCAGGATGGTACACTGTGATTTGAAAGAAATGCATGTTCCAGTGCTTGATGAAACAGTGGCCCTTTCAGCCTTGTATTGTCTGTATGATAATAGCTCTTACCACTCAGAGATTAGTCAGAAAAATTTATTCTGCTTTTCCTCTGTCCCCCAAAGTTGAGGTCAAACTAATTAGGATAAAATGCTCATTCCTTGTTATTTAAACGCTCAGTTTAGCTATCTCATCTTTTGACAAATAGGTATAATTAGTTCTCTTGTATAATTTATTAACTTCCATATTAAGTTGTGTACAGATCAGTGAGGCACCAGGCATGCTAGCAAAAAAGGCTTCCAATTAGAAGGCGATAGATGGGTTTGTTGTATTTGATAAACAGGCTTTGTCATATTTTCAAATGAAACGGGAAGGAACTGTTTTTGTTTAAATCCTGTCATATTGTGGGTCTGACTGGTATTAAACTAGATTCTATTTTGTGCATTGCCATGATAGCTTTGCAACAAAAGGAGATTTCAAGATATTAACAGCATATAAAAAGAGAATTTTGACATTGCCTAAGAAAGGTATAAAAAAGGGTTACAACAGAAGCAAGAAGTGAAAATTTCTTCCTTGTCTTGTACAGTTTGCTGACACAAGAACTTGTATTTAACTGTGCACTTGAAATTGCCCCAGAAAGTCTTCTCTGAGGGCATGACCACGTCCCAGCCTGTGGCAGGATTTGTGCTGAGGCTGCCTCTCAGGCTTTGCTTGGCACAGGTGGGCACAGGGGTGTTTATTGAAACAGAGCTGCAGTGACAGCAGCAGTGTTATTGCCACCAGAGCAATTTTTGGGTAAACCCTCCCAGCAGGTAGCATGGCTCCTGAAACTTCCACACAGAACACTTTAGTGAACACTCAAAGGATGTCCACAGGGCAGGACATACCCGGGGTATCTCCAGAGGGATGATATGGGTCTGGCTATGGTCAAATACATGTGACAGGAAATGGAGATTAGGCAGAGTGAGTTTCTGACAGAGTTAAAAAAGCAGATCCCTCATCCTGTGCCCTGGCTATAATTCCTTTGGACTATTTTTTTCTCTGTACAGCTTTACAAACAAAATGATACTGCAAGGTAGAATGATAAAATGGGACTCACATGAATATGCACTGTTATTAAATAATTTCCTTAGCATTTTGTGTTTATAATTATTGATATTATGCATCATAACAGAAACAGAGATTTCTGGTGCTTATATTCTTCACCATCAGCAAATTCCTGTGCTACTGCTCATTCTTAAATGAGCCATTTCCTTTCAAATTGATGATAACTGATCCATACACTGCACTCAGCTAAACACTGTGAATTCAGATCTATTCCATCAAAAGAAATGCATTTTGATTTTAGAGAATTGGCCTAGTGGCTCTCTTCCATCAATGCTTGTGCAGAGCTTTCTTATTCTGCTCCTTTTTGGATATGTTTTTTAGTTCTCAAGTGGGATTTTTATCTGCTTTGCCAGTCTGAAATGAACACCCCCAATGCCCTGGCACAAGCATCATGATTTAAAATGGCTAGAGAAGTTACTAGTTTTAATTTCCAAAGTTGTGGTTTTCTCAAAAGTTGTTTTGGTTTGTCTTCCAAGTGGTTTTTTGTTGTTGCTTTGCGTTTGTTTGGTTTTGAGGAAGAAGGCACAGCTATTAGGTCAGACTTTCATACTTTTTTTTTTAATCTATTAAAACCTGCCATGATTTTCAATCTCTTTTGTCCTGCTACTGATGCATTGCACAGGAGTGAGTCTGGCTTCCTGAGATAGTTTATCTTTCTGCTATTTCCCTTGGCTCTGTAACTTTGTCATTTCCCTTCAAGGGTTTTATTTACTTTGGAGGTGTTTATACAGTGGGCAACTTTTTTAGCTTTCATTCGGATCCAGCAGATCGGCTTTCACTGAGCTTACAAGAAGCGGTTTTCCTTTGACCCTAAGGATGAAGGGTTACTATTTCAGCCAGTATTTCTGGTACAGCTTCTTCCCTTAGGAATTTTCTAAAGGAATGAGCTTACAATATGACTGCTAACATTAAATATCCAACCTGGAAGTACTGCTTGAAAGTGAAAGACCCTTGGCTTCTGCTTCTCTCTCAATCTTTCTCTCTCTTCCTTCAAAAGGAGAGGCAATAAAAGTTCTGCCTGTTTGACTGCCTGCAGAAAGCTAAAATATCTGGGTGATCTGAGGTGCAAAAAACTGGAGCAACTAATGAGCTGGGTGTGGAAGAGACTTGAGGTGATGCACATTGAGATGTCTTAGTAAGATTGTCTGTGCCTTTTCTCCAGGCTGATGCTTCATAAGAGCAGAAAATGCTGCCTGTAGAACTTGCCAAACTTCTTAGAGAGAGAGAGTAAAAATGTAATAATTAGACCTTAATCTAAGTAAATAGAAATTTTATAAGAAATACATGAATTTTGAACTGGGAGTTAGTGTGGCACAAAGAAACCAGCCGAAGAAAGTTGGGTTTGCTGCTATACAGAATCTGTTACAGTCCTAAGAGAGATTTTTGTCAAATGGGATATAGCAAATGTCTTTTGAACAGTCTGTCTTGAGAGTTCAGGCTTCCTTTTTCCTTCTCCATTCACACTGTGTCTTCATTGCCAAACCTGAACATGACTTCCCTGTACCACGGATACTCCTGAAGAACCTGCCCACCATTACCTGCCCACGAGGTAATGTCATTCCTACGTCTGCATGTCATCACTTACTCATAGATAAGGAACAGGAGTCCTTTTCAAGTCTAGCACAGCCCAAACCCTTTTTGGGTTGCAGTTTCTCTCCTTTCTTCTGTAATGTCTCAGAGGCTCTTTCTAGCATATATGCTTTCTAGCATGTGCTGTTGGGTTGCTATGGTAACAAATATCTATCTACTTGATTGTTCTGTTGCTGTTTTGACTTCTATTTTCTTATACCTTGCCCATCACCCTTGTGTTCACTCCCTTTAACAGCTTAGAACTGATTTATTCCAGCATCAGACCTTCTCTCACAGCACCTGGAGGCTCAGCTTTATTGTTGATGTCACAGCATCCAGCTTGGGTTGTCGATCACATAGAAAGAGGAGTCACTAAGTCCTGTCCTTTATCAACAGGGTTTTGCTTTCTATTAGCAGTTTTCTAATAGAAATTTATTCTCCAAATACTTTTTGTGAAATACTGTGTCTTTTTTTCCCCTTAAAGAAACCACGGGTTCAGGGCCTTGATCTTACTTGTTGAAAGCTCCTTTGAACATTTCTTGTGTGGTAGCCCCTAGCTAAAGGTGGGCACAAGCTGTGCTGGAGCTCTAAGATGCTGGGATAGACTGCCTAAGTAGCATAAATAACTAACTTGCTACCAATTTTGGCATGGGGAGTTCCTACAACAAGGCATTTGCATAGAGTTATTTGTAAGGATGTAAATTTTTTTTGACAGAGTAAAAATGTTCAATATTCTTGGGAATGGATGACAGAACTAATTTGCCAAAATGGCCAAATATTTTTCAGTTATGAACATAAAGAGTTTTCCTTTGGATGACTTTAACACAGTCTGTTAATGATCCCAGAAACTAATTCCAGTCACTTAAATAACTTATTTGATGCAGCTTTTAAAGGGGAAGGTAATTCAGCTAGAATGAAGCTAGCAGAAGCATGGCTATCCACTGCTTTATGACGTTACTGGGGGGTTCTGAATATTCTTAGCCAAATGCATTCAGAAGTTGTGTTGCAGAAGTTAAAAATTTACAGTACATATAAAGAAATGATGCACTGCATATGTATAATCTTCAAACACGGCTGTTAAGGGAAAGAGCAAGTGACATCTTTGTCTCCCAAAGTTGCTCAGCATCTTTGTGACTGTTGCTATCCTGCAACAGAAGCACATGAAGCACTTGTATGGTGTGTTCTTCCTGCTGCTTGAGGACAATAGTTCATAATATCCTCTCAGAGCTTTTGATGGCTCTCATTCTAGTGGGGAAATTGTCCTTGCTTTAACGTCTTTGTAAGTAGTGCGCACAAAAAAGGAAAGAGGGGCTCTGTTCTGGTTTTGGGGGACAAAACTAATGAATCTCTTAATTTAGCAACTGAATTTGGAACAAAAGAAAAAGAGGTGGATGTGAATTTCTCTCCTATTAGGTGTGGAATGTTAAGTGTAGAAAACCTTGTTCTTCATAAAATCAAATACCCTTCACTGCAATTTCACAGAGAAATACTTTAGAGACTGTGCACTACTTGTATTGTAATGCTGGTGACAGTGTATATACAGTGTATATACAATGTATATACTGGGATGAATTACAAGATTCAGAGAAGACATCCAACCTCCAGTCTCCATTTGGAATGTGGAAACATCCTTTACCTGCTCCTAGCAGGAATTGCAGTATCTTTCAAAGATGATTGACTTATGCTTGAGGTTTTTTGTGGGTATTAACAGACTCTTTGGTGTTTTATACATCAGTGATCTTGGGAAATAAAATATTCAGGTATTAAAGTGGGATTTCAGGAAAGTTTGAATATCCCTTAAATAGAGTGCCAACTACAGCACTATGTTTCCATAGTTTTTTTTTTATTATTTTTTAAAATTACTGCTTTTATTTATTTGGGTTGCTTCGCTGTTTATTTATTTATTAATTTAGGTGTGCCTTCTTTTTCACTGCTCCAGGCCAGCCTGACATGCTCTGAATCATTAACCCTGTGCTCCAGGGAACTTAGCCTCATGGCAGCATCTTTGATATTACATTGGATCCCTTCCGGCCAGAATTTAATTGACTGGATTTCTAGGGAGAGAGCTGGTTCCCTCAGTGTCTCACTGCTCCAGCATCATTGTCTCAGCAGCTGATTTAGAAGCCAAGTTGGAGCTGTTGTGATGGTAGAGGGAGAGCAGGCAGTGAATCAGAGTGTACAGGCTGTGCTTTGAAGCATAAGCTGATATTATTCTTGATTTGGGGATCTATTTGCTCTAAGTGCACTGGCACTCTGTAAGTATTCATACCAATAAACACAGCATGAGATGGATGAATACAATTTTATAGCACTTGACTACAGATTACAGGGAAACCTGGAATTCTGTCCGTGGTTATTCAGGGAGACAATCACTGAAACAATAATGTAATAAAGTGATATATCTTACCTGAAGCTTGATTTGGATGTCTGGGCTTGTGGTTGTTGACAGGTTCAACCTGTAGGACAAGTTGGAGAATAAACAGAGGATATTGATGAGTTTTTTCTATTAGCCATGGCTGTAGAATTGCTTACACGAGTGGCCCCTCTGAAGTCAGTAGATCTGTTGGTAGCTCTTTGCTTATTCAGGCACTGCACTGTCAATTGTTCTTCCAGGATCATCAAAGCTGTTTTAGATAAAACACAGAACAGGACAGCAGTGGTTATGGTTATCCACACACAACTTCCATGAAAGCTTGGATGTGGTACCTTTAGTTGGTAGTAACCAAACCCAAGTGTTCCCCCTTCTGTAAGTGTTCCAGGATAAAGCAAGACTTAGGGGAAAACCTGAGATAGACAGTTCATTGTCAGATTAGTTAACTTAGGTGTCAAAAGAAAGTGATCCCCAGACTTTGCCTTTGTATTTCAGGCTGTTTTCCTATCTACCTGTGTTTAGCTGTGTCATAGCTATACCTCAGGAAGCCTCTGGGTATCTGACCTATTTAGGATTAGTTTTTTAGGTATTTTTCAGTATTTTCAGTATTTTGACAGTGTGTATAATGTACAGGACAAGATTGGTTTTGTAGCAGTATGGAGCCAGTCCTGGAAAGGACTGATAGAAATGGTATATTCTCTGCACTGCCCTTTTGGAAGAAGTTGTAATTTTTTTGAGATATAAATGGTTCTAGAAGTGTTCTTAAACTTAAAGAGACTATTTAGAAGGACAGTATAACCCAGAGAACTCTTTTCCCTCTGTTTAGATGGATTAGACTCCTTCCGTTCCTATCTAAATCTGGGGTAGTTCTGCTGTTATCTAAGAGCAGTTTTCATTAGAGGAAAAAATGTACATCCAAGTAAAATGTGAAGTTGAAAGTCAGAGTTGGCCTAGAGCTGGTTCTGTCACTTGATCTCTATCTGTCTGCTACTGGTGTGATTATGTCAGTGCACTGGCTCAGTGGGGAGGGAGGATGTGCAGGCAGGAGGCAGGAATTTGTTGGGGGAAAAAGTGAAAAACTTTCACAGCAGTTGTTATGGGTTTTTACTAGATTTTGCTAAATGGTGCAAATGGAATACTACATACCATTTTTGGTACTTTGCTTTCAGGGGGAGGAGAATGCATGGAGAAGAGAATATGTGGGGATAAAAATGAGGCAGTAATCTGCAAATTTCCCTGTCAAAGCAGTTTGAGTTGTCGGGAAGCATAGAAATACAGAACTGTGTTTCCTGTTACTCCCTCTACCACAGATCTTGGGAAAGGTGAAAGAAGAATACCAATCCACAGTCTCTAATTTCTTTTTGTGTTCTGTCACTGGGGTGAGTGGCACACAGAGAGGAAACTGGAGCAGCCAGGGAGCCTTTGTTCTGCAAAGATAAATTCAAGTTAATGAAAGTAATCAGAGAAACTGGTAGGGATTGAAAGAACAGCAAATGTGCATGAAAACCCAGTAAAAAACTCAAACCAACAAAACAATCACACCCACCCCCCCCCCCCCCTAAACCATACAGAAAATCCCCCTCTTACCTAGATAAGAGTCCATCTGCATGGAGGGACTGCCCTGTCCCAGGCCCTCACTGTGTGCAGGTTCTGCCTTCCTCTGTCTTTTCTCTTTGTTTCTCTCTCTGTATCCATTCCTCACTGACTGGGTCCAGTCCTGCTCTTTGCAATCCTTGCTCTGTCTAGATGTGCTTTGTCCTGGGAAAGTAAAATGGGCAAGGTGTCATTAGGTGGGAGAGAGGAGGACTTCAGAACTTGCTGCAAGGGCACTTGCTAGCACTGCAATACAAATAACATTCTCACCAGCTTGCAGGTGAGAGGGGTAAAACTACTATCTTATTTACTGAGCCCTTCAGAGAAGTCTCGTGGGGAAAAATGAAGTTCTTCAGCTAGCAAAGGTCTTGAATGTTTTCTGAAAAGCCTTCAGATATTTTTTCCAAATAACTCCCATGTCAAGACTTAACTGCTGTGCTGCTTCCCTCCTGGATAACATAACCATATAGAGTTCTTTGAGGCTATCACCGTAAGCACTGCACCCCCAAATCTCCTGAAAGCTTCTAAATTAGAGGTTTCATCTCTGTCATAACTTTTGTCAAAGCCCCATCATTTTACACTAACTCTCATTTTTTTTGCTTCCTTTCTTTTACCACAGCAGCTGTGAGATTTGCAGCAAGAAAGGGTGTCACATACATCAGCTAAGTGAGGTATTGAATATTTTATGAATTTAGGTCTTCAGTGTTCATTTCTCTTGCTTTTTTATTTTCATTTAAGAAAACAAATGGTGTTATTCATGTTGCCTAATGTTTTACAGCAGCAACATCTGTTATTTTCCTCTTTTCTCTTTCTGAGGATATAGACATATCACATGTGGCACTTAAAGCTGCATTTAACATAAATTATAACTGATACACAATTTGTATTTCTCTGCCTGACTTTTTAAATAATTCTTAGAGATTAATCCATGTTCACAAGGATTTTTTTTTTCCTCAGTAGAGCTTTCCTTTTTGCTCCTTATGCTTACGTTTTGCCTCTGATATGAGGTAAAATCAGCAGCATTTGAATCAAACAAGAAATGTGCTACATTCAAAATTGGGCAGTATAAGCTTGTTTATCCTTTCCCGTTCTTTACTGCTAGGACTTTTAACTGGGCTCTCATAACTTACCATCTGGATTATTGCAACATCCTTACAAGCTGCAAGCAAAACTATATCCCCCTCTTCCAATGTATATGAAAATGCTACATCTCTGAACACTCTGCCTGTGATGCCTTCTCCTAAATGAGCCCTCTCTTTATGCTTCATTAGATTCTCATTTTGTTTCATCCTGTTTACATCTTCTGCTACTCAGTTTCTTTTCTTATATAATCTTTTATTGCATTGTTCACATTCTTTCTGTTTTATTAATGGTCATAACCCTTTTCTTCAATTTTTTTTTTCTTTTCTGCCACTTAACTGTAGCTTTTTGCCATATTATTCTATTTGGAGGTTTTCTGTGCAAAATCTCAGTGTTACTTACTCAGAATCCATACTGAGAACCAGTTCTTCAAGGAAATTCTTCTATAGTCTTGATTTCAACCAAGATAACTCAATAGTGCAAAATATTTAACTTCCCTGGATAATGACTTAATCTTACTGTATTCCCAAGAATCTTCCCCTTTTATCTTCTGAAATTGTCTTTTGTTGGTTGCCACTGTGAATCGCCTCTGTGACCCTGTTGTGGTTCTGATCTTGCTGCAGGTTTGGGCTCTGTGTTCACGTGGAGTCAAACTGACACTAATGGCCTTTTTGCAGGTGTGTGTCTTTATGGGCTCTTCAGAATATGAATTATGCATCTTTGCATTGTGCTCTTCAGCACTGAAACTAATAGAGCTGAAACTAACAGAGAATACTTATGTTTTTGTAAAAATGAAGTTAAACTCATGAGATGGTAATACCTCAGGATCTGAAAACTTTAATGTAGAAATGTTATTTGTAATTATCTCTGTTTCCAGGAATCTGATTCTAGATTTTGTAGTATTCTGTTGAAATACACAGTTGAATTTTTTGATAAGGTATGAATTAAATCTAAATTTTCTGTGACACTGAAAAATAACATCAGGCAAGGTTTATTTTTTGCAAAATGGATAACCTGATTTTGTATCCTCTTGAAGAGAGTGCCCATGAGATTTTCATTGCTGCTGACCTCAGCTAACACTCATCAGTGAACTCTACAGCTCCACAGTGCTGTCCTGGTGCTGCTGCTACTGCCAGTGCTGTTGAGGTGGAATCCATTGTGATATGAAGTGAACAGGAGAGCTTCCGGCTTATGACATCTTTAAATTCAATTAATGCCCCTTATGCTATGGGAGGCCATTGCAATATCTGAAGAGGAGAAAAAGAAAGAAATTTCTGCAGCCCTCACTTGTTTGTACTTCTTACTGTTTTCCCAGAGCCCTGCTCTGAATTTAAATTGTGCTCCTTCCAAGTGTCACGAATCAGCAGATGCTAAAAGCAGGACTGTTGTGGTTTAACCCCAGCTGGTAACTGAGCCCCACACAGCCACTGGCTCCTTCCCCCTCCCAGTATGAAACAGTTGCTCCCCACCAACCAAATGTTGCTCAGTCCCAAAGCAGCAGCTCCTGGACAGCCTTGCCCCAGTTTATTGCTGAGCATGATGGCATGGTCTGGAATATCCCTTTGGCCATTTGGGATCAACTGTCCCAGCTGTGTCCCCTCCCAGCTCCTTGTGCATCCCCCATCCTCCTCACTGCTGGGATAGAGTGAGGAACAGAGAAGTTCCTCACTCTGTAGAAGCCCTGCTCAGCAATAACTAAAATAACCCTGTGTAATCAGCACTGTTCCCAGCCCAAATCCAAAACACAGCCCATACCAGCTACTGTGAAGAAAATTAACTCTACTCAGCCCTAAACAGCACAATTAAGAAGAAATAAACATTTATCAGATGGCCTTTTGAGAAGTTGAATTATTTAGCTAGAAACATTCTAACAATAACTAAAGCATGCTGCTGACTGACAATTTATTACATCCTGTGGAGATGCAAGGAGCTGTTGCATGCTGAGTGAATATTGATCTGGCCTATACAGATAAATGAAATTCCACTTACAATTCTTTGGTTGCTCACTTGTCACCAATTAAAACTGAAGAGCATGGTCATGCACCAAAAATATTAATTAGCTCACTTCACTTGCTGGTTATCTGCTGACCCAAGAGGAGGTTTGTTGGATCCAGCTGTGTCTGGCCTTCACTCTATGCAAGAGCTTCTCTCTGGCTCATGGCATTCCCTTTCCATTACCCTTTGTGATGATGATGAGAGTAGTAGGGTGTAGACAGGTGGGGGGAAAAAATAATTACTTGTTTCTCCCTTCCCCTACTTTCAATTTTATCTGGTCGTTAGTCATTATCTTCTTGGATGTATTCTAGTCACTCTTTCTCACTACTACCTGTGGAGTCACAGGTCATAATTTAAAAGGCATGTCATTACTGGATATGCAACCATGTAACAAGGTATGAACAGATGAAGAAAAACATCTGTACTAGAGTAAAAAATGAACATCTAAGAAAACCATTTGTTCTCTGGATTATGAGGTTTCAGAAAGTCACAGTACCCCTATCAGGAATACAACTGATGGCCAGAAAGTGGACCAGTATTACAAGAAGAGGAGAAACCAAATGACAGAATGAAAGCTAAGGAATAACAGCAAAAGTAGCCCTGAGTTTGCTGGGAGCAGTGTCTGGTCAGCAGAGCAGCTGAGGTATCTGCTCCTTGGCTGATGTTCCGCCCTGCTGCTGCAGCAGGGCTGAAACAGCCTGCAAGGACGTTGGTTGGTCAGTCGAGCATTAAGAAGCAGAACCAGCTCTCCTAATAGGAGTCAGGTCTCTGACTTGTTACCTTTCCTCACGATCAGGGGTTCCAAAAATGCCCTCAGAGAAAGGTAGAAAATAAATAAGATGATGAGGCTGTATTTTGAGCAGTTTGCAGATCCTGAGTGATTTTGATCATGTAGTTACACAGGTGTGATGGAGATCATAATCTAGGCCTTGATCTGAAAATGACAATTCGGTGTTTTGGCAGCACTAAAAATACTGGCATTTCTAGTAGTGGGAGACCATGAAAATATTGATTCAGCAACAGAATTGCTTTGTAAAACATTGCTGGCTGGTTTCTGAAGGGAAGCAGGTTGCTCCAGGTTCTATAGTACATTGCTATCAAGGAAGGAGTAAGGCCATTGAAAACCAAACATTTGTAGGTGAGGAACATTGCTTAAGAAATCAGCTAAGAAATCATCACCAGCTAAGTTGCAGCTTTCTGACTATACATCCCATTGTCACATAACTTGGAAAAAAAGTAATTGTGTTGAGAAAACCAGACTTGCCCTGTAGTTTAAGCTACTCTAAGGCAGAGGAGGGGTCTCCAGAATTCTCTTCCTTAGGGGGTCTTTTAAATAAGCCCACTGGATGGTAAAATATAATAAAATCCATGGCATTTGGGGAAATTAAAATGACAAAACACCACTGGATAGAGCAAGCTTGCCTGCCACTGTCAAAATTTACATGAACCTGAGACACAACAAAACAGAGCAGAAGCACTTAGTATTTACAGTATGTGGGCAGTGTAGTTATTTTTTCATTATGAGAGCAGTAAGGAGAAGAAAAATCAACAAACCTTGAGGAAAAAATGTGCTTTGTTAAAAGTGTTTTCTTCAGAAAGAGCTTATTCAACAACCCCTGCCATGCTCCTGCAAACACTGAAGTACATCAAGGCAGTAGAGGAAAAGCATTTTGGGAGCTGGTGTGCCTTGGAGTCTGTGTGTGTCAGAGTTACAGAGACAAGCCCAGCTCTGAAACAAGCAAGTTTATTCCTCTTGTGCTGGTAATCAGAGAAATGAAGGAGAGATGAGGGTGAGGAAGGAATCACTCTATTGTGCTGTTGCAACAAGAATTAGAGTACACTGTTAATGTTTGTCATGTCCTCTTTTATGTCATAGACTTCACTGCATTTACTGTTCAAGCAGAGGCACATCCTAAGCAGGTTTCTCTCCTGCTCTCTCCTCGACCTTTTGTCCATTCTGCTCCCATCCTGCCCTCTGGTTCACATCTGTTTCATCACCAAAGAAAAAAACCAACCTACTTTTTGGAGTGTTTTTTCATTTGTGTGCCTAGAAGGATTTCAAGCCTTCTTTTAATTCAAAGGAACCAAGAGGGTCCTTCGTTTGTTGATTCATTTACATAGTAGACGAAGTTAGAAGGCCAGAGTCTTTGTTCTCTTCTGGTTTAGTCCTGTCTTCCCTGCAGCTGGCAATTTCAGAGAAGGGAGAGTGTTCAGGATCATGGCAGTACAATTTTGATAGGGAATTCACTTCAAAACCCCCTGAAGAGGAAAATTTAGACCAAGTTCAACACCAACTAATGCCATTGTGCTGGAGCCTTATGGGCAGAGCAGTTGTGTGAGTCTGTTATATAAAGGCTGGTATTAGCAAGACTCTGCAGGTTGTACATCCAAACATGAGCTTTGAAAATATCTGTAGTGTGAGGGAAGGGGAAGAGACAGGAGAGTGAGATTCAGCTCCTGTTCCTATGGTAATAGCTAATCCTCATGGTATGTGGACAACATGATTGCTCCCAAATCAGTAATTTAAAGCTTGATGAGCCATCAATGAAACTGCCTTGCAAGCAGCACACAAATCAGAAGCCAAGCCAATGATTCTAATGATCACTTCTTTCCCTCCTAAAAGTTTCTTGTGTTTTAGGGACAAGACACAGCTGCTGCTTGTATCACTCTACTACTGCTGCTGTAGTTGCATGGAAAGAACTTACTACTTTTCATTTATCCCTCATTTTAACTCAAAAGCAAAATTATAATTCTGTTTCCTCTAAACCAAGTGTAATGTTAAAACTACAGTGAGAGAGGTGGTAGAAACTGAATTTAAGGGAAATAATCTGGATCTAAAGTTGAAAAACTTAATGTTGTACCAGTAATCCAGTACTGGTAGTGGGAAGGCTGTGTGGGGGAAGCTGGAGAGTTCCTCCAAAGTTTCTTACAGTCCTATACATCAAAAAACTTATAGTTCTTCAGCCCAAATCTATTCATGTTCTCATGAATAGCATATTCCAATTTGGGTTTTGATTGTTCATGTAAGAATATACTGACCACATCAGGCCTGTCAGTTGGAAACCTTGGAAGAAGAAATTCCTAGGAAGCTGAAGAAAACTGAGATCCCAAAGGCTGTTCTCTATCAATGGGGCTGCTTTCTGGTTTACACACACAGAATATTTACACACACAGAATTTCTAGGTTGGAAGAGATCTTTAAGATCATCGAGTCCAACCCGTGTTCTAACACCTCTACTAGATCATGGCACCAAGTGCCACATCCAGTCTTTTTTTGAACACCTGGAGGGATGGTGACTCCACCACCTCCCTAGGTAGATGATTCCAGTGTCTGACCACTTTTTCTGTGAAAAACTTCCTCCGTAATTCTAGCCTGTATCTCCCTTGGCGCAGCTTGAGTCTGTGTCCTCTTGTTCTGTCTGTTGTTGCCTGGAGAAAGAGACCGACCGCCAGCTCACCACAGCCACCCTTCAGGAAGTTGAAGAGAGTGATAAGGTCACCTCTGAGT
>JAWWMU010000036.1:5850960-5867139 GCA_035048155.1 Cinnycerthia olivascens | reverse complement strand
AGACATTGCACTGCTTCTCCTTCACTCTCAGATCCAGTTTTAAAGGTACAAAACTTATTTCTGAGCTAAACAGACAGATGGGGATACAATTTAGCATCAACCCAGGACACTCCTTTAAGAAGGAGCTAAACTCTTAGTCCTGGAGCATGGTCTGCATGGAACCTCTGTAGCTGTACTACAGAAATGGCACTTCCGTCCTTGTGCATATAATTTTACAGTAGCCCTTTACCATGTGGCACATTGCTTTTGGCACTGAGATGTATTAAAACTAGTTTTGGTGACTAAAAAAAATTAATTAACTTTTAAGTGGCAACATGAACATTGTCAGGATAGATCCAGGAAGAGATCCATTGGGTCTGGCATAGCATCCTGGAACAGTGCATCATTGTGTAAAAGCCAAGGAGAGAAATACAAAAAAGGAGCCTGATCTGGTTAAAAAAAAATGACAAAAAGATGCATAAAAATGTTTAGATCTAACCAGAGTAGCATTTTCCAATGCTTTTTCATCCCGTTGGTGCTTTTTCAGATAGCTGTACGCCTAAAATATCAGTCCCAGCTCTATATGACTTGTAATTTGACAACTTGAGGCCGTATAGTGGCACACTTTCTCATGGCAGAAACAGGAACATTGAGACAGTAGATGCTAAAATGGAGGAGTATAAAGCAAATACGATTTTTTAATTTCCTTTCTTCCATTAAGGAAAGAAGAGGTCTGTTCACTTTTCTTCCATTCCACTACAGTTGTGTCAGGCAAGGCGGGAGTTAAGGAGCTTGGCAGGGGATGGAATGGCCTGGGCCCTGCACCATCATGTGCCTGTGAAGCATGTTGTACACCCACTAACAAGCCTGCCATTCATTTTTTCAATAAATCCTGCACAGAGGTATTAGGGTCTGTGAACTGACAATTGATTTGCTGCCTGGAAAATTATTCTTTATTGATTTATATTACACAGCGGCAACCACAAATCTATAGCAGCCTTAATCAGAAAGAAAATGCTAAACTTAGTGTCATTCTTACTTAGTCAGGCAATTACAAGTAGGAGAATTGGTTTAGTACCTCTAGGTGACATCTACATATTATTCAATTATGAATCTCAGTAATCCATGAATTACAATACATAAAAGTGTGTGAGATCTGGCTAATTAATTTTTTGTAATATGAACAGTGCCCTTTGTGCAAGAAGGTGTTTTAAATGTCAACCTTGCATTTAAAGTGAAATTTGGCACCAGAAACTAAGTATGATTTTTAATGAAGATTCTTGAGATCTTTACTGTGCCTGGAATTTTTCTCATATTTCGTGTGAACTGGACAAAATGAATCTGAGATATTTACAGAGATTGTGTATGTCATATTTTTAAAATTAGTAGATATTCCATTTTTGTGATTCTGAGCTCAAAATGGATTGTGTGTGACAGGATAGAGGAACATAGACACAGGAACTGTGATTCTGGGCTGGACATTCTTGAGAGCTGTCTTGACAACAGACTGAAATCAAGCAGCAGAAGCCCAGAGCTCATTCTGGACTGAATTTTCCAGCCTTACCTTCCAGTAACTCTGTGGTCTGTCTCAGGTTCAGCTGTGTATACCTGGCTGTCATTGCAAACCCTTCAGTTCTGTGGGTTGGAAATTGGGGGCTGCTGGACAGACACATGTCCCAAAAGGACTTGCAGAGGATGGGGATGGTACTGAGGAACTGGAAACTAAGATTTGGATGAAAAAATCTCTTGATGATGGGGTTGGGATCTCTGGAGTTTGTCTGCAAAGCTTTGGGAACAAATCTGAGATGTGGAATTTAGCCCTTTCATTTTTCTCAGAAAAGTATGTAAAAATACGTTTACCTACTCTATTGGTAAAATAGAGATGGATCTCTGTGCCTTTTGAGATGTGTTGTCCAAAGAGCATTTTCCTTCTCAGGGAAGAAAGTATGGGGATTAGAAAGGGAAAACAGATTGTGTTCTATTATGTATGGCTAGTCTTTAAAGTTATTTCTCCTGCAAGAGTAGAATGGAACTTCCTCTCAATAGATTTTGTATTTACTTAGTAGCTAAAGGATATTTTTCTGCTTTGCATGTTGTGTTGCAAATCTGGTATGGCCCAAGGTTTTCAGTGGACCTGGTCCTCATGGACATGGTATCTTAATTGAAATAGTGTAGAAAAAAATAAAATAGTGGTTTAAGGGAGAGAATTTGCTGTCCCTGTGGCTCATTATAGTGAAGTAATTTTCCAGGCAGTGTGAAAGTGCAGCTTCTTCTGGATTTATTTTCTTTAAGTATTTAAGACCCTTATAAGTTTATCTGCTTTGTCACTGACTGACGTAATCTGGAGTCTTGAAAAAATTCCAGAGCCCAGTTACTACATCCTGCTGGTCACTGTTAAGTCCCTGACCCAGAAAGCAGAAATGGTGAAATACGAGCCAGGTGTGTGCTGTGTGAGGCTTTGTCAGTAGCCAGGCAGGAGAAACACAAAGTAATTGAGAGTCCAACTCCCCTGCACAGCCTGTGCTGCTCTGTTGTGCTACAGCTTTGGCCGCAAAACACACACTGCTGCTGCTGCTTGGCACTTCTGAGGGATGGCTCATGGTCAGTGTCTGTGTCCAGACCTCCTTTTGCAACACAACATGCCACCAATGGTTTTTTCATTCTATTGCTTTCTGCCAACAAAGATAGGGGCTTGTTAAAAGCAGACATTTTGAAGGGAGAGTGGTGATTGTTGCTGTAGGCAAGCAGATTAATGAAGATGTTGTAAACTGTCTTTTCATCAATGAAAACTTGAAAATCAATTGCTAAAGCCATTCCCTATCCCAGTGTCATTTGGTTATGTTTGACCAGGGTGTTTGATAAGCATTAGTTCTCGCTGAAAGCAAAGAGAAAATTTTATTTCAGGCTTTCGTTGCTTTCCTGTGTTTGCAAAAGGCAAGAACCAGGAAGGCACTTTAGACTTGTGGGTCTGATCCCTGTGTCCAGGCCATGGGTGGCTCTCTGCAGCAGGCCCTTGGTTGGCAGCCTATTAATAAGTGATGTTAATAAAGAAATATTCAAATACCTTTAGAAAGTTCTTAGGCTTCAGGAATTTTTGTTTCAAAATGCCGGTTATGAAATATTTACTCAGTGTGTTCATTATATCTTTTTCTTGTATTTTTGTCAAGTTCAGGGAGCATTCTACTGGAGTATAGTGCAGGAAAAAACTACTTCTAGATGACAAAGTAGATGCTGTGAGTCATGTTCCTCCCACCCACCCCTAGCAGCATCTCTTTGCATGGAAGTGGTGTGGAAAACAGAGGCTGCTGAATAGCCATTTATAGTTAATCGCTATTGGAGGAGATGCAGGTGATTTCAAAGTCAAGGCAAGGACAGAAGGAGCACACATATGCTCTGATTTATGGCAGGGGTGTAATAGAAGTGCTCTGAGGAAATGCAAGAAAGCAGTTGTTTTTTTTCTAGAGCACTGAGAAGTCACTGGAGTAGTGAATGTTCATCTCTCTTGGACTTAGGGGTACAAATGTGAAAATGTAGGGGTGCCCACAGTCCAGCTCTTGCTCGTGGTACCAGAACGTGACAGGTCAGCAGAGCTGTGCTGTCACACAGATACAGCAGCATTAAATTCCTTTTTCCTGTCTTCAGTGCCCTCCTTCCTAACCCAGCCCAGGCTGAAATCCCAATCCTACTGCCATTCTTTTATGGAAAGAGTGGGCAGACAGATGTTTCACCTGAATGTCTCTGGGGTCCCTATGCTGTTTGTTCTGCTGTTGAGTTCCTGGGGCAGTGACAGGATGTTTCCCTGTGCTACTGTCTTTGTCTCAAGGCAGCTCTGAGGGAACAGGTAACTATGCTTTTCCTTCTTAGCAGCAAAATCATAAAAACAAAAGCAAATCCTATTATGGCAAGTGTGGCACATTTGAAAAGAAGTAATTAATTTATTAATTTATTTAAAATCACTAGTCAAAAAATGACTGTTCAGAATGATTAAGTACTGTATGACCAGAAGGAAATCCCAGTTGATGACCTCTTCTGGTACAAATCAGGAGAGGTTTAAAACAAGTCATTTATGTCTCTAGACTGGAACTTTGGGGTTGTTTGTGTTTTTTGTTTGTGATTTTTTTTTGGTTGGTTTCGTTGGTTTGTTTTCTGTGGTTTGGGTTTTTTGTGAGTTTTTTTCTGTTATGTTTGAGCAGGTTTATTTTTTAAAGGCAATAATTGCATTTCTTTGGCTTTCGGGGATGGTTTTTACAATCAAGTTGTTGTATATCATGTGTCACAAGATAAGAAGATAATGATTTTGTATAAATATGTTAAGTAGGAAAATACTTTCTTCCCTCTGGATACTTCTTTCCATTCAGACTTCATTGTAGTAACCTCAGGCCGAGGTTTGTGGCACAGTTACTTTCCATGCCCCTGTCTCCTCCCAAGGTCCGCCTGCTGGCAGGAGAGCATTGGGCCGGTCCAGCGTCCCACTGCAGCCCACTGCTAGAGACCTTTGGCCATTGACTGCAGTGTCCCTGCAGCATTCAGTGTCTCTAGGACACGCTGCCTGCCTGTCCCACAGGATCCATGAGCTGGCTCCAGGCACAGTCCCCCCAGGGACAAAGCTCTGCTCCATCTCCTCGGTGCCTCCTGGACGTGGCCCCTGTGCAGCCCCTCTGCCCCAGGTGCCTCTGGAGCGGGGCTGAGACAAAGAAATCGACTCCTCACACCTCGGTGGAGCTGAGCACGGCTGATGGGGGACCCTGAGCCCAGCCCAGCAGGGCACTCGGGTGTGTGGGGCTGGATTTCCCTGGCCTTGGCTGAGCTGCTCACGGATCCCCGTGCCCCATAAATTAACCATAATTACACAATAATGAGAGGGATGGCCTTTTCCATGACTCATCACTTCTGCACAGCTCGCTGCGCTCTGAGCAGCAGCGCTGCTCGCTGTATTAATGTAGCATTAATTTATGATGATTAATACTGAAATATTATCAAATATTTTATGCTGTTTTATTATTCTGAAAAGCTTTGAGGAGAGCACTGTATGAATGTATAATTCAATCACGTGTAGATTATGGCATGATTAGGTTCTTGCAGTCAGCAATGCTTCGTTCAGTCATCTGAAATACTTTGGAGATAAATTTCTATTAAAAAATTCTTATTTTTATTCTAGATAACAACATTTTGATCTCATTAGCTTGGATAATTTTCTCTAAACTCAGCTAGACTCTAGTGTAGCAACAAAAAGCTTCTTTTTTATATCAATTAAAATATTTTGTCTTTTTGACCTGCCATATAATTAAGATCCTGTTTATTAAAGTTACTAGCATATTAGAACACTAATTGCATTACAAGCTTACTTTCTTATTTCTGAACTGTTTATGATTTAATTGACTTGATTAAACTAATTTTCATGGGTCTGTGCAATTAACACATTAATTGAATTTATTTACACATGCAAATACTAATATATCACCCACTGTACTAGTAATGATTAAAAAAACCTCATCAATGCCCTAATTGAGTGAGTTTTTCAGTGTGCAAATGCAATCTGATAACACTGCAATGTGGCTAGGAGTAATGGCACCTTTAAGAATGTGCCTGCCTGAAAGGAACTGAAGCTTAAAGAGGGCAACATGTGCCGTGGCTGTTGTGCCTAAAGGATCTTTCATTGTACTCAAGAATAACCTTGAGGAAGAGGAAAATCAGGTAATTTTACTATTTTAGCAATGAGATGCCTGATTATATTTGAATATTTTTGTTATTACCATAGAGACTTGGCAGTAATAAAGCGTAATAGAAGGAAGATTGTGGAAAGTATCAGTGGATCAAAATTAGTATCATGTGAAATGTCAAGGAAGCTTCTTCTAAGTTGTAATCCAAAGTCCAATGCTGTCACTACTTCTGTTCCACTGATTTCAGCTGATTTTAATATCTGAAGGAGACAGAAGTCAGAAGTGCATTTTTTCAGACCATTTAAAAAAAATAAAGGATTTTAGATCTTACCGCTACCTTCTAATTTGACAAATACAAATTCTGGCCTATAAAGAAAGATGTAATGCTACTTTGCAGTCCAGAGAACCCAAAAACTGGAGAAATGCATTCTATTTCATCTCTTATCTCTTTTAAAAGCTTCAAAAATGCCTTCTCTTTCATGCTTCCTCTCTTTATTTATGTGCAAAGACTTGCTCAAGTGGCTAAATTCCCTAAATAGCTACAAAGCTATTGTGATAAGAACAGGAAGTGCTTTTGACAACGTGTCATGTATCAAATATAACCCAGTAAAGGCTTCAGGGTGCTCAGGATGCAGTTTCAATATATGATTTCATGCTTGTAGTGGTTTGTACATTTTTTTTAGCTTCCAGCTATGAGTTATAAAAAGAAGGAAAAATAGAAGTATTCCTTAAATGCATGTTTGCTTTAAAATTTTATGTTTATTTTTAACAGTAGAAATGTTGTTTATGCATATAAGATTCACTTCTTAAAATAGTATCTTTGTGTCTTGATAAATGTTTATTTATAAACACAGTTTACTAGTAAGTTGTTTTGAAAAAATCAAACAATATTTTTGTCATCTAGGAACAAAAATTTTCTCCTGAAGGTACTCCAGTAAACATTTTCCGGGAAAAATTACACTTTAATCAGTGATACCACCGTATAAATAGAGAACCAGTAGTCCTGTGGAAAGTGCAGATCCATTAAAAACTGCTTAGAAAGCAGCAAAAAGTGATACACATTTCTAATGTTTGAGAATCTTTTCTTAAAAGGAAAAACTCTTACCCAGGTACAGATTTACCTTGAGACAAAAGAAAAATACCATTAACATATATTGGAAACCAAAGCAAACCTGGTACACACCAGCTGAAGGTGATGTGTTTCAGTAAACTAGTTTGACTTGGGTAATTTCTTTAGAATTTCTCTGGCCTTTTGTCTTCTGACAGTCTTAGTCTGTAAGAGTCAATGTGGTCTATAAATGTTGCTGTGTTCTACATGGCTGTATTAGACTGTACCAGGAGTGTACTGGCAGGGGATTTATTTCAAGGTGCAATCTCCAGGAGTGGAACTCAGTCTTTTGGAAAATGAAGATTATTCTTAAGGTTTATTGCCAAGTATCTGGGCTATGAGCCTCAAAACTCAGCTCTTGCCAGTAGTTCATCCTGCATGTGCCTATTCAATGTTGAATTTTCAGCTGAAGGTAGATCTGGTGTCACCTACTCTCAAACTCTTCTCTTAGGAGATCTGATTTGTAGGGATGCTGCAGCAAGGAGCCCCCAGGGATGGACACAGAAAACCTGTGTAGGAGACATCTACTTTTATGTAGGTACACCTCATGCTCACCTATGTTGGGTTCAGAGAAAGTGAAGTAATGCATGAATTCATCAGCTAGTTCTTATCAAATGTAGATGGAAGGGCATTGCAGTGTGGCTGAGTACAACTCAAGATTAATCCTAAACATGGACTGTCTGAGCTGTGCTGTGGCATAGGCACAGTGGAACAGTGTTGGGAGGAACCACACTGACCAGGGAGCTCAAATCCCTTCCAAAAACCCTGCTCTCCTTTTAACTGTGCCACTGTAGAGTTCTCATTTTCTGTGTAGGTATCCAGTCTATCACAGGCCTTGATTCCAACTGCATCTTCTGGTCATAGGTTTTACAAGACAAGTATTTCTTTCATGGAGGAGGTCAAAGATCCAGTTGTATTGATGGTTAATTAGAGCTTTCTCATTAATGGGGGGAGTAAACGTCAACCCAGCCCTGAGTGTGTGCTTCTACCCTGAGAAACTCATACTGCAAGGGAGCCTTTTCCAGCTTCTGAATTCAATTTACAGAAGGAAAAGTGCCAAATAAGAGCAAATGTTTTAATTATAAGGAAACACTTTTCTTAGGTAAGACAATTACTATGTTTGCAAAGGGAATTTAATGTGCTATGCAGTCTACCAGTCTACCAGAGTTTTTAATGAATGCTCAGTCAGAAAAAAACTGCATGAGGCAGCTGTAATAGTATTTGCATATTTGCTCAAGATAATTGATAGAATTGTTCAATTAAATACTGTAAAAGGCAGTAGCCTAATACACTGTGCAAGAAAAGTAAAACCATGAGATTCAGTAATTTGTCTGATTGAACCTTTTGTATATTTAAGCACTCTGTCTCCATAGATGATGCATTTCTGGGTCATTTTAACTCAGTGTGGGTGAAAATGGGAAACTTCATCATGCAACATTCTGAAAAGGCTTTACTACAACTGCATTTCAACCAAAACTTTCATTCTCTAACCTTAACTCTAAATATAAACTCATATCTGGCTTCTCCTTCTCTGCAATAATATCCAAATTCAGCATAAAATCCTTTCTACAGATCTTGAATTTACAGTCACATGTGTTGGTGTGTACTGTATATGATATGTATATGAGTATGTTAGCAATCAAAAAGAGAAAACAACAGAAAACCTAGAAATCTAGACAATAGCATTTCTGAACCATTACAACCATGTATTTTGTATCAAACCATTTTTCCATGGAGAAAAAAAGAATAATACATGCTTTGGGACATCCTTTGCAGTTGCCTAGTTTCCCTGAAATGACTTTAAAAGGAGAAGTGATTGATTCATAGTCCTTTAGTGAAGCTGGTGTGTGAAAAGAAGTGGTCTTATTGAAGTCATCAGAAAATTGGCTGGCCAAGTTTCTGTACTGCATCATAGAGCAGTTGGCCCAGCAATACTGTTTAGCATTATTGAGGAACTACTGATATACAAGTGAGGAAACATCTGTAGGATACAAGAGGAAGAGGTTTGAAACACTCATTCCAGTCAGTTATTTAAGTGAGGACAAAAAAACTTTAATTGAAATGCAAACACAGTGTTTGAAATCCTTTTCTCAGGGTTTACTCCAGGTAGCTTTAAGTTACATATCTTACAATGGACACTATTATTTACAAGACTTAATTTAAATGTATTGTTAATGGAAGAATTATGTATAATATGGTGTAGTAATAATTTATAGTTGTAGTCTAAATAGTCACTTCAATTGTCAGAGTTGTTTACTAACAACAAAGGGTTAATTCGATCTTGTAAAGTTATGATTTATATGAGCCTTTCTTCCAGGATTCTGTGTATTTTCAAGAATAATAATTTGTTTATGATATGTAACACCTGTAGCCACAATATGGAATGTTGTGCTTATTTAGGACCACAAATCTGAGCCAAGTGACTTCTTGAACTGCATTTTATTGTCACTCTGAAAAATCACTTGATTTCTTTATGACCACGTGGGTAGACAGTGTCTTGGTTGCCTAATTCTTCTGTTTGGTTTTTTTTCTCTGCTGGTTTCTGATGGTTGCTCCTGGTGGTGGGAGGTCGTGGAGGTACGTGCCAGCACACTGAGTGAGGGCTGTATATAAGTGTGACAGCAAAGGTTTGAAGTAAGAGTCTAATTTAGATGCTCAGGTTGGGAGAGTGAACATTCTGGAGCCTTGCAGAATTACTGCTTTTCTAAAGCATTTAAGCAGCATTCTTTGATATGCAGCTAGTCCTTCCCCTTTCAGCATATAAATAATGGCTAGAAGTAAAACATTGTAAATATGCCTGTCTCCTTTCCCACTTGAGGATTGGATTTTTTGGTGTTTTTGTTGAGGATTTTTTGGAAGCAACTGGCAGCAAGCATTTCTTTAATCCTTGATCCTCTTTCTGGCTGCCTAGAGAAGATCTTGGAGACAGTGAGTTGCTGTGCAGATGGTTTCAGTGATGTATGTGCTTGTTTTCCTGTTGCTGATCACAGTCCCAGGCCTGCCTTGCACAGGTTAAGGCAGGTTGCTAAATAGTGGATGTCAGTCTTGGAGAAACACATAAAGTGAAGTTGGTGCAAATGGTGCTTCAGTTCAAATGAAGTCAGTACCTTAAATCAGACTTTTTAAGGTTGAAACAGGTCTTGGACAATTTCCAATTTAGAGCCCAGTAAGGTGCATTGGAATCAGCATTAGGGATGGAGATACTGTTTTATAGGACAAAGACAGCCACACTGTTTAATTTAGTTAGGATTAGGGATGCAGAATTGGGAGTGTTGTTGAATTCCAATATTGACTTTATGTCAGAGATTTTTCTGCGTTTATTGCAGCTTTTGTAACCAGCACTTTCTCATACTGTTAACTAATACACACAAAACAAAATTGCTAGGCTATAATAGCTCCATTTCTCTCATTTTTCTGGGATCTCATTTTCTCATTTGTAATCCTTACCTTCCTAAAACTTAATCATCTCCTATTTTTTCAAGAGGTATTTGAGAGTATGCAGAAAAAAAGGAAATTCACCTCTGGGGAGAGCTTTCAGAGCAGTATGGTAGCAGAGCACTACTCTTTGTGTTTTCCACCTGGATTTTAATGGTTAGTTTTAGCTTGTGAAGCCCTAAGATTTTCCAGTTGGTCTAAAGCTAATGGGTGAAAATAAAGAACTTCACATCCAATTCCATACAATTGAAAAGTCCCTGACATGGGATCCTGTGATCCTGTGATATTGCAAATCCAGTGATTTGACTCTGGAATGTAACACAGACTAGTTCAAGGACAGGTGTGTGTCTTATTGCTAAGGCAATTACTGAAAGCCCAAGGTCAGCAACATGGATTATACCTTCTAGAACTTTTTTGTAGTTAATACTTTATTTTTTGGATTTTTTTTGCAAAAGAAATGGCATAGATAACATAACCAGGATTTTATCATACTATATCAGATTTCTTTTAGGATTCAAACTACTGTTCATTTGCCAAATGGGAATTCTTTGTGGAGTAAATGCTTTTTGGAGTGTCTGCTAAGATTTATGGACTGTTATTAAACAGGTATAGTATTGTATATTTAAAAGAAGAAATTAATGACGCAAATATTTTTTGCCAAAGAGATGAATTGCCTAATCTGGTCTATCTATCAGGCTATGGACACAAATTTTATTTGAAACAGAATTTTTTTATTAATAATAATATGTTATGATTGTTTTTCTAAAGGTTATTTAGTTTTGAAAAAGGAATACATGCAATCTGAGTGATTTGACAAGTCCCTGGTACTATAAAAATTGTATTATTTAGTTCCTTTCTCAGGAGGAGTTATTTCACATTTCAATGGTTTCTTAAAACTTATGGTGAGAGTGACTTCCTTCACTCTCTGCTAGGTCATCTCTCATTAGGACATGGAAATGTTATGTTTAATAATATCACTAAGATGATTTTAAACATCTATGATATCCATCCTTTAAATTATTACTTTGGGGTGCAATTGGATGTGATGCTGTTTGACTTACAGCCATTGCAGCCTGCAAATGACTGGACACATAAAGAATACAAAAATACAACGAAGTTCATTTAAACATTCCAAGCTGAAGGATGTGCTTTTAGTATCCCTCCCATCTCTACAAAATAGCAAACAGATCTTTCAGTATCTGGGCCAAAGAAAAGACCAGTGTAGTCCTAGGTGATTATGAATCCATTTTGGATTTTCTGTGACACTAAAATAGTGTCTAGTGATGAGGCTGTTTCTTCTTTTCTAGTGACCTCCAGCAGTAAAGGAAAAGCTGAAAAGGTTGTTGAGCAGTTCCTGTTTGGAGTACTGCAAAGTAGGTCTAAGGAAGTGTCTCTAGGAATACAATCTGCTCAGACTCTGAGGATTTGGAGTTAAATCTGAAGCTGTAGGGTAAAGTTTGAGAAAGGACTTAAATGGCTGCCAGTGGATTTTTAACTGTACAGGGGTCTGTCAGGGCTCTGGAACCCTGGGTTGCCTGAGGCCTTGGGGACTGGAGAGGAAAAGAGAGAGCAAAGCTCTGAGACTGCTGCTTTTGAGGAACAGGCAGTGCATCTGTATCCCTCTTTAACCTTTGTGAAGAGAAGGCTGTGTGAAATGAATGGTGTTCCAGTGGAGCACTGACATAAAGCTCCTTAGTGCAGCAGTGACTTTAGCTGTGACAGTCACCCCACTGCTGTTCCTTCTGCATTTCCCAGCCTGTGATTCTCCTGACTTTGCCTGTAAAACCTTGTTGTCTAGCACAGCATTTCCCATAGCTTCACAAGTATTAGTGATCTTTAGATGGTCACTTTAGTGATGAAGTGAGAGGGCTGATTCAGAAATTATAATGGCACTCATTTTACAGTTATAATTTACATGCTGACCCAGTATGTTTAGTGTAGGGAACTGATCATGTCCCTTTCTCTGAAATCTGATATTTAGTGATTCTGCTTTTTGTGTGTAGTTGTGTTGTTCTGGTCGGTTGGGCTGGGTTTGGTTTGGTTTTTGTTTGGTTTCTGGTGCCTGCCATCATTCATTTACCAGTGCAGCATTTTAGGGAGCTAAAATCCAAGGAATGAGAGAGAGGGACCAGTGTTCAATGTCATGATAAACTTAAAGAGAATGGGAATTATGCTAGAGAAAGTACATGGTAGCAAATTTGTGCTGCCATGATGATTTTCTGCCAAATCCACATGAATAAAAGAGCAAATGTGCACAAACGTACCTTGGAAAACAAGTCTAGTGGACTAAATGCTGACCATACTTATGCAGCCTGGGATTCTTATTTATTACTGGGAAAGGTATTTTTGATCAAATGATAAAAATGTATGGTCTTGAGCTTAAGGTGACACCTGCCTAATAGGGAGGGGCTGGAAGGAGAATTAGAGATGGAATGCAGACACTGGCAGGAAACTTTTCCCTCTGGTACCCTCTTTGAGTGATGAGTTTTGACAATTGTGAGATCAGGCATGACATGCAGGTAAAACTTCTATTAGACATTTAAATTAGACATCTATTAGCTCTTTAAATCTTCCTTATTTTAGTTCTTCTTACTTAAGTCTAGCTCCAAAGCTGCAAGCCATATCTGTTAACTCTTTTTTTTACCCTTTCGGACTCTTCCTACACAAATCCAGCTAATAGGGAATGAAAAGTGACACCATGCACTTAGGGAGGTCAGAAGCTTCTTGAAAATCCAAAATGTATGTGAAACTGTGGTCTCTTTTTTGTAAATAGTGAATAATGCCTTTTTGTTTTTAAGGGCAGAAGTATTTCTCCAACAGTGTCTTGGCAGGCTTTTAAATTGTAGGAACAAATTTTGGAAGAAAGGGAAGAGATGCAATTAGTTTGCAAATAGAAACATGATTATTGAAGCCACATCATCCTTTGATTTAGGACAATGCCAAAAGACATTTTAATGTATAGTTTTGTCCACTTGTGAACAATTAGGACTGTCAGCATGAGCAGTCAGCTGAATGTTTAGGTTAAACTGTATTTTTTTTAGATGTTCTCTTGGATTGCATTTGGAAATCTTCCTTTGGAATTGCAATCACAGCCGTTGACTGGATAGCTGAAGTGGCAGAGCCTAATTATTGCTGAAATCCCTATGGCTATACCTTCTTAAAATACATCACAAACAACTAAAGAAAGGATGGGGACTGGATAGATTGGTACGAAAAATGTTGGTAATGGAGGGAATCTTCCAGTGAACAAGTGGATAAAACAATTAGAGACAGGGTTTCTGGTCAGCAAATAATTTCTGGAAGAGACAGGGGAAGACATGGCAAATGCATGTGTGTGGATTTCTGCCTCTAAAAGAAAATGTTCAGGAGTGAAATGGGAAAAAAATGATACCTGGTCCAGTGCTACCATTGGTCAAGTAGAGGCAGCTTTGTTAATTGATTCACTGTCAATTCTGACATGTGTATGTATATAAATATGTATTTTTGAATGTATATATCCTTTTCTCCACATGTTACATATTGGGAAGTTAATGTTTATACTCATGAGAAACTTAACCTATTCTTATAGTTTAACCTCAGTATAAAACAAGTGACTTAATGTGGTACCTTGTAAGCTGAAATTCTGCCCTGGCACATGCCCAGTGTAACCTATTGATGTCTATTGGTGTCTCACAGGATATGTGCTGAGTTATCTGCAGGATTTCTGTGTCTGCAATCCAGATTTGAATTAACAGGTTAGAGCTTTATTTTGACCTTTTCTGACTTTATTTTTTTTTTTTTTCTGTACTCACTGACTTTTTTAGTGTCATTATAACACTTTTTCTAATGACAGTAAAATATCTGCTGGAGATGGGCTTAATGACCTGGAAGTAATTAGAAGAGTCTGCAAACAAAGATAACTGCCACATCACAAACAGAACTGATATTTTATTCACACAAGCTTCTAGCTACTGCAATAAATCTAGATCAGCTACTGTACTCATTAAGTAAAGAGATAATTAAAACTTGAGGGAGTCTGGATAGACCACCTGGCAGAATAACACCTTTTATGAAGGGAGACAGGAAGCAGGTCTGCAAGTCTTGAGAAGGCTTTATTAAAATAATCAAATGCTGCTTGAAAGATGCCCATACAACACCATTATTTTTGTGTGAAAGGAATGCATATTATAGTGCAAAATTAGAGCAAAATAATCCAGTTCTGTCAAGTGCATCAGCTCTAGGCTTCACTCTATATTTCTTATGTTTAACTGCATGAGACTAAGTCTGTCTTTGATTGTTTGCTGTTCTGTGGTGGCTTTAAGTTATTCTTCTATTGACAGCTAAATGAGATAAGGGACAGTAAATTCTGATGTGACACTTTGAGTTGAAGTTTAGTAGAATATGAGCGTAATGACCATATAAAAATATAATTGCATGATTCTATTTTTGTTGAAATATCTCATTGGTTTTTTTTAACCTCCTCAAGTAGTCAGGTAGTGCATATGAACTGAGCTCTCTTCACATCATCAGTAAAATCTGTTTTACTGCAGTTTTTCTCGATGTCAGGCTTCTGTTTTCAGTCTACATCCATGCAGACAATCTGAAGAGGGAAACAGTGTCAAAAGATGAAAACAGCTAAAGCAGCCTGATTGATATTATGTCATATACCAGAAAGTCTTAAAACTATGTGTCAAGGGTTCAAGAACAGGAAGATAAGAATTCAGTCACTCAAAATGTTTTATCTTAAAAGTTTTAACTTTATTAGAAGGTATGTTAAATTTGCATCTAATCCATGTCAGCTCTCTGCTGCATTTATCCCACTTGTCTAATAGCTTGTAGTCAGTTTAGCCATCTGTCAGCAATTAAGGGGTAGGCACTGATTTTCATGTAGTGGGACGTTTTACAAAAAGCCATTTGCTGGGACTTCCTCTCTTTAATGGCAAAGCCCAAGTAGGAAATCAGTCATGCTTTTCACTGGATCAGTAACCAGTGTCATGTGGGTTTTAGTATAAAAAACAGCATCAAAACCAAACTTTGTCAGTGTGTACCTCACTGTGGCACGTTGCGCAGGTATAGAGGTGATAGCAATTTAAGTTCCATTTGAGCAGATAAGTCGTGTCACAAATAGTTGGATAGGACTTCATTCTTCTAAAATGAATTAGAGGTATGGGTTCTTCACTCTGATTTTCTTAATGTAATGTGTTTTAGAAATGGGAATGTAAATATTTTTTAAAAAAAATTTCCCTGTAACAGCCTGTTCGGGATTTTGATCAGTAGGATGCAAGAATAATTTTTTTTTGTTTGTTGGATTCTTTTGTTGGAGTGACCTTAACACAAATGAAAGGAAGGAGATTAATAACAATTAGGACTGTAATCTCCTTCCAGAAAATCCTCCAGCCCACCCAAGCAGTGGCAGTGCAGACAGAGAATTGTGTTGTTCCTTCACTGTTTGTCAGAGGCTCCTTTTCTGCTGGTGTTCCTATCAACTCTATTTAGGGCTGTCCAGATGATGTAACATGAACCTGTCAGTGATGACCAATGGTACAGAATTGATTTGATGATTTGATTTGGAGGAAAAAGTATTTACTTCTCAGCTGCCTTTTTAATTCTTTAGCTAGGAACAGCTCTGTTTATGTTGTATTTACACTGTTTTAGTGTCACTCAGCACTTGATCTTCAGGGAGAAAGGCACATGTTTAGTGCAGACAAAGAAGATAACCATTTTTAAGACCCACTTTATACTTTGCCTTGATGTGGCTTTTTTAGCCATAGATACTACCAAGTTAAGCCATTTCTTCTAAGGGAAAAAATTCCAAATGTAAACAGAGATAAACAGCAGGGTTTAATAACTTTTATCAGCCACGCCATGTGCATTCCTGGAAATACTTCCCTTTCTCTTAGTTAGCAATCAGTATTTCATTCTTTTATAGTTTGATCTTTAAGCCCTGATATCATCCAGGGTAAAGCAAAAAGTTTTAAGGTAAATTACAAAAAGAAGTAATTCTGAGAATAGACTCAA
>JAWWMU010000036.1:5808583-5850860 GCA_035048155.1 Cinnycerthia olivascens | reverse complement strand
TGTTTTGTGTATTTAAGCCATTATCTCACTAATAGTAGTTAATGTTGCACCATCTCTTGTACCATTCTCATTCTACTCAGGGCACAGCAGTGCTGCTGAGCAGCTGGAGCTGCAGAAACCTGGTGAAGTTGAAGGTGTTCTCAGTATATTGTCTAGAATTTTGTCTGCTCTGTTTAAAAACAAACAAAACCAAGCCCTGCACAACAGCAGAACTGAATGTACTGTAGTTTGTTTCTGAAATTGTTATGTTCCTAGTTAGTTTTGGATCTTCATTTAGAGCTGTGGATTGATCCTGTGTGTTCACTTACAGACTCGCTTTAGTATAAATAATCCAAACCCTTTTAAGTCAATGCAAACTAATTTTGCTCTGTGTGATCTTTGAGTTGGTGCACTTACTTGTTATTAGCTTTGTGACTAACTTAAGCTATAAAAGCAACAAAAGGTTTTCTCTTATTCAGTGATACAGTCTACAAGCAAAATTGCAAACTCCATATACTCCACTTTAAGATAAGGATGTGATGTCAATGTTTTAATCTATATTTACAGGCACATTTGTGCATCCATTTTCTTTGCAACCTGCTGAGAAAGCAGGAATCTGTGCAGAATTAACTCTTTAGAAAAACACCCCACTTAGCTACAGGCTTAAATAGTTTTCTCTAAAGTTGTTGGAGTTGATAGCAGAAAAGAAGTATTGTATGCAAAATCGAAGAGAAAAAGCTGCATTAAAGAAATTAGTTGTTCAAGTTTAGAATTTAATCTCCAATGAGTACATGAAAGTGGGCAGATGCTGTAAAGCAGAAGAAATTTGCAGCAATTGTCTGCCAATAGTTCAGAAGATGCAGAACATACCAGTGAGAAGGGCTCTCTTCTTAAGCTCTGCTTCTGAAGTTGAGGAATCTATTAATCTACACTTTGTTTGATAAAGGGATTTAGTCTTGCAGAGCATTACACAAAGAGCAGTCAGTGTACCTGTATAGTCCCAAAATACACCAGGTCTGGTGAAGGGAGGACAGTTGTGTGTTTGTTTCTTTTCTCTGGGTGTTCCATGGGCTGCAGTTGCCTTTCGTGTACACTTGTGTTTCATGGAGCTGTGACTCCTGACCCCAGCAGTACAGCAGCCTCTCCCTGATGTGTCTGATGGGATTCCTTGGGTTTAAGCAGCTGATGTGATGGTCATGTCAAAGACAGGCTCTTTGACACTGAACTCGGATCAAGTTTCTTAAAACCAACATAAACAAGGGGAAAACATTTTGGACACATGCTGTCTTTAAGGGCCCTTTCTCATTTTTGATGAGGCAAGGTTTCTTTTATTAAGAGAATTCATTAGAATGGAAGTGACTCTTAAAAGAGTCTCTGGGACAGTGTAGAATTGGAGCCTGGATTGCAGGCTAGCCAGAACTGAGACTGGATGGTTCCTAAAGTGTAAGAGTGAGACAGGCTTTGATTCCTTACTAATCACAACTGGCTAGCAGGCTCTCTGTTCTTCCCTGGAGAAGAAAGCTCATGTGTTCTGGGTAAACAAAAGCCTAAGATAAACTTAGGTTAAGAATAAGCTTCCACAACAGCTAGCTATGGACTTTTTATTGTGAAAATATTGATGTGTTTCATTGCTTTGGGCAATTGCTGCTTAGAGAGGATTTGAGCCTTTCAAAGGTATTCCTAAAAATAAAATTATCTAAGCTCTTCATAGTAAAACAGATTATCATTTATATTATGTGTATTTAAGCAACATTTTTTCTTGCTACTGAACAAAATTTTTTATTCTTCCTGGTTCTGTGACTAGGCACCTGTAATTTGGCTATATGAATGGGAAACCTCCTACCTCACTTCAGTAGTAGCAGTGGTAGGCCCTTAGGAGAAAGTCTGTGCTCATGAAATATATTCAGAGGCATGAACTTGCAGTGGTCCCAGATTACAGAGACTATGATATAACCTAGTTCACTGTTGGTCCCATGCAAAAAGAATGTATGCTTTTAAAAAAAAGGGTGCATTACCAATAGGTGTCATCTGAGAAAACCTACATGTCGTGTAGTAGAATGCAGATCCCTAAAATATCCTCCTGTGAACCTTTAATAGGTTGCTCTTTTGTGCTGCCCTGTCTCTTGTCTGAATACTTTTCGTGAGCTGTAATTAAGAAAAGCCACTGCAGAGGAGTCCAGATATGAGACATTGTATCTTGAAGCAGTGATACCCTTGCTGGTTAAACCAGGCAGTCCATTCAGCCTCACAGGAGGAAAACCCAAAATATTGCAAAAATGGTCAGCCATTCAGTGTTGCCTCAGGTTCAGCCAAACACAGTTTTATCTGTGTACTCAAAGAGGAACTTTGGTATGAAGCTGAGTGAGACTGGACAAGGAGACCAACCTATATGCCATGCAAGTCTCACAATTTTTTTTTCCCCCCCTCCGGCTAGTTCTCTCTGTGCCTGCAAGAGATCCTTAGCCAACACAAGCTTCAAAGGGCTTTTGTGAAATTCTGGTAGGCTGAATAATAGCTTAAATGCCAATCTTTAATGGCACAGGAGAAGGTTGACAGACACATCTGCCATTTGTTCAAATAGTTTTCACATGCTTCTACTTTAATACACAATACCATCTGTTGAGCTTTTCTGCAAATGGAATTCTTTTCTTCAGTCTACCCACAAATTTAATTATGGATGTGAGGATTGTAGAGGGTACCTTTTTAAATATACAACCAGCATGTCTGAAAAAAAAACCATCTTCAGTTCTTGTTTGTGTGAATTATTTAACAGATGGCAGAAATGCATTTCCTGTCCCTGCTGTGGAGAAGAGCAGTGTTTACAGAGGGCTGGGCTTTGCTGTTGACAGCATACAGCACTCCTTGGCATGCTTAAATGTGATGGGGTCTGATCCACAACTCTTTCTTCTGATTATTTATTTGATATTTAACCTATGCTAAAATGATTTGCAAAGGCAAGGGCCTTCATTATTTTAACGAGGGCTAAATTGCATCAAATGATTTGCAGGGTGCAGGGCCTTTTCTCAGAGAACTGCCAAGGATAAGGTGATGTAACAGTAACCTGTTGACCCTTCTAAATACTGAGACTGTGAAGATAGAATTGTTCAGTGAAACTCATGGAAATTAATATTAATGTGATTTTTAAAAACCTCACAAAACCAACAAGATATGCCCAAGCTTTGATAAAATTCCTACTCTTCTCTTCTGAATAATTTTTGGCTTGCTGGATGAGTTCCTATAAATTTGCTTTCAGCTGAAGTGGTTAGAGTTTGAAGGGTTACTGAAGTATCTTATTTTTTATTGCCACCATGCTTCCTCTTCTACCTGATCTAATCACTATTGTTTAAGCTCTAATCCAGCTATTATGCATCTGAGATTGACATGGGAGCTGAGAAGAAGAGAGCAACTGTCAAAACCAGCTGTCAGCATAGATAAGAAGAGTGTGAAATTGAAATAAAACTGGAATAGCCAGAGCATCTGTTCAAAGATTTTGGAGAATTTGACCAGTTGGCATCCACCCAGCCCCAGCTGAGTGACAGCATTTAATATCAGTCAGATACCTTTGTCTTTCATCTGTATGAGTCATATAATGTCAGGTGCTGTACACTGGAGAAAAAAGCTTTAAAATTACAGAGGAGGATTTAAATCTGACAGTTGAGCCAACAGGTGATTGAAAATGACAGTAGTTGCTGTATTCTGAGGGCAAGAATGCTTGAGACAATATTTAACTTGTGCCTTTGTAGAGACCACGAGTTTTATCTCTACTGTGATACATTTATCAATGGACAGGTAGATAAGGTCAGCAGATGTCCTGTATCCAGTATATCATTGCTCAGTAACATCCTCCTGACACTGAGAGATGTCAGACAAACAGGACATATTTTCTGAAAGAACTTGAAGTTTTCAAAACAATCTGGAAAATGTAAAATGTTTGGGATTGTAGAGCTCAGCTATGAGAATGTTTGTAAGTCAAATTCATTTTTACCATTAGTTTGTGATATTCAGCCATTGATAGTAAAGAGCACCTAATTTACTCACCCATCAGCAGCAAGAGGTGAATGAAAGGCTTGGAGAAATTCTCATGAGGTTTTTGTTCTTCATTTGGTCTCTTTTAGAGCCTTAGTTTGGGATTTGGGTCTAGCCCTTTGTTAGTTCATCTGCTGCATTGCCTTTGATTGTCTATATTTCCTCTTGCTTATGTCTAAGATGCCAATCCTTTTCTTATTGCATTTCTGCTCTTTCTATCTGGTCCTTTATTCTGTCCTTTTGGACATTTTTCTATTATTTACTCAGTCTTTCCTCTACTCCAGTACCAATTTATATACAAACATATTCTCTCTAAAAACTTCTTATATTTTATGCTGTAAGTTCTGAATAGATAACTAATCTACATCAATTCATTCTGTGCTTGGATATTGACCTTTATGAGAATTTTCCTCTCTTACCATCTCGTTTCACTTACTTATTCAAAAATTGCACAAAGCAGCCTTAATATTAACAGGGAACAAGTGGCTTTGCCCATTTTGTCACCTGAATCAGCTGCAAAAAGTTAGAAGCAATTTTCATCAATGTCAGCAAGCTCTGTTCCATTGTCCTTACTGGGTGGAAGGAGAGTGTTAAGCAAAATGTAAAATTTTTCTAAGGGGGAGCTTTGTGGGAATTTGTGTAAGCCATGAACCTTGACAAGTATAAACACTATCCGGAAATAGTTGAGTTTTGCAAGATTTGTCTGAATATTGGCCAGTTCCTTTAGCACATGATTTTCCCCAGTTTGCATCTATCACTTTATTACAAGGACTAGCAAAAAAAACCAAAAGATATTTGATATAAGCTATAGGATATATATTGTACTTCTAAGATATTCTTAAAGATATTTCTACCAGTGCTTATGCTTGCCTTCAAATCCACTACGTCCTGGGCCTCAAGGATAATAAAGCACACATTTTTCATTCTTGTGTAAATGTGTTTTCTGCTTTAAATGATTTGTCAGAGGTCTTTTTTAGAAAACAAACTTTCTCCTTGGCAAAATGAGTGTTCCATGCCTCACAGCTATTCTCGGGTATCAGGAAAGAATCTAGCTAGAATTAATCTGATTGACATCTTGCTGACAGACACATCAAAAGGGCTGGAAAGGATGTCATAATCTTTGGTTATGTAAATATTTGAATCAAGATTGCTCTGAGGCAAACTGCAGAGCAGATGATAATATAGCCTTTCTATACTACATCAACAATCATTTTGACAGATGAATTTGAATGCTAATATTTAATGAATAATGTTTTGGGAGGGAGGGTAGAAGATGTTGTCTGCAGTATGGAAACTTATCACCAAAATACATCTTCATGTTGGTAAACTATGAGCATTTTTCAGTTCTCTTTAGCAGTTTGTTAAGGAAATGCCAGTCTTTTATATCATTGCTTCTTTTATTCATATCTATTTTTCTAGTCCTTCCCTGTTCAGAAATTGTACAAGAAGCAGAGAGGAGAGGATCCTAAATTTGGAGTGTGACTTAGCAGTGTGGTGGCACTGCTGATGGCTGGATGACTCTGAAATCTTTATTGCCCTGCTGCTGGTTGGGGCATTGTTGTGAGGGCAATATTCACCTGCTGAAGGATGCCCTGTGTTATTTCACATCAGATCCTCAACACCACCAGTCCTTCTCTTCATTGTAATTTTGTGATTGGTAAAAAAATCATTGGTGATTGTTCTTTTCATGCTGCAGTAATCTGAGAAATGAACACTTGAGGGGTCCTCAGAAGGGATTAGCTTTACTTTACTGGAAATAGGAGGACAATAAGCAGTGATCTTACATGGTGGCCATGGAGGTGAAGCTTGGCCAAGATGAGGGAACTCTCTTGTGATGTTATCTCTGTTTCACATTGGAGAAACATCTGTTTGTGGGCCCATGCTTGCTCCTGCAAGCTTCAGTGACACTCAGCACTGAGTGTCCTTTCTGCCTGGTGTAGCTGCCAAGCCTTTCCTCTTGGCTGGTTCTCTGTGGATTTCCCTGTGCCCATGGGACAGAATTGTGATGGTTTCTGTGGGAATCCTTTCATAGGAGGAGAAATCAAACCTGTTTCCTTTCTCATTCCTCCCAGACATGCAACCTGAATTCAAAGTCAATTATAAATGGCCTTGCTAGAGAGGCTTGAGATAATTGAACAGTATGTGAATCTCACTGCATCAGCTTAAAACAAAACTTCTAAGAATTGTACAAATAGAGGTAGCAATTTGAAGTTGTTTGTATTTGCAGCCAAAGGCTTTTTCGTTTATAAAATTGACCTAAATAGTCACAACCCTTTCACCCCCTTGCTTTTCTTGATTCTCTTTCCAGACTTTACAGAAGAACAACTTTATGGGAGATAATGTTTGTACTGCATTGTCAGGACTGAAGATGTGACAACAGAAAAACCAAGCATTGTGATCTGATCACTAGTTTAATCCATAGATTTAAGAAAAGTGATATTTTGCTCTACCATTCAACAGCACTATTTGCCAAAAATGTAGATATTCAACAGCTTTAAAGATTGCAAATTCTGTGAGTTACTGAATATCTGAGAAATTGTCATCTTATTTGAGAAGTTGTGAAGGCTGGCCTAGAAATGCTCTCAAAATCCCAAAATACAAACCAGGGACCTAGGCTGGAACAGGGTTTTACCTGAGCTGAGGAAGAGGAGGAATGCTGTACCTGTATCAGAAGGATTGCTAAGTTGTGTGAAAAATGATGTTGCAGTTTAGTAGCATGATGTGGGATCCCTGGAAATAAATGTATGGTGAAGGTAGGAGCAGAGCAGGAAGGACCTGGCAGGAGTGGGGAGGAGCTTGCTTGAAACTACTTTTGCTCTGGTTGTGTAGACTAAACTCCCTCTAGCAGCCAAGTGTGCTTGGCCTGGTGTCAGGGAGGAGCTTCTCCTCAGCATCCTCTGAAAGGGCCTCCCATGGCAGTGCTGCAGGACCAGGTGTCACAGCACTGGGACAGCTGAGGGGTCTGCTCCCCAGGAGCCCTCCTGCTGGTCCAGACTGCAGTGCTAATGAGCACACTTTCTGCTTCTAAAGGTCAAAGCATTCTACAGTCCTGCCTGAGGAGCTGAGCAGCAGTCTGGGACATGTCTGTCAGGGAGGTCTGGTTGCAGGTTTTTTGGGTTTGTTTGTTTTTGTGGTTTTTTTTTTGTTGTTGGTTTTTTGGTTTTTTTGTTTCTCTGTGGTAGTTGAGACGTGATTTCACTTTAATTGAGTTGCCTCTAACGCTGATTGTGAACCACTTTCTAAGAACAGCCTGGAAGGTCTTCCGGTTCCTTCCAGCTCTTCTGATTCTGCCATGGGGACTTAATGAATGATAAAGCATTTTAATAAACCACTTGCAGCTGTGCATCTCTACTTAAGCTGTTAATGCTCATTCTTGATATCCAGGCTACTTACAAAACTTATTTTTAGCCAGATGCTCTAGTGAGGTAAGTTCTTTTTATACTAAAATCTCAGCAGGAAAGAAAGGACATTAGGATTCCCCTATGCTGTATTCAGAATCTACTGGAATGCATAATTTTTATCTAGAGTACCATTACTTTTTATTTTCACAGATTTCTTTATGTAGCACTTCAGGTCTCAGATATGCTGAGGGGTAAAAGAAGTTAAACTTGCACTTTTGCATTTTGTTTTTGTCATCTGTTTCTTTCAGTTGTTGATGCAGGTGACACCACTGGGACCTGAACAGACCAGGATAAATGATGGCTATTTACAAATAAGTGAAAGTGAGTGCTTACCTGTTAGGGAGATAAGTCACCTTGGTTGCCATCTGTTGTTCTCAAAGGGACGTCTGCTATTTATTCCTATAGCAACTGAATTTTGTGCCTCTGAGAGCTCTTTAAAATCATATCAATAAAGCTGCTTTGTTTTGAATCTATAAAGCATCAGGGAGGTCATTGCCCTCATAATACTTTCTGCCTTTTAATTCTCATCCAGTCATCCTTTGAAACAACAAATGAAGTTGCATACCTTGCAGGGAATATTTTTGAGATAGGATTGGCATTTCTCCCCCCTGCCCCCCTAACTTTTAAATAAAAATTTTCATTGAAATCTCAAAATAGGTCATGGGAGATTTGTTAAAAATACACCTTTTCCCCTCAGTGCACTTTTGTTACTGCCTTTCTAACATACGTGTGTTTTGCTTGCAGGTCTAATGTTCATGCCCTCCAGCAGCAGGAACATGCAGAGAGAATGTCAAATCTCTTGCTGCCAAACAATAATGGTGATTTTCTTTAGCTCAGGAGAGAGGTCTTTGAGGATATGAATGTTTTCTCTTGAAGTCAAAGCAGGGGCAGATTTCAGAAAGAGGGGCTGCATCTGACACCAAAGCTGTGTTATTTTTAGATGTCAGTGTACATCCCACCTCTGTAATGATGATTTCCCTGAGGGGCTCTGAACCCGTGCATCACTCCACTTTTGAACAAATGTAGTTTTACACAAGCCTGAGTTTTATGAAAACCTGCCTCTTTCTGCCACTTCCTTTCTGGCAGAAAAAGACAAGGCCTCCTGCAAGCCCCCCGCCCTCCCTATCTTCTGCTTAGTAGGCCATGACAGTGTGTCAGTGGTCTGTCAGATCACTGGCAGAGTAATGAGCATGTGAAAAACTTTTTAAATGTTGGGACTGTCAGACTTGGTGCTCAGATTTATTCTGCTGGCATCTAATCTGAAATCAGAGCACTGTATTCCACCAATACTGTTTAAGTGTTGCTGTAAGTTAATCAGAAGTTTCAGATACTGAATTGCTGTTTTTACAAGACTTGCCTGTGTGGGGGTTTACTTTGTTTTGTTGGTTTACTTTTTGTGATTTTTCTTGTTTTGATAGAAGTACGTATGGGCTGAACTGTTTTGATTGCTACAAAAATATTCTTCTTTGAATTATTTAGGTCTGTGCCTTTGAATCAAACCAATTGACAACTTGTGGATATTTTTCAGGGGGGACAACAAAGAATCAAATTTTTTATATTTAGAAAAGGAAAGTGATGTGCAAGGAAATGTTTCAAACAGTGAAGTACTGCTCTCTGTGTTGTGTACAAAAAACCAAGGCCACAGTGCTAAATGCAGAGGGCAGAAAGGGGTTCTGCCTACCTGACCAAAGCCTGAATCATTAGAAAAACCTTCTCCCCACTACCAGAACTCTTAACCTGAGGCACTTCTTTGAGGTGCTCAAGTTAAACCATTTGCTTTCTATTGGCTTCTTATGTGTCATCATTCTCCGTGGCTCTGTGCAGGGATGTGGGGGAAAGGAGCAGCTGTAGGTGTGGGACTGTGACATGGAGCCATCCCTGCTTCCCTGAGAAATGTGAAGGTTCTAGCTGAGAGAAAGAGTTTCAGGTACTGGAGGTAGGAGAGCAAAGAGGAAAAGAATTCAGTTGCCATACAGAAAACTGAAATTTCAGTTTCAAGCTGCAGTCATTTAAATCTGTGTTCAAATATAACATGGCCACACTGCTATTGGTAATGCTGTCTCTTCCACCTATTTAACTGAGCTGGTGTTTTTATATTTTGCATTTGAAATGCTTTTTGGTTTTTTCCTTCCACTAACTATTTTGGGAAAGATTTCTTTTGCTGAAGAAATTGAAAAGAGTTTACTGGACTCACTGATTGTACAAGACTGTGTTATAGTCCTGATTTCTGCAGGAGAGAGCTGCCTAAGTGTCTGAAAATACCATTTGGGTTATTCTTACATATCTAAGCAATGCTTGAAAGTATAATGCTTTCTCCATCTTATATTTGTAGTATATTTATTCTTAGTTACCACTGACAAAATTAAAGGAAGAAGCTAAAATTCCAATAGACTTTAGAATATATCCTCAGTCAGTTTTTGTCAACTAAATTCATCAACATCTACACGTGCTATAAAATCACTGTTAAGTATTGGATATCCAGCTGAGTATGGGTTTTATTTTAACGAACTACAGTGCATGTAAAATGAACAAGCAATTATTGTATATTCAGCTATTTCCTACTTAAATGGAAGTTGTTAAGCCTCTGGGAATAAAACCTGGATATTTACATAGGCAATTATAAGATTGACAAGGTTTTGACATTTGCAGCAACTTTATGGAATTTGTTATGGTTTATTTCTTTAATCTACTCTCTATATCTTTTTTCTTCTCCCCTCCTTGTAGCAATTGTGACTAATTACTTGTGCAGAATGATCAGTGAGCAAATTTATCTTCTCCAAACAGTCTCAAAAGTAATTTTTTTTTTTTACCCTGTTGAAGCTGATAGAGAAAAAGCTTGTGGGAGGAAAATGGGATGAAAAAATGTATCTGTCCTTTGCCTTTCCTTTGGGCTGTTTAATCATTAAAAGGGAAAGGGACATCCTTGTCACTTGGGGAGTGATGCCAGGGTGCCATGGCCATTCTGAAATCCCTTTGCAGGGGTGGGAGGTACAGCAGGGAGGGCTGGGAGCTGGTTCCTGGTGTTTTCTAGGTGTTCATCCTCTGACAGATTTCTTCCCAGAAACAATATTAATGTTTGAGAGCAAGAGAAACCATTTTTCATCCTGCTGTGTCTGACACTGAGCAGTTGTGGGATGTTTTGGAACCTTCTCTCTCTATCTTCTTAATTCATGTTCAAGTGTTACAAGATGAAACATCTGCCTTTTACTCATTTCTATTTTCAGGCTAAAATTAGTCACTGCTGTCTGGCATTGCACCAGTCAGCAACTAAAGAGAACTGGAGATTCCATTCTGAGCTGGTGCACTGCTTTTGACTGTTGAACATCCTCCAAAAATTATTTCAATAAATTATTGAAATATTGGAGGAAAACTATCCCTAGCTTTATCTCTGCTGAAGCTCTCAGTGCAACCCATATGATGTGATGCTGCATTCTACCAGTTTGGTTTTAAATTCCTTTATTTTGCTCTCTCTTTAAATATATTTACTCCACAGAGGAGTGTGGCAAAATATGTTTTGCATTCATGAGTACTTTGGCAGCATTTATTCCTTTCCATCATGTACCTTTATGTGTTGATAAGCATTTAGTGGAGTCAATAGGTATAAAAACAACAAAAGGAAGTTTTTGTTTCTTGTGCTTTGAAATGTACGTGGATATTTCAGAAGAGAATGGCCACAACTGCAGCTCACTGCTTATTTTTGGGAAGGAGCTTTATAAAAAGAAGAGGTTTTTATAGAAAGCCCTCTAAAAGAATGCCAGAAATCTTGACAACTGTGTTGCACCCAGGATGTGCAGGAGTTTACTGTTCTGAAAAATGCAGTAGATACTTCTATACTCTGGTTATTTTTTATTCTGTCTTTATCTTATATAGAAGAATCATCTAACCAAAATCTATTAGTATTGAAAATAAAAAGATAAGATTGACCGAAGTCAGACTTTTAGCAAAGCAGAAAAGATGACATTGCCTCACATTAATTGCCAGGCAGTATTGATGTACATCTCATAATCTTATTTTCATTAACTGGGAAGAAATTTCATTTATCTTAGTGCATAAGATGGAGAAAGAAAGAAGTTTTCAGTCTGTTCTAGAACAGACTCTTGGCCCTGCATTGCTGTAGAGGCCTTTTTTACAGGCACAGAAAGCCTTTAACTTGTTATTTCCCTTATCTGTGCTTTTATTTTTAAAATGGGGTAATCTCAAGGTGAGTTTTAAGTAATTAATTTGTAGTAAATCTACTATGCTGAAATGTTGATCTGAGTTGTCCCTAAATGGAAGGTGTGACACTGGAGATCTAAGTAATTGATTTTTTTATTAGCTTATTCAGCATAGTATATTATTTCTAGTTCTTTTGATTTGTAAAATGTCAAAATGTCAGTTAATAAGCACAGGTTCCAGGATGCAAGTAATCAATGGCTGCTGTATCTAACATTCCTTTCCAGATAACTTATTCTGTATTGCAACATGGATCCTTTAAACTTTAAAGAACCACCCTGAACAGCTGGTGTGAATTTTGGGAAAGATTCAAGGGAGGCTTTGTTACCTGCTGCTTAAATAAATATTGAAGGCTTTTCTTAGTAGTGCTCCTGCATTTCTACAGGTGTAAATGCTCTTTCAAGTAATAGAGAACAATGCCTGAGAATATTTATGCTAAAATAAGATATAAGGGACAAAGTCAAATGTCCTGCACTTCTTTTGCTGTTCTAGCTCATGTAAGAAACTGTCTTGTAAGTTAAAACCCAAAGGAGAGAGTAATCTTAGCTTGACTATCAGTGATCTGTTCTTACCCATATTTTCATGGACCGTTCCAGTGTTTTAAGATTTGAAGGAGAAGGATTCTGCAGTCAGGAATTTTGTTAACCATGATTTTCCCCAGAGAAGACTTTCCTGTTTCAGTTCATCCTGGCAGATATTCTGTTTCCTTGATAACTCAAAAGTGCTAAGTCATAAGCTCATTTCTGAGCATTTAAACAGAAAACTTATATTTGTCTTCTGGTTGGCATAGTCCACAATGTTTTGAATAATTTATTTCGCTGTTGTGCTTGCCTTGTTTCAGGTTAAACCTCTTCCTTCTCTGTTTAAATATTTGGGTTATGAGGGCCTGTTCTTGTGGTGACAGTTCCATTGGATTCAAATGCAGGGGGTTTAACTACACTTATTAGAGGAAGAAATTAAAAGTGTGACTTGATCAAAGTGAAGCTCTTCTGAAAAAAAAAAATCAAAAAGAATTTCAAAGCAGCATTTAGTGTGGCCAAGAGTAAATTGATTTCCATGTTCAACTACCTAAATAGTAAATATAAATTTATAAAACATGTAAATATATTGCCTGGGAAAATTGTGCATTCACTGGAGGTTTCCACAAACCAGATTGGCATTTGTGTTGCTGCCTAATATTTGGATGTAAGTTCTCTGTCATATCTGTCACCTACACAACCACTTAGGTCTTTTGCTGGCTGGCACAGGTGCAAATTACTCTAAATTAGCCAAACATCACTATTATTTAGATAAACCTAATTTGTACTTTGCACAGAATTCTGTGTTCCTAAGTGTGATTTTATGAGACCATTTCATGTATTTCTGGCATTTTAAAGAGATCATAAAATAGGTAGAAATTATATGCTGGCTTTAAGTTTTCCACAGTGACTGAAGTTTAAAAAACCCAGCTTTCAGCACAAATTAGCTTGAGCATGTGAATTAGAAGGGATACTTTTGGAATACCATGTTTTTAGAAACATTTTTGTGTTTGTGTAACCCAGATGTAATAACCTTGCTCCTATATGTTTTTGTAGGTTTATATTAAATATTAATATCAATATTAACAGTAATTGGGAAAGAAAGTTGAGTGGGACTGCTTGTAAAAAAGCTTCACTGAGGAGCAGTAGTTTTGAACCAGTTTAAAATTCAAGCCTTGTTTATGAGAAAAGCTCTTCAGAAACAATCAGAAACACGTCTCCTTGTATTGTAGGGGTTTTTCACATGAACATTGGATATCTGTAGTTGATTTGATGATAAACACTAATATTGATGTGAGAAACCACCCACAGTTTCCTCTCCTCTGTTCTTTAGTAGTAATTATTGGATTTGGGATTATGACGAGTTATTGAAAAAGCCCTTCTGTCTTGAGCAACTGCAGCAGGGTTGTATTTCAGAGAGACAAGAACATGAAGGGACATAGTCTGATTGGTTTTGTCCTTGGTTCATAGACCAATTCTCATGGGATATTTTTCCTGTATAAATTAATTTATTCTGGCCATTCAAAATTCCTGATGGTCCTTTCTGGTATCTACAGAAAAAAGTCACCTTTTATTTTTTTATACTTGGAGATCAACTTTAAAAATGCCTGAATAATCTGTTTTTACAACCCCAGATATTACTGTCTGTAGGCAAAGGAACATTTCAGAGTCCCATATTTTTGCTATCATTTATTGTCCCAGCACTGGAGCTGTTTTGCTTTTGTCTGAATGATCTGATTCGATCCAATCTGTTCTGTCTTCTTATATTGAGATTAACAAGCCATATCCCTTCAGGCATAGGCCAGCTCTATGGCAGCAGAGCCCAAATGAACTTGAACACAGGGTCAATCAACTGCACAAAATACATCACACAGTTATTCCAAGGCTCATGCTGTGTCTGTAATTGCCCCTTGTTCTGTCATTAGAGCTCCCCTACAAGTCATTATTTTCAGTCAGCAGAGCTGCAGGGAATGGTCAGCCTGATGGTTAGTGTAGTGCTTAAGAGATAATATAAAAATATCCCAGAACAGAAATAAGGGGCAGGTATTCAGATTAAACCTTATAAAATGGCAACTTTGTTAGCCCCTTTTTGACTCAGAGTTAAAACAATACCTAAATGTACCCACAAAGCTCCAGTAAGGCTGTGTATTCACTTGGCCTCTTGAAATGGTGATTTTGTTTCACTTAGTGTTTCCCAAAAATTACATAGAAACTGGGCAGCAATTGTGCCATTGAGGTTATGAAGATCTTATTGAAAAAACACTTAAGCCATGGAACTACTGTTTTGGAAGTACTGCTCTGTCTTTTTTGCACAAATCTTAAAATTACTCCTCTTGGGTAAGTGTGTTTGTATGAGTGTTTTTCCTACTCAGCCTGTACAAGGGTCCTGTGAGCAGGTGCTGGACAGGTCAGTGACATCATACATGCAAAAGTTTTGATTTTTAAGTAAAAATACAAAGCAGGTATTGGTGAGTGAGGGAAGGGGACACGTGGACCAAGTACTCCAAAGCATTTGAGTGATTGAAGAATTCAATGTACACAAGGTGTACATTTCTTGGAGAAGCTAATTCCTTTGTGTTCTGGTTACAGTCAGCAGAGATCCCTTCATGGAGGTGTTCAGAGAACGTCTCTCATACAATTACAGAATGTTTTAGCTTTGAAAAGAGCTTTGAGACCACAAAGTCCAGCTGTTAACCCAGCACTGCTGAGTCCACCACTAAAGCATGTCCCCAAGTACCCCAACTGCACAACTCCTCCAGGGATGGGGACCCCCCCACTGCCCTGGGCAGCCTGAGCCCGTTCCTGACAACCCTTGCAGAGAAAAAAGTTTTTCCTAACATCCAATCTAAATCTCTCCTGGTACAACTTGAGGCCGTTTCCTTATCATCTTCCTCTGTTGACTATGGAAGAGAGCGAGGGAATATGAAATCTCCAAAGCTAAAGCTAGGCTGTGAAAACCTCAGTTTCATTTTCTAAAGAAATTTAAAGACTCAGCGCAGAGACTATGAATTTCAGGAATGATGGCCCTTGTAGAAATTTAGAGAATTTGCAGATAAGAAGTGAATATTTCTATGTAGGTGAAGAACAGAGATATGTGATTAACAGGTCCATACATGTTTCTAACATTGAAAATAGATTCACAAAGTCACAATGAACACCAATTTTCCTCCAGAAGAATTTGGATAGAAGCTATAGACTTTTTGGCAAATTGCTTGTCCCCAGAATCCACACTTGGATAAAAGTGTCAGCCAATGATTGGTTCTTACTGTTGTAATCGTAAAAGTGGACATTATTTGAATTATGCTAAAGCTAGGCACAAATTTTCAGACTGAAAATAATAACCTGGATTTGCTGGTGCTGCTGAACTTGATGGTCTCTTTGCAATCTTACTCATAACAAATGGGTACATAGTTGTGACAAAGCCAAGTTTATGAAGAAAAGAAATCTTAGTTCTCCACATAATAAATACCATTTTTCATTGTTCTACAATAAATGATAAACCAACCAAATCCCAGCTGGAAAACTGAAATACAGGATGTCACTTAAGCTGTTCTTTTTCTGGTGATTTCTTTGAGCACAGGGTTTTGTCCATAAAACTTCATTAGTTTTGTATATTTGCAGGAAAAAATGCAGCTCATGTGCAGCTAGTCAAAAATAGGATTGGATTTATTGAGATTATAATCTGTAAAGATGGTTCTTGCTACACAGATTGTGATGCCAGGAGGATCTACAGGAGGCATGGAGGAAAACCATCACTCAGACTTGAAACAGAGCCCTAAAATGAAATAAGATGTGATTTGAATGCAGGTTCATGATGACTTTCTCAGGCTGATTTTTGGAATAGTATTACTTCATGCAGATGAAAGTTCCCTGAGAAGGAGCTGGTTGTGTCCTAAGGACAGAAACCCTTTAGAACAGAGCAGGGCTCATCACAACGTCACCTGCAGTGTGGTCGAGCAAGCCTTCAAAAAGGGTGGCTCATATCTGCCTAAAATATGAAATTATTTTAAAGCTGTGATATTTAAAAATATATACAGTAATTTTTCTTGATTTGTTTCCCAGCTTCTCTCTCACAGCAGGTATAAGAAGCCCACTTATTAAATGAAATCAGAAAGTCATGAATATAGGAAGTGAAGCTGTTAAAAAAGCAGGCCAAATATTTTACATATATATGAAGGAGTTGTGAGCATCATGACTGGTGGGGTTTCCCCACAGTGATATTTTTATGGTACTTCGGGTACAAAACAATTTTTGTGTGTAATATGTAGATGTAAAAAGCTGACTATTCTTAGCACACATTCAACAAATGTTATTCTATCTCCAGGCTTTGAAAACCAAACAATCAAAAAAAAAAAGGCAAATATTTGTACCCTAGTATGATTTTTGTATCAAGCCTCAAAGAAAGCTAAGGCTCTTGGCAGCTTATTTTAGACTGGTAGCTGAACAGCTAATTCTGCACAATTTATAGGATTCTGTAATTGTTACAAAATTTATCCATAAAAAACTCATGAAGGGAAATGGAAATTATCTGTAATATATTAACTACTTTTGCAATCATAATGCATGAGAAAATCATGTTTGACTGGGATAGAAAAAAAGAAATAAAAAACCTTGGCATACGGTGTTTCTACTGCTTGCTGTGATGGATTCTTATTCATAAATATATCCAATTCCTTTGAAGAGTTGGGAATCCAGAATTATGATTATATTTTTCATGAAATTTTTTTAATTGTGATGAGAACTTAAATAAATGTCTTGTGAAAACCCATAAAAATATAGATCTATTTTAGAGCTGAGTCCATTTTTAATGATTTAAAATGTTGCAAAAGCTCTGCCTTCTTGCACCCACTGGGTTGCTGATCCTATTCTTGTGTATCAATTTATATTTCAGAAATAGAACATATTAACATTATAAAGTGTAATGAATAACACAGGAGTCTAAAATATTTCTTAACTCTTGTTTCTGAACTCTTTTATTTTAGACATCCTGTGCATGGGGGCAGTGAAGGTTTTCTCACCCACACTTGACTCTTAGAGAGAAATTCTACTGAAAGCATCCTGTATGAAATAGAATGACAGTTTAGGACCCATGCTCAGCTAAATTTCACTCCCTGCTTTTCATATTATACATCACAGCAATAAGTCATCTGAACTCATGCCATGTTGTAATCTTTATGGATTACTTCATTGTCTTCCTAAGTATTCCAGACTGGGCATCATGCACTTCATATAAAAGCGTTGTTCAGAAATCTGAGGACACAGATGTCACCAGGTGCTCAGTTAAAAGAAAGGGTTCACTGCCATAAAGGGACAAATTTGTGCCTCACTGCACTGTAAACTCCAAATTGGCAGCATAGCACTTGATGCCAAGACAGATTTCCTGCATTCAGGTAGTCTCATTTCAGGGATTATTAGAAGACTGGAAAGCCTATTTAATTAACAGACAGTTGAACAGCTCAGGCTGTGGTTATTGAAGGTGAAACTGGCTTTCCAACCCAAAAAGCAGAGATCTACGTCTGATTTTCTGACACTGGACCCCTTAGAGTTTACAAAATTGTCAGTTGCAGGAGAGACTATGAATTAAATTTATAGAGTCATGGCATTTTAGAAGCATCGAAATGATCAAGATGAGGCAGAATTGTCTTCCTCCACATGAGTTTCACCTCTGTCATTAAAGACCACAGGAAAGACAAGAAAAAGACAAAAGATTATAGGAATTTAAAAAAAAAGAAAATGAGGATAAACCTAAGACACAGCATAGCCTGTAGGAAAACTACACACTGACATTTTGTGAAGTGCTTATAATATTTTGAGATGCGATGAATTAATGGGTGACAGGCTCTGCTGCTGGAAGAAAAGAAAAAGGAGGCTCTTACAGGCTTGAGTTTTCCATGATCAATTGAATCTAAAAGACACTGTGTTACTGGGAAGACCATAAAAAGTGGTTTTATCTGTGCATTTTGGGTACTTATTTTGCCTGCCTGGCTCTGCAGACAAAAGCTGCATATTTTGATATGTAAGTGAAGTCTTCTCCGTGTCACGTTATTTTTTTTAAAGAGAGATTGAATAGTGCACATGTCAAGAACGGAGAATCCTCTGCATTTTCTTTCAAGCCTTTGTGTACATGATGAGCTAGAATAACCTCCCTGAACTGAATTATCCTTCCATACTATGGTTCAGCGAATATCATTATATTTCAGCACAGCTTGAGTGATTTTTAATGCCAAAAACATCAGCAAGAAATACAAATGTTACAAAAATATTGAAACAATACCATAAAAAAACTCTGGGATCATAAATACTTTACTTTGCAAGGTCTGGAAGGTCAACATAGCTATAGTGTGGAAAATTAAAATGCTCTCTCTGTGAATGCCTTTGGAGAAAAAAAAAAAAAAAAAAGAGTGTTTTAGCCTAGAAATGCAGAATTCCTATCTGAAGCTGGTAAAAAATAAAAGCTATTTTTCTGATAATAGAATTTGATGAAATTAATTAGTCTATTTTTTTTTTACTATTAGCTGCATGTTCTTAAATGCAACAATTAAATCAGCATTAGAGAAGGTAGAAAATCAGTTGCAGCTGTCATGCCAGTGTTGCACTGCACCAGGTAATGTAAGATTTTGACAGAATTAAATCAAATGTGTACAGGCAATAAGTGATGCTTTTGACAAGCTCTGAATTTGGAAAGCTTTCCCTGTGCAGGCAGGTGCTCTGTCAGCGCACAGCCAGTCTGTCACAATGCACAGGATCACAGGGATGGGGAGAGCAAGAGCAAAGGAGTTCTGCTGCTGATTGCTGGGGTGGAATTGAACAATTAATATTTTTACACAATCCTACCTGTTCTCAGTTACTACTTTTCAGCTGGAAACTTGTCTTTGTCCATTAGTCTGAAGTCAGCAGTTCTCTCCCTTGGAGGTCTTGCTTGGTTTCAGTGTTCCAGTACAGACATTCCCACCCGATCTGCAGGCCCCTTTTAAAGAATCACTGTAAGTTTCTGGAAGTGCAACTTAATAGAGTTCAGTGGCAAGGTTCACTCCCTTTCTTAGTGTACAGATGAAGCATACATAGGAAAATAGGATTAAAATCAATTTTGAATTGTTTGCATGGATAAAGGCTGAAAAAGAGTAAGGGTGCAAAGGATATGGATAAAAAAATGTAAGGATTCAAAAGGATTTAGCAACACTTACTCATTGAATAATTTAATATTTAATAGCTGATTTAATAGCATTTGCTACAATTATGGCTGTGACTTAATTGTAAATCCACGATAACAGTATTCATACCCTAATCAATTCACACAGACACATATAGAGATGTGTACATCTCTATCTGTGTGTACCCCTCAGAAATTCCTCTTGGATTCAGTGAAATACTCATGCCAAATCCCTTAGTGCTTCTCAGCAGGCATGGTTTGCACCTCAATGTGTGTGTGTGTGGGGAGGGTATCAGCTACAATCTGTTTTTTCAATTGACCTCCTAACAATGGGACCATTTCACTTGGGCTGTGTGTCAGGTAAACTAATTATCAAAGTTAACAATATTATTTTCCTTCTCCTGACAACACTGTGTGTTCTGTTTTCTAAGAACATCATCTTACAGTGTCTTAAAAATATCCCTTCTGCATATTTTCTGCCTAGACATCCAAAGGAAGAGCTATGAGAGGGATACACGAGCAAGCCTCTTAATACGATATATTGAGATGTATATATATGCTGTATCTCAGAAGAGCAGCTAAGTGAACCTTTCTGCTTCAGAAATAGCCATCTTTATTTGCAGAACTATAAAAGACAACGGATTGATTTTAGCTGTTTATTCTAAGTGGACGTTTTTAATCCAAAGACGCCTTCATTCAGTCTCTGACTCGGTTCATTGTCTGCAAGCCCTGATGTCTGTGCAGTAGGTCTGCAGCAGCTTCATGCAGTAATTCTCACAGTGATGTGGGTAACAAGGCATGGTTTGATCTGCCCTGAGGCTGCAGGGGATGAGAAGGTGCAGCCATAGTCTTGTTCTCCGTGCTGACCTCTATAAAAGCTGACAGCAGGATGTTGGAAAGAGAGCAGTGGTGTTACTGGCACTAAGGAAAGTGCTGTGCTGGTGGTGTGGTAGAGACACAGACAGGAGATAGAGCCATGAGAAGCCTCAGTAACATGCTTGTACATCATTCTTCACCCTGGTTTAAACACCATCAGTATTTTTTCTCAATTTTACATTTTAGTAGCAACAGAAAAAACCCCATAGTTCTGGGCAAAAATTGCCATGAATCATACTTTCTGAATTTGGCTGAAGTCTGAGCCTTCTATAATGCTGTCCAACCTTGTAGACAAGTAGATGATTTAAAAATAGCATGCAGGTGTACAATCATTTACCAAAAATTTTTTTCCCCCCTTTTTATTGCCTGGAAAATAAATGCAAGTCAATTGCTTCATGAATGGAAACTGCATTAAAGGGAATTTGAAATGAAAGAGGTCTTTATAGCCTCAGAATGATCCTTTCTTTTTGCCATAACGTCTTCATAGTAGCACATTTTGCAAACACTGGAAACCTTCCTGGCCTTTTAAACTAAGAACTGTAGGCAAACAGCTGATACTGTAAAATGAAGCAGAGTTTAACTTCTTCTGTAGTTGCTTCTATTCTGGGTAATTATGCCATCAGTGGGAATAGCATTTGCTGCCACTGAAAGTGGAAAAAGCCAAAGGTGCTGGCTGTCTGGGTCTGTAAGCTGCATATGCTGCAGAAGGCAGCACACTTCTCACAGGTACCCTGTGTCCTGTGGCAGGACGGACAGGCACATTACACCAAGTCAGCTGCCTCATAAATTACTGCAATTTGTGAAGTTGTTCTGCCAGGAGAACTTAAGTGCAGTTTTCCCTTCCTGCTCAGATAAAAATTAAATCTCTGATTTGCAAAATAGAGCTGTTGGTCATTTCTAAGTACACTGCGACAACTGTTCAGGTTGCAGTAATTGGCTTTTAAAAGAACTCACTTTCTGTCCTCTTGGGCTCATATCAGAGAATTTGCTGCTTACCAGCTGTATGGTGAAATTATTGCACCAGCTGGTATATGTTTCTTTGTACCATATAAAATTAATTATCAGTTTTTTTAGATCTTGGAAGGACACAAGTAATTACTTTGCATTTCAACCTTGTGAAACCTGGTAGGTTTCATTAGGGAAATCCTGCATTTTTTCCAAATCCCGTATGAAATCGATATGCATAATTATTTTAAAATGCCATGGTGCTTATGCAAATAAGAGCTCTACATGGACAGCAGTGATTTTGTTTTTCTTGGCTTAAGATACAACAAGCACTCCAAGGGGTTGAAAGCCATTGACTTCTGGTCATTACTAATTTAATAAGCAGCCCTCACAGCTCCTGCAGATACAAAGGAATCTGACTTTACACGTGTAATATGCAGTGTGCGGAAAATACTTAGTGCTGTTCTCTTTGAAACCTAGAGGACAGTTATTAAAGTTTTATGGCTCAAATTAAAATTTAAGATTAAAATACAAGATCAAAAGAATCAATTTTTCCCCTCAATGCTATTAGGAATAAGCCTTTTTGAATAGAGGGTCTCAATCGGCTTAAATGCCATGTCTTCCTCCCTCTCCAGAGACCTCTATTAGAAATAATCACAGCTTACTACAAGAACATAACTTTTGGGTTTTTTTTTTTTTATAATTTTTTTAAAGAAAAGAACAAGCCTTTGTTACTTTTTAATGTATTATGCTATTGCACAGTCATGAAGTGTAAGTGCTGCATGGGAACCACAGTGAAAGTTCTTGAAGGAGCAGTTTGCCTCATGAGTAGGAGGGAAATTCGCAGTTGTGGAACTGTTAAAATGAGTTGGAGGATGCCAGAGGATTTGCTTCTTTGTCAAAGCAAAGGGGGAGCAAGAGGAGGCTCATGCTGTAGCTCGGTCTGATTAATAACTATCAGAGTGCCCATTTTTCTCAGGCTTCATGCCATTAATATGTCTCCCAGTGTCAAATCCACTGGCCATTTCTCTTGTAAGACACTTTAATAATAAACTGCAAAATCAATGGCACACAGAAGCAACCTTATAAGGAGAAAGTGCCCTGCTATATCTTAACTTGAAACACAAAGTCACAAATCTCCTTTCTGGTTTATGTATTACTTTGCAGAAGCTTTACCCTGGTGCTGTACCCTCTGTAGCTCAGTTCTAAGGACCTGTTTTTGCTGTTCCTGAGCAGCTGTTTGTCACTGGGAGGCACACTGAAGCCACAGGCAATTCTGTGATACAGATCACAAAATAGGTGGCAGTGTTACTTCATTTCATCATGGAACTGGCCCAGAATTGTCCTGATCACTAGAAGTGCTGCTGACTTCAGCAGGATTTGGTTAAATCCCCACAGGCACAGCTCTTGTGGGAGGCTGTTGGAACAGGATGAGTGACACTGATCTCTGTGCTGGTTGCATTGACTTCAGCAGCTGTGCCCTGTGCTGGGGAACAGACTCAAGCTAGAATAAGCTTAGGGGGTCTCCCAGCCTTGAAAAAATAAATAATATCTCCATCTATCTATATTTGCAAATTTTACCTTGTTCCTGGGCAAACACTAGCAAAGCAAAACCTCACCAAGCTCTGCCAGTCAATAAATAGTTGTTCACCTGTTTTTATGCAAAATGTGCATGTGCTTCTTGTTTTTTCCCACGACTGTAGGCTGAAACATGATTTGAATATTTTTAAAACTGCAGAAATTATGGGATTGATATCATGTAAAGAAAAACAGTTTTCACTAAACTGATCAACCAGGATTAAGTCTTTTTCTTTCATTTATAAACCTTCAAATCCTAAGGCAATAGAAAATTAAGCTCCTTTTATTTCACTGAGGAGCTTAAGATGACTGGATGACCAGCATGAAATGCACAGTAGCATTAATTGAACAAATACAGAACTGGATTACTTCAAATCTGCGGAGAACTGCAGAATAAAGGGCATTATCAAGGATTCAGCGGCAAATTCCCCTTATTGACAAGCATTTGTTATAACATTGAAAAAAAAGCACTGCATGAAAGCCATAAGCTACAAAATTCATTAAGAAAGATCCTTTTAAAATGAGGCCTAGGAGACTCAATCTTATCACAGAAGCCAAAACATGGCCATCTGTGGCTACAAGTTTTTCAGACTTGTGTGTTATTGAAGCTACATAGATGAAGAGACTGACTATGCCAAAATGAAGATAGAGGAAATAAAAAGAACAAATAGGAGAGAAAAAACATTGTTGACTCTAGATACATGGAAAGCAAGGATTGACTAGGGGAAAATCTGGGGACAAAATATATTCAGACATTATAACTCCTGTAGGTTCTGTTTCTGTGTATATAACAGTAGGGATTGCCATTACTTTCGATAGGAGGAGGAAAATCCAATGTGTCTTTCACAATATCTAGAAAAGAAGGCACATGTTACCACAGAGGGACAAGGGCAGCAGCTGTGAAAGGATGGTTTCTCTCTTACCAGTGTTCATGGAGAGGACATGGCACGTGGTTCAAGCGCCACACACAAAGTAAACCTCAGGGTCTGGTTTGCCATCCTTTCCCATCCAAGGAAATGCAGAGGAGCAGAAAACCTGATTGTTTTTCTAGGTGAAACTAATGACTACAGAATTAATCACAGGCAGGTAGAGGATAACAAACTTCAATCCATTCAGCCTCTGGTGCCTTAGAGCTGATGGGAACTCTTTAAGATTCAGGCAAGCTCTGGTGTACTTTGCCTTTTGAATTAACATACTTGCTATTTTGTAATCCAAGTGTCAGCAAGTTTCATCATGTTATTGCTACATGACCTACTTTACTAAGGGGATGTTTTGTAATGATAACCCAACACTGAGTGCTGCTTCTCTGAGTTTGATGGAACTGCAATCAGCTGGTTCAGTAGCGGAAAAATAACATTTAGGTTTCTTTTCAGTATTTTTAACCATGATGTCTTTCTCCCCTACACTTCACTCTAGCATTTATCTTTGTCTTTGGCCCAGGAAAAAGAGATGTCACCATCCGACTGGATAGGCTCTGAGGAGAGTTAGATAATCCGACCTGAAAAGCCCAGAAATGTTCAGGAAGGCTGGGATAGGAACTGTCAGTTCCCAGGCAGTCTCACAAGATCTTTCTGAAAATTTAGTGGAAGAGGTTTTTCTTTATTATTGTTCAGCACCTGATGTATCAAACAAAGATTGAACCTTCCCCTCAGTACAGCTTTGGATATAGAATAGCAGTATTTCTATTTTTTCTTGTCAGTAAAAGTTTCCAGTAAAGTGATGTTTGGTCCATGAAAGTTGTTTTACAGAATACTTAAAGAACTGTTCTCTTCAGTGTTAGGCAGTGTGGGTTTTGTTTATTCAATGGGTATTTGAATTTAAATTGGAGTACTGTTCCTCTGGTTTCTACAGCAGGAGACAGCAGCCAGGAGCACCTTAACAGCTGCAGTACAGTGAGTTTAAAGGATGGACTAGAAAATAAAGTATGGTAGATAAACTCTGTGGCAAGATGATGTGAGACCTGGAACATGGGGATAGGTAGAAGGCAATATTTGTATTTTCTGTGTTTGTACAATAGAACATGAAAGAAAGGAAAATAAAAGTGACTGGGCAGTAACAGGGAGCATCTTCCTCCTCACTCAGGGGCTCCTGCTGCTCAAGTGGAACTGTTGCAGGTGAAAAATTCACATGAGACTTTTTTGGGGTGTACCAATTGCAAGCACTATGTAAAATCAATATAGTTTGATAACCGAATTGTTGTTGACAGTCAGATTTCACATTGCTCTTGAAATCACGACTTCAGTGGAAAATTAACCTGGTCCATTTGGTATGCAGTAACTCGTTCTTTTGACTTACACCTACCTATTCCCAAAACAACAAAACATTAATACTCTGAATCCTTCATTTGGAAAATATTCAGTATAAAAAACTATGCATTAAGGTATTTGCTTACTTTCTTATTCTCTAGTTCTTTAGAGTTTTCATTTCATGTATGCCTGTTTTTCATTTTGTTTTTGAAATTAGCTCTCCAGCAATCCATTTCTCTTATATTCTTCCTAAGACAACAAATTTTTAAACTGCTGACAAAGAATGTCCTTTGAAGTAGCAATTAGTTAATATCTTTAAATCCCAACTCCCTGGAAAAATTTTTACTGAGGAGGAGAATCCCTAAAATATGCTTTGTTTTTGGTGGATTTGTGTTGTTTTTCTTGTTTGTGAGGTTTTTTTTGGTTTTTTTTTTTGTAAATTTGTACAATATACACTATATACACATATATAATATACTGAATATATGCACACAATATACAATATACTGAATACACTGCTGAAAAGTACCATCATAATTTAAAAACCCATCTTTTACAGATGTTTACTAGAACTTTAGTAACAGTTGAATGACAATTCAGTATCTGATGTTGATATGGTTTTCAGCTAAAATGGAAAGTTCTCATTTTCTTTTTACACATCAAGCAGACTTCTCCTTTCACAATACAAACTATTTCCTTGCAGAGGCTTTGTAGATAGAAAAATGAACATAAGATCAATAATGATGAAGTGGGCTGGCCTCAGCTGAAGGCCACGAAAAGACAGAGGAGGGAAAAGGTGAATGAAAGGAGTAAATTAGGAGATGGTTGTGGCAGAGTTTTAGGACATGCTAACCTTGGCAGCAGCAGCCCATCTTAGCACAGCTGTGCCTGGCAGGTCCCCAGTTATCTGCATCTCCTGTGAGCAGCTCCTCAGCCCTGTCAGGCTCCTGCGAACCTGCTCTGCCTGAGCTGAGCTGCTGCTCTGGAGGGAACCAGTTCAGGATGTCACAGAGGGGTGGCTGTGCTGCTCCTGCTGTCCCTGGCTGGCTCCTTGCACCTGGCAGACGTGCCCATTAGTCAGAAAAACCCTCTCTCCTGGTCTTTGACTACAGTGCTGCTAGAAAATTACTCCAGAGATTTAAAAAATCTGAAAACTTCATTTATTCTCAGAGATTCTTCAAATCTATATTGGAGTTTTGTAAATAAAGAGGTTTTACAACTATTTTTACTATTGATTTGCATAGAAAAATCTGCAATGAAAAAAAAACTTGAGTTGGTTCTTAGGATTGCTGAAATATTTGGAAAACTTAAGTTCCAGAACCAGTGGTGTCTGCATCAACGTTTTAATTGGTACTGCTGCCTGGAGAAGGATGGTCCACAGCTCTGAGAACTTAGTGCAGACCTTTCTGTTCAGCTCAGTGGGTTTTGAATTGGATCCCTTGTGAGGCTGGGTTGGAGGGCAGAAGCAGCAGTGAGGTGGGAAGTGGTGCCATGCAGAACTGCTCCCCACGGAGCAGGGGCACAGCCCCTGGCTGGGAGGGAATCTCCGTGGAGAGAGCTGAAAAGAAAATTAGATTTTAGGTTTTTGGCCAAGGAAGCTCCTTTGAATACATTTGATTAAACAGAATATTTCATTTTACTGTTTTAATAATAAATCATACACACTGAATAAATGCAATATTTGTAATACCATTAAAATGTAATTTCTTTTGTACTGTGAGTGAATTACATGATAGGTGTAACATACTTTTTCTTTGTTCTTGGTAGAGTTTTAGCATGTAATTATTTTCCAATTATCTGACTGTTTCTTGAGCATTTTAATCCCTTTTGGAAATGGCACTGAGGAGTTTCATTTCAATGGGAGCAAGGGATTTAAATGCCACAAAGGGTGTGGACTTACAATTCTTACAATTTTTCATTGGTAAATAGCTCCAAAATATATTGCCCCTAAACACATCACCTGACTATTTTCAGTTGTTGTGAATTCAGGATGGTTACAGTGCAGCCTGATGTTAATTTTCTTTTCCTCGAGATAACAATGCTGGTGTGTGTTTGCTGGGACCATAAACTCATGGTCCTGCTCTGGGTTGTGTTCTGGTTTTTAGGAATGGTGGAGATGTTGTGTATTTCAAAAAGAATTAAACTTTTCTTCATGGGAAGGTGGTCATAAATTTTGGTGTGAAGCTTTTAATGATTCTTCTTTCCTCTTCTGCATCTTGGAATCGCTTCAGTCACTCCAGAGGAAAACAAAGGAGAATATTCAAACAGGTGATTTTATTTCCATCAATACTGCAGGGATGCAGTTTGAAAGTGTTTGGTTTTGTTCGTTTTTTGAGAATTCCTCTAGACTTCTGAAATTGTTACGAGTAAGCCTTTTCTCTAGACTGGCACAAATCTCATCTATGACCACAGTGGTGTTAAAATGTTTTTGTTACCAGCTTTTTGTTAAATGCTGTGTGGAGGCAAGAAGAGCCCAAAAGTTAAAAATTGGAAGCATAAAATGGAAATTATATAGGGAAACAGAATCTCCTGATACTGGAAATTTTATAGTGATCTGCTTTCTGCCTATCTGCTTTCTGAACAGCCCAGTATCCACGGCTTTGTTACATGACAGTGAGCAGCATCTTTGTTTGCTGGGGTGAATTTCTTACCACAGAGCAGTCTGAATCTTTTTTTTTGCCTAAAATGAATGGGACCTGATGGCATTTTCCCCATCTGCCAGCCCTGTGCTGTTGCCTTTAGTCACTAATTCTGCTCCAGTGACAGCAGGCATGGGTGCAGCAGTGGCTGCTGGTGTGCAGTGTCGGTGCTGTGAGCAGGGGACATAAAGGGTGAGGAAGTGACAGATGAGAACTGCAGGTTTCCATGTTCCCTCTCAACTCTGCATCCACCAAAATCCAGGGAACTTGAATTTTTTATCAGTGAAGTGCTACCCGATATGAGCCTTGGCTCATATAGCAGGTTATAAATTACAATATATGACAGTAAAATACACTTTTCCTATTGTAGGTAGAGTGATAGTTTGAAATTAGTCAATGCTATTTCCTTTCAGTTCAGAATTTTGTAGAGGTGAGTTTTCTGATAAAGTTGATTAATTAATATATTATTTTTAAAACTTTATTTATTTAATTCTCTCATGGGATGGCTGAAGAAGGAGCTGCTTCCCACATAATATCTTTTACATTTATTTTAATTTGATTCTTAATACTCTTTGTGTTTGTAAAGCTTGTCCATGTGTTTATATTTTGGTGTTTGTAATCTGTTTGAGAAAATACAGAAAAATAACACCCCTGTATTTTTTAGTTTTTCAGTTTGTTTAGCCATGTAACCACGGAATTAGCAGATTGCATTTCTTTATTGAAGTAAAATAGGCCTTTGTAAATTCTTTATATAAGTGAAACAGAATTCTATGGAGCTTTCATTTCTAACATTATGAAACTTATACATTTATAAACTGTAAAAGTCATATTCACAACAAGAATTGTAGGTTACACAGCAAGGACAGCCTAGACAAAAGAACTATATTGAAATGGCAATTGTATTTGTAAAGATATCAAAGCAACTTTTGGAAAGAATGAAGCTTCTTCATCTCTAAATAAACATCAAAATATAATTGTCATGGTTTTCAACTTTTCCAGTACCTATTCTTTTGTTTATATCTGTCATTGTAAAATATTTGTTTCTGTTATATTGTCATGACCATTTGTGTTTTGATTTCAATACTAAAGATCTTTCTAGTAGCAAGTTAGTGTTTCTTAATAAGTACTTAAAAAGGAGTTAAATATTATTTTATAAAACTTTCAGTGGGTGTTAAAGTGCAACAATTGAACAACATAAGGATGAAGGAACTATTTATTTATTTATTGTTCCTTTGGAAATACTTCAGAGAATATTTTTTCATTGTTCAAGGGCAGTCATTACTAGAATAAATAGGGATCCTTTATTCTGTCAAATGAAAAATGGAAACATTTTATGGGATTGACACTGTCACTGCAACAACACTGCTTAAATAATCAGTTGTCCTTACTCAGATATGGAATCATTGACTTGGTGGATATCAAGCTGACAAGTCATCCTGTTAAATTTCTGTTTGTTAGTTCCTATTAAAAATTACTTTGATCATTCTCTCACAATTGATATATGCATATGGCATTACTGATATCAGTTACACAGTTGGAATTTTTTTTTTTTTTGTTATTTCTGGTTTCTTTTACGGTAATTCACATATTAAAGCATACCTCAGTACTTACCATATATTTACAAATAACAGCATTCTGAGTTTTCATTTCATTTTTCAGACATCTTGTTGCTCTCTACAGGCAATGAAAAACAGACACTCTTGAAAATCTGTTCATTTTTTGTTTCACTGAAGAAGATGCTGAGGGCAGATTGTTTAAGCCCTGGGTTTTTTAAGTGGGGTTTTGGAGCCTGTGGGACCTGATGTGTGCTCAGACACAGGAAAGGTTTCTGAGCAGGGACTGGTGCCTTACTCAGCAGGCAAAGGTACAATGGCCTGGGGGTGGAGGAGCAAATCAAGATTAATGCACCCAGAGACCTTAAAGCATTTTTTGATTTATATGAGGCTGGCGCTTGCGTGTGGGGGGATCAGCTTTGGTGGTCTTAAGTTATGACTGCGGACATATTCTTGTCTTACTCTTTTTTATGTATCCGATTGATGCACATAGGCTTCACTTTCATAGATGCAAATTTTCACTTAGATTTTTGACTTGATGTTTTGAGTTCTGGACGCAATATTGCTCCAAAACACAGTCTACTGAAATTTCAAAATAGGTAAGAACCCTATTGTTCCACAGCCTCTCTCCCTTCACAGCTCAGCACAGCGCTTACATCCGTACATCCTGTAGAAATTATTTCCTTTTAAAAACTGGTTGAAAAAATGCCAATTTACTTCCATGTTTGAAGAGCAGGGGATAAGTCATACCTTTGCAAAAGAGGTATCTCATTAGGAATTTCTAAATCTCATTTTAGCTGCTCCTTGCAGCAAGCTGAGGTTGTTGGTTGGTCCTAACAGGATGTTCTGGGTAAGAGCCTCTATAGGAAAGAAACAAAAAGGTTCACAGAGTATCACAGTGCTGACAATGAGATCAAACCCACACTGCTGACTGTAAAGGCCTGAAAAAGGATGAGACTAAAGAGGATGCAGAACCAAATGACTTCCTATTCAATGTTATTTTTTACAAAAAATGAGTTAATGTCGGAAAAAAAAAATAGAAAAGTAATTTTTCCTTGCTGCTCTACCTATTGTGTCTTCACAAATGTGGGTGATGAGCTGTGAGCTACAGGTGCATGAGGACAAATTTCCCAAAAGGCTGCTATTTTTTAGTGCATTCAGTTTACTTTTTTTACATTTGTCTCTTTGATCCTTTGCTAGAAGTTCAGCCCTAGGAACAAATCTGGCTGCTTGGACTAACAGTTTTTATGGATGTTCATGATATTCAGCTGCCGATCAGATGCATGCAGATGCAAATTGGATGGTTAGATACAGAAGTACTTTGATTTGTCTGTAAACTCATCTTGAGCCTATGAAGTCTCAGTAAGGAATTTTGTAGGTGGAACTTTCACTTTTTAAAAGGAGCCTGAACCTTCAAAACACCTTCATTTAATGGCTGGTTGGATCAGTTTCTTTATACTCACTTTCTAGATGGTGAAAATCTTACAAGCCTGAAGCTCAGCCTGAAAACATATTGCTGAGGCTAAAAATACTTGCAAAATAATGTAACAGATAAAGTTCTGAAGAAACATTTTATTTGACAGTCTTGATTTTTTTTCTATGACCTCACAAAAACATTAAATGGGAATAGCCTGGGGAAGAGGCACTAAATCAATAAGTACCAGTAAATTTGTGAAATCAATTTTTTGCTTTTCACATACACGAGAATTGATGCAGTCAATGCTGTGTAACTCCCATTAATTGCCCAGGGCGACAGAAGATTTATCAATTGCTTATTGACATCCTTGAAGCCATAGGGGGAAAATGGAAATAGCTGCAAAGTTAACTGAGTAATACAGAAGACATCCTTCCCCAGCTGATGTGTAAATAGAGGCCCAGCAGATTGTCTCCACAATTCCTTTGATCTCTGCAATCAGAAGCAGACACGTCATTGCAGTGGCAGGAGTGCAGAGGTGTGTGTGCCATAACCCCTGTCCTACCTGTGACAGCTCTGTCCTACCTGTGACAGCCACTTAAGGTGGGGAATGCCACAGAGGGGTGTCACAGCCTGGCACAGGTACCCAGAGCAGCTGTGGCTGCCCCTGGATCCCTGGAAGTGCCCAAGGCCAGCTTGGATGGGGCTTGGAGCAGCCTGGGACAGTGGAAGGTGTCGCTGCCCATGGCAGGAGTGACACTGGATGAGCTTTAACATCTCTTCCAACCCAAACACACTTTTTGATTTTATCATGTGTTACTACATAGTAGTCATTCAATTTTTCCACACGGTTTTTCCACAGGAATTCCTGTTAAATTTAGTAGGGTGACTTGTGAAGAAGTTACTCTTCCCCACAACTAAAGACATCTCGTCCTCACTTTAAACATTTTTATAGTTGGGCCACAAGCTTCTATTTCTCTGTTATAAATAGCATATTTGACATTTAACAGCTATAAAATCAGCTACTGTTTTTAATGTACCCCCTTCAGTCTTCTTACTTCCCCTGGGTATGAGGTGTGGGAGAGCTCATTAAATTTCTGAAAAGAGAAAGCAGTAAATAAAAATAAATATATAAATTAAAAATACACCATCTGTGGTATAAACAAGGCACTCTGAAATGTTAGTTAAAATTTCCATAAATGTGACACATGATAAAAAGAGCAGTAGCACAAAGCAAAAGAAGAGAAAGACCTTTAAGGCTAATAAACTTAGCACTGTAAAGTGACACCTGACACTTCAAAGTGTAAGAATGGAGAATTATTTATGTTTTTCATCTCTTTAACAGAAAACAAATTAATAAGTTTTTTGGTTTTTTTTCAGTAATAAATTACTTGCAAACCTAGCTTACCTGCATAACCTACAATGGAGCCAAGGGTGGGAAGAAATTTTGGTATAAGCTAAATTTTGTATTTTTCCTTTTTTTCTAAATACAGTTAAAAAAAAACCTTCTCAGTCCTTCAGTGTCAAACTAATCTTCTTCCTTTTATCTTTAACTCCCTTCTTACTCCTCTTTGAGGAAGTGAATCCATTTAATACCCTTAGCATGAATGCAGATAAGCATTCTGGAAAATCATGGTCTTGCTTTCCATCTTTCTTCCCTGTTTTCTAGCAGAGAAGCTAAATTTCAAAAAATTGACAATAATCCTCTGTAACTAGATTTTAATGGTAATAAATTGCAGCTTCTGCATAAAAGTAAGATCACAAATGTACAAGATGATTGGACAATATATTCAGGGAAGTTAGATTATTTGTAGGTGATGTTTATGAAAAGAGAATGAAGTGGTTTTCAGCAGTTGGAGGCATTAGGTTAGCAGTCACAGCACAAAGTCAAATTGAAATTTTACAAGACAAGTAGCTGGTAAAGATACAACTTCTGTTTAAAAGGGAGAAGGTACTGATTCAGGATTAAAAGTCAGTAAGTAACATGATGCATTATCAGCAGACTCTTGTGTTGCTGGCAGCTCCTCACAGGGCACCAGTGGACTCAAACCAACTGCTGCTGGCAGTCAGTGGTGCTACAGTAAAAACCCTCACACCTTCTCTTTGTGAGTGAGGTTCCTGTGGGCAACTCCACACATCACAGACCCTTCTCTCTTCCTCCTGACCCCTTCCTGTTGTGACCAGTTCCTTCCTGCCCCTGACACAACCGCCTGGCCTTGGCCATCCCTCCCGTGCCCGCCTGACCCTTCCTGCTGACAGCACCACCAGCAGGCTCCAGCTGAACTCCTCACCAGCTTCAACACCCAACCTCACTGGACAGAACTGTGACCCATTAAGGGCAAGGCTGGTCCCACTCTGGTAATTACAAGTACAGCTGCAGTTCATCAGGGGAGATTGCCTTCAGCACTGTCTCTGTTCTCTTACAAACCGTCCTCCCACACTCATGAGTCTTGCCTCTAAACCTCATAAGCAGAAACTCAAAACCCTGGATGCTGAAAAGGACAACAGAAATGATGGGGGAGGAGGAGGAGGAGAAGCAGATTTGGCAAGCTGTATCTTGATGAGCTATTAGGCTTAAGACTGAGGAAGCAAGAGAGTTGCAGCTGAAAGCTCTATCAACCTGCTGAATACTTCAAAAGAGGCAGATAAAAAAAAAAAAATCAGTTATATTTGGAGATGAACAGCTGTGTAAATAGAAGGCCCTTACTGGCTGGGGAGTGCAGTCTGGTGTTCCTCCAGGGATGATCAGGAGGTTCTTAAAGGAATTGATGGGTTCTGGTGTGATTTTGTGACTACCCACACTAGGCTCAGTATTGATTTGGCTCTCTGAGTAACGCAGGGCACAGGGATTGCACAGTCCTGTCTGTGTTCCTCTGAGCCTGTGGGTGTCTGGGGTGAGTCCCAGCTCCAGGATGCTGCCAGAGGAAGGTGTTGGAGCCCCTGTGCATGGCCAGGTGTTCCTGTGCTGCCCTTGCCCTCTTGCCAGTGGCCTCCCCTCTCTCCTTTCCCTGCAGGGCTGCTCTCTGAGCTAGATAAGGGAGGAAAAGGAAGGGGGAAGCTCAACCGGTTCAGACACTGCCCTGTGGCCTGTAGGGGATGAAGGGATCAAGTGGGGTGAAAGGGAACAAGTATCACAACTGTGAGCTGCTTTTTTGGCTTGTGGATGCTGTGAATATCTGGGTGTGTGGGACTGTTAAGAAAGACACACTTTCACATGTTTGGTGTTTGGAAGATGAGATGTCTTCCAGCAGAGATCTGGTGTGGGTCTCTGGGGGTCTGATGGGAGCAGTCAGTGCTGTTACTTTGGGACAAGACTGTGTTTTTCAGATGTAACTGTGTATTGCTGCTTACAATGAAACCTGAGATGTGCCTTGAGCCCCTGATGTGAGCCAAGGAAAAGCAGATGAAGAGCACAGAAGGCGCAGTGTCCCCATGGCAGCTGGTCCTGGAGCTGTTCTCCTGAGCCTGGCCACTGAGCAGTTAATTGTTCAGGAACTGTCCTTGTACTTCCTGTCACAGTAACTTTTATGGACTATTTTGAGTTTGAGGAGTCCCTGCTATGGGATGCTAAAAGGCAGGTTTTGTTTTGAGGCATAAATATGTGCTTGGCAAAAGTGACATGCAAAGTTTTGACAGTGTACTGATAGCACATGAAAAATAAGGGACTTGATGTTGTCCTACAACTGAGGCATTACATTTTAATAGTGAGACTGATTTGCCCAATTGAAAATTTACTGAGAAATGAGACAGAATATCCATTCCTAAATGTGCCAAAATCAAAATGGGCATATTTCAAAAGATTGAGGGTGGCTGGAATAGATATTACAGGCTCACTTCAGGAAGAAGTTGGTAAAAGACTATGGTTGTCAATATGCAGGAGGTCAGCCAGGATGATGATTATGGTCCATTTCAGTTCCTATAAATTGGTGAATCTAATAATTTCAGTAGAGTGCTACCTCTGAATGTCATCTGCACTGTGACCTCATCCATCTGGAGGTGTTAAGCAGCTGTAAAGTAGATGCAAGATCTACTAACTTTGTCTACTTTCTTCACTAGGACAGTAGAAAGGGGTTGTGTGAAATTAGGGTTGAAAGCTTTATTCAGAAAACTGTCTGCAAATTTTGGGGATGGGAGGAGGGAGCCCATCTAGCCTGGATTCTCTTTTATCATATTTTATGTACTCAGGTCCCGCATTGAAAATAATATATTCTCTGCTGAATGTAAAAGAAAAGTCACTTATATCTTTTTTTAATAGTTTTTATTCAGAGACAATGTTTTGACCCAAAGATGAAGCAGATTCTTGTCTTTCATGGCCGTTTTTCACCTTGAATCTTTTCCTGTATTCTTTAAAATATTCATACTTGCATTGAGAAGCCAAAATTTTGAAGGTGATCCTAGGTGAATAGGATTAAACAACTCAGGTCAAACTACTTACTTAATCACTGTATATTCTTCATGCAATTGGCAAGAAATTATATTTCATACAGCATTCTTTATAGTCTCAAGTTTTAGTATTCTGAGAGGAGAAAAATGAAAGGCAAATATCATGACCTTTTGCATCTCAATGACCTGAAACTGGAGATGGGTTGCAATTTAAATACAAAATTCGATCCTAACTTTAAAGTATCAGTAGGCACTTGTAAAATATGTCTGGGACATTCAGAATGGAAAAGATATAATGTAATATTCTTTCAGAGGAAAGAGCTCTGAAAATTGCCATTTTCCCTTCACACATTAAGGCACTTACTGATTAAAATTCATGAATTTGATTTAAAAAAAGTAATAATTTTTCCCAGAAGTAAAATTGTTTTTCCTTTTAATTGTTTTATTTGTTTCTAGTGCAGGAGGGATAACTCATGTTTTGGTTTTAAGCCAGAAAAAATACTGATTTTTTTTTTACTGTTTTCATATGCAGAAATGTTTCATTTTTAAAAATTATCATTAGTGACACAATGATGCAATTTATACTGTGTCCTTTAACAGAATGAATTCTGACAGGCAAACATCGGAACTTAATCTAATCATGAGTGTCAAAAAAAACCCCCTCAGATTTAGCTGAGGTGTTCTCAGTGTGAGCATGTGCTCAACCCCACAGGAATCAACAAAGAAGAATTGTACCTATAGCACAGAGAGTAAAATCTAGGAAATGACAGACCTGAAAGAATGACCTGCTTCCCCCTGAAATTAAACTAATGAAGACTTTCCTTGAGCAGGCTGCATGGGCTGAGGTGTCAGGAGTGCAGTGGAATACTGGGGCTGGTGCAGGAACCCCCGACAGTCCTGGCCATGCTTTAGCCTTGAAATTGTGTCAAGGATCCCTGCAGCTCCAGCAGTGGATTGTGACAGCTCCTCACCACATCACTTTCCCAAATGAGGGATAAGGTGCTCAAATCTGACCATTGACTTGAACTGCCTCATGCTCAGAAGTACCTACCCTGAATATCCTTCCAAGATTCTTACAGAGTGCTGAGCACCTGCATTATAGAAATCCTGATTCATTGGAAGGTCTCAGCATAGGGATTCCTGTTTCTTGTTCACATCAAAGTCCTGACTGAAGGCAATGTTTTTTAATGGAATATAAAGAGGATGGTTGAGCTGCCCAGCAGAAGTGTAGAGTAGCTGTGCTGGCACAGGCCTGCATTGAATGACCTGAAGTGATGCAGATGATCCAGACAGGCTCAAAGTGTTTCAGCTCCTCACTCAAAGGTGCAGCAGAATTGTGTCTGGCAGTCCCTGCAATGGAGTTGCAGTTGTTTCTCCTTCCCCTCTGGAGGCAGAGAGTCTCTCTGTCACCGGGCTGGAGCAGCTGTGCTCACACAGCTCTGCCCACGAGCAAACCAGGAAACCTTTGGTGATTTTTCTGACTGGAGTGGAGCAAAGGCAAACATCTGGAGTCAGCAGGAACTCGGTGAACAAAGGGAATCCTGCCAGCAGTGTCTCTAAGATATGTGTGCCCTAAGGAAGAAATCATGGTGTTGAATGTGTTAAAGCAGCTCTTGCTGTTTGTTTCTCTGGCATTCCATTGTCTTCAAAAGATCAGCAAGGACACTGCACCCACAAAGACATGTGTCTATTTATGCATGAACTTTCAGTGTTTTGTTTTTTTCTAGTATGAGATACCTGTGTATCCAGTGCCAGGAAGGTAAAAGTTCTCCAAATAAACACAGGTATTTTTGGTAAGATTTTTAGACCACATCAATGTCTAGCCTGGATATTAGTATTTTTTTTTTTTTAATATGCAGACAGAAAATACCAGAGTTAAAAACAGAATCTTTCACAAGGTTCTGTAATTTTTCTTGTATGCTTGCAAGTAGTGCTGATCAGCATGCAAATCCCAGGAATAACCATTAAGTTACAAGTGCAGGATGTGAAACAAGAAAGACTGGTTGGTCTTCTTCAACTTTTGGATTTTGTTGACAAAATTTTTTCTCCTTTTAGGCAGTTTGTCTTTACTGTCCTCTAACAATTATTTCCTCAGTTTTTATTTTCTTGCAATATTTGATATTATTTGTAAAGCTCCAGCTGCCAAGCTGGAAATATTTTGCAAGACCCAGCTTTTCATTTTTTAAAATGCTTTATCTCTTTTTGCTTCTCATTGTTCCAGAGAAGTTGAAAGCATAAACCACAACACCAAAAAAGAAAACTAAAAAAAAAAAAAGGAAAGAAAATAAAAGAATGAATACCAAAGCCATTATTTTGGAAATAAGATCTTTAGACCTATAACAATTTGCTTATAATTTGGAGGGATGGGGAGATTATTTTATCCCTTCTAGTTATTGTGTTTCTTTATAAGGAAAAGCTGTATATGGAGCATGAACTGTAGTTGACTTATTAAGAGCAGCACAAAGCAGAGTGAAAAGCAATCATGAATTGTAGAAGAAATCATTTGTGTCTGCCTCAGTTTACCTTTCTAATAGCACCCAGACTCTGAGAAGTGTAAGGCCAAGGAAAATGATGGCATAGAGCAGAATACTTAAAAGTTCCCTGTTTTTTTACAGGTTGGGATTTTTTCCCCTGCTTTCCACAGACCAGCATTTTTCTTCCTGTAAACAGAACAGGTCATATGAAGAAAAATGCTAATAGTCTGTAACTCTTTGGCCAAAATTGCGATTGAATGTTATTCAAATGTTAGATTTTTTTTGTTTTTTGCTATTTCTTTTATCAAGCTTATTTCACAAAATGAGACTCAGTCCTAGGAAAATATTTTGAGATTTTGCAATTAAAACCAATTTTTCTAGAAGTATTAGTTTTTAAAGAGAGGTTTATCTCTTTTGGAAATAAAGGCCAGCATAAATAATATAGTGAAAAGGAAAGACTGAGTCAATTGTTCCTATGCTTCCTTCCTTAAAATTGAATAATTCATTATTTCCTTTAAAAATGCACAGAAAATAACCTCTTTTTTTTCAACTTAAAACTGTCACTGAAGTTGCACATTAAACAAAAATAAATTCATACCTAGACAGCTTCCATGAATTCTTACTAATTATCATACTTCAAGTTACCTGTTTTGTGATTTCTCTGGATTTATATTTTAAAGCAAAATCAGATTCCATTTCCCAGCTGAAGTGCAATTCCTTACAAGCTTTTAGATTATTTATTTTTATTGTATTATTTTTTAGATAGGGAGATACTAGAGTTTTGTCATATTTCTGGTTCACTCATGTCTGTATCACCTGATAGGAAATTAAAAAACAAGTGAATTGCAAATTTTATCATCCTAAAGCACATATCTGGGAGGCTGGTGAAAGAGTAGCTGCTTTGGGAGGGAAGTGAGCAAATGGCCTTTGCTGTCTATGAATAGAACCCTCATCTTTGAAGCTTACCAGCAGAAATATGTGATGGATACAACTCAGGATATAATAAACATATTTTCTGGATAGAATATTTGCTTATGGAAGAATCAAACCCTCTGTGGCAGTGTTAAATAACTTGGGTAAACAGGCTAAATGATCTTTGGCTTGAGGTCAACCACAGATCTGCTAACCCAGAAGCCATTCAGGACTTCATTTTTGTGACTTCTCTTCTGTCTGTGATCTCTACAAATTCTGTCATTTGGCAGAATCTCTCTACAAGTTCCACTCTGCTCTTCTCTCTCTCTTGCTGCCCTGTAGGATGTTATTTTCCAGCTGGCTCTGGGGTGTGAAGGGGGAGGCAATATTTAGGGTGCACGAGGCTGACCTGCATGTAGAACTTCACAGAGTGGCATTGTCCACTAGTACATTTTCCTGGGAAACCAGGAAAGGATGGATTGCAGTCATATGTATTTCTGTCAAAATATTCTGGCTGTGAATTCCCTGATTTTAAGGAGGATCATTTGGGTTCTTCAAAAGGATTGAGTAGAAGTGAGCAGGGCACTGGAATGTCTTGTCTTGATGGCACAATTTCCCTTGGCCTGGGTTAGACTCTAAAGCTTTTATAGCACTGAAACCTGGAGCTCTTTCAAGACTGAATCATACCAGTGCTTGTAGAAAAGAGGTGACATTTCACATTAGAGGCAGATGGAAGAAATATTAATTTGGCATGTGGATTTCAAGCAAATGATGGATGCTGTAATCTGTTCACTGGATTGGAATCTTAAAGCCCCAGGGAACACAGAATTATCTGGCCAGTGAGGCAATAAAAAGGACATAAATAATTGATTTATCATATGTTTCTGTAACTTTGCACCAGGTTTTCACCTCCACGTACAGAGACATATTTATTATCATATATGATATTTCACATAAATAGAGTTAATGCATACACATGAATACCCAAAAGCTCATGAATGAAACACCATAAATATATTATAGAGAACAAGCAAATGTACTAGTAAAATTTTAGTAATCAATACAGCGTTTCATGTGGAAGATTCTTAGGAGGAAGGGGACAAAGGAGGAGCAGTGGGGCAGGGGAAGTGCTGCCAGGTCATGGGCCTTGAACTGGGAAATGAAAAGCTCTCCCTCCTCTACAGTGGGCTGTGGCCATTTCCTTTCCAGCCGAAGAAAAATTGATTTTGTGTCATTGATATTCAACCTTCACAGTGGGTAGTGAAAGAAACTCCATTTGCATCTTTAGATAATCATCCTGCTATTTTTTTCACCAAAGAAGCAGCTGGTGCCTTGTCCATTGTGCAGAGGAAAACATATTTCATCTCTATTAATGTTCAGAGAAGGTCTTGTCTTAATTTATGACCTATAGTGTTAATAGCCATCATCATTTTAATGAACTAATTAGATTAATTACAGTTATTGCACATCATTATTATTATTTTTACCATAATCACCATGGGAAGAATTTTAAGTATTAGAAATCAAGAACTTTATTATTACAACTCTAATATGTAGTGTGCCAATATTTCCCCAGTACGCCTCAATAGTGTGGCATAATAATGGAATGATTTTAATTCATAATTTAGCTGCCACATTATGAAGAGAGTTTCTGATTTTTGAACACTGTTGAAGTTTTGGGGTTTTTTTAATTCTTCGCTCTTTTTGAACAATATCATGGCAGGATGAATGTTGAGGTAAAAATAGTTTAGTCCTTGCTTTGTATTACTAAGATGAAATTTGGGTGCTTGTTTTCTGATGATGTTTAAGCCCAGCACTTCCTTTGATTGGAAGAGTTGTATTACTGTGCTTTGTGAGCAGTAGGTGTTCACAGGTGCTTGTGGCATGTATCTCATTGATATCTATACCTAGGTTTGCTTTATTATGGTCATAATAGAATTGGGATTTGGAAATAAATTTTAGCTTTTATGTGAATAACTTTTAAATGTGTGTGTGTGTGCTCGGTTTCCTTCATTTTCTTCTATGTACCTTTACAGCCTTATGTTTCCTATTTTTATGCATGTAGGAGAACCACTCTTTGCCCTGTTTTTCACAAAATGGATATAAATTTGCTTTTAGAAGTTTAAAAAATTCAGGAAAAAACCTGAATACAGATGTCTCAATAAATGAGACATCTTCCTTTAAATCAAGAGGAACCTACAGTGATTTTTCAGAACCCATTTTTACAGCCTCTTTCACAGAGCTGGTCCTTTGGCTGAATGTTTTGTGTATATGTGTCAAATAGAATGGGACTGTCACCCCAGGATCAGTTTTGCAAGTAGCAGGAATGGAAATGATGATGATCATAATTAGGGTATTTCCTTGTGTTAACACAGTTTTTCCAATCCTGTCGAGATGCTCCAGTCAGATGTCATAACACGTATAAAGAGGCACTGTGAGAATATGTTCAGACTGACATGAAAGAAGCTGGGAGCCAGAGAACAAAGGAATGATCAAAACCTGACTTTGCAGGGAGGGAGCAATGGAAGGAGCAGAAAATTTAGACCACCCCAGACAGCAGGTGTAGCTCTTCATTTCTGAAGAACAGTTAAAAATGCACCTGGTGAACACGGATTGTATCACAAGGCTGTGAGGGCGAATCTGTGCCAGAGAGAGGCAGGGGAGGGATCACTCCAGAGAAAATGACTCCAGCTGAAGGGTGAGGCAGCAGAAGTTCTGCTTTTCCACTGCTACTGAGAGAAACAGTCAAGGGCATAGGAGTTTTGAGGGAAAGCAAAAGTCAGACTTGTTTGACATCCCAAGGATCCATACTAGGGACTACACTGGTTCAAGTAAAACTGATGTAATGTTGAAAGATTTGTTACTTTATTTTGCCCTGGTTCTGCCTCTCTAGGTTCATGAGAAAACAATTATATTTCTTCCAGTTTCTTACCCAATTTTAATTAAAGAGGACAGGCTACTTTTTATGTAATCTAAGAAGTGTGGTACAAACCACTTTCTTTAGCCCCTGAAGTCAATCGTGCTGATGTTGGAACCTGGGGTGGTTTCAAATGGCAGGAAGCTCAACACCACAGAATTGTTTGCTTGCTCCCCACCCACACCAATGGGATACAGGAGAAAATTGGATAAAAAATTGCAAAATCTGTGGCTTGAGATAAAGGCAACTTAATGAGACAGAAGTGGAAGGTATAATAATAATTATTATTAATAAAAATTAACAGAATACAGAAAGCAAGCAATGCACAATGCAATTGCTCCTGTTCTGCTGAGTGATGCCCAGCCCATTTCTGAGCAGAGTCCCCTGGCCCCTTTCTCTCTGGTTTATTCACTGACCATGATACCATGTGGTCTGGAACATCCCTGGGGTCAGCTGGGGTCAGCTGTCCAGGCTGTGACCCCTCCCAGCTCCGTGTGTACCCCCAGCCTGCTCACTGGTGGGGTGACACAGCACTGTGCCAGCTACTAGGAAGGAAATCAACTCTATCCCAGCCCAAAACAGGACAAACCCAAGCAAACTGGCCTTCAGATTCTTGCCTTGCTTTTTTTCAGGTAAATGGTTTGCAAAGATTTACCTTGCTTTTGCCTAAACTGTGAATCACAACACAGTGGAAAAAGATGGGCACGCTTGGTCAGTGTGTGTGAGATGAAGATAAACATGAATAAGATTGATTATTCATACAACAACTCATCTATTTGTTTGGATATGAAGATAATCTCATGTTGGAAAAAGCTCTAAAATTAGTTGATAAACTAAAGATAAAATCCTAAAATAAAATAAAACTCGTCACAAAGTTGCAGTGTCTTAAAATTGACTGCAAAGAAGCCTTTTAATGTGCAATTTCACTAACACTCAATAGGTAAGTAGAACATATTTGATTTAGTTGTGTCATTTGCAAGTTGTGTTATCTGACAAACTTGGTACAGAATACATAATTAGATCATACTACTGTGTTTATGATAATGAATGCTAC
>JAWWMU010000036.1:5798201-5808573 GCA_035048155.1 Cinnycerthia olivascens | reverse complement strand
GCTCTTCCGATCTTACTTGAAGTCGCACATTAAGCAGGTATTTAATTTTTTATGGCTGTTTTTGACAGGTAACATTTTTTATCTTGAACATAAATCTGTCAGAAATTCTATTTGTACTAAAAGCTTACATGTAGTATGTGACATTTTTGATTTTTAACTGGCAAATTTGTGCAGGCATTTTATTTTCTAAGCAAAGTAGCTTTAAAGAAACTAATTGTAATTGCCATTTCTTTATTGTATGATCTCATTAACAACATAAAGTGGGCTTTAAAACACTCAAAATTATAGTATTTATCAGAACATTATATATTTCACAAGTTAAAGTTGCCTGATACACAAACTCCCACTTTTAGTTGATGGAAATTGATAGAATGTGAATGAGAAAAAGCAAAGAATTCAAAGTTGAGATCTGTCAACTTTGAACTGGATCTGGTAGATGAAAGTGCCTCTGTGTTTCTGTTCAGTTTAATTTTACTGGGTAGTAAAGCAGTGGAAAATGTGTCACAAGAAGAGGAAACATGAGAAAGCTTGAACATGGAACTGAGTTTCCTATCTAAATGTGGTATTGTGAATTCTAACACTTTGTAGATATTGCTTTGTATGTTCTGAATGCAGTGACTACAGTGTAATCCTTAAGAGTTACTGTTCATTGCTAATTAATTAATCAATCAATCACAATACTGTCCCCTCATGCTGGTCTGTTTGGCTGGAGGAGGAGAATATTGTGAACACATATGTGTACCATACCAAATAGCTGATTCACAAAGCTAAATTTCTCTCCTACAGAAACAAGATGATCTACCTTGGCACCAGACCTTATCTTCTCTCTATTATTACCAATATGAATGTAATGAAAAGAAATTACTTTTGGACATGATGCAGAAAACAGTTTTAAAATATGTAGCTACTCTAATCAGAGTTTCTGTACTCATGATCTCTCTGGTGATTTTGGTTGCCAGAAAAAAAGTGAAATAGCATGGAAATTTCTGGACAGTCCTTTGGGCTCCTACAGCCCCAGGCTGCATTTACTTCAGGAAGAAAATTTAAAATGGAGAAAATAATTTGTCCTTATTGTACTTGTGTGTGAGGCCGTCATAATGCTTGTATCCTCTGCAGGCTGAATAACTGGGGACAGAGGTGAGTAATCAGGATGTGACTGAATGCATATTGCATTTCTGGAAACACTCGTGTTGATTTAATGTGGACATTGGATCAGGCTCTGAGAGTGGGGGGCGGGAAAGCCTGACCCAGCAGATGAGGCTTTAATAGACCTTCCTTCCTTTAAGATGCTCTAGAAAGCACAGAAATACACACTGGGGAGCCTGGAGAGCACACAGATAGGTGTGAGGAATAGAGGCTTATCTACAAATAAGTCCAAGAAGAGGAAGATTATATTTATCATAAAGCAATTGGGAAAATCAGTGTGTCTGTGAATCAGACACTGCCTCTTCTTTATCTACAGGACTGATAGTGGAGAAACATGGATGTGCCCTTTCCTGTGAAGTTTGCATTCCTGCCACAGAATGCAAAGTCTCCAAATCCTGTGAAAGTGACACCAAAGTGATGATTAACTTTATAGGCTAAATCACCTTCATTAAGTTTCATCTGATCAAATTAAAGCTTTTATTTTTAAGCACTGCTTTAAAAAAGAAACAATTAACACAACTACTCTGGGGCCTTGAGTATAGATACTGCAGTCCCTAAGATTGGATGCCGTCAAAATTTACTGCCTGTATCATCTGAAATATGAATATTTTATTCTAAATACTTTAGTTAAGGCTTGCTTCTCACGATGTGGTAGAATTTAATGAACATGCTTTCCTAAATAATTTTATGTTCTGTAATGCTTTAGTGAAAAGGTAGGAGCACATAATTATCAGCTGCATCAAGAAAAAGAGTCGTGCCAATTACTTAAATTGTACTGTGAGTAATTTGTGCCATATCTCTGCAGTTAATTAATAACTTCTACACCTGGCTTTTGTTCGAGACACCCCAACCCCCATCTGGTTTCTCGTATTTACAATTGTGCTTGGTGCATTGTTCCTTCCAAGACTGTTTGCTGTAAATTTGACAAAGATGAACAGCCATGATGAGTGCAGATGGACAAAGATGATGACTGCAGGTGGCAAATGGGGGTCAGGAGCATAATGGGTACAATTTCAAGGACTATTCAGTCATTATCTGAAGGAAATATTTAGATACCAGCATGGGGTATGACAATTTCATCCTGCTGGATATAAGAAATCAGGTTGATGGCCGGTGTGGTCTGTTTAAATGACACCTTGCTTCACGTGCACAGGATAAAAGAAATGGATGGCAAGGAGGAAACATGAGAGACAAGTGCTGTGTGACCTGGGAAAGCTCAGCAAGAGCCTATGGAGGGAGATCCCACCCTGCAAGGGAGCACAGGCAAAGGCCAGCCCTTGAGTGTGGAGCCAGAAGGGAAAAACAGTTAAAGGTTTAGTAGAAATAGGTCTCTCAGTTTTACTTCCTAGGAAAGAACATTCATGAAACCATGAAAAAAACGAGTTTGCTGGTATTTAAAGTAGCCTGGGAGTCTATTATGAGCCTGGCTCAGGAGGTGGTGGGGAAAGCCTCATCTCTAGGTGCTGCTGGGATCTGCTGATCAGAACCAAAGGAGAAAGAATCCTCAAGAATTAAAAGCACAACCCAAAACCAAACCCGGATAAATGTGAGAGCTGGTCCTACTTGGAGCTGGGAGTGGTCAGCCTTTCTGACCTTTATCAAGCTCAATAAATTTCTACTAAAATCCACAGACAAAAACTGAACCAGACTGTTCAGACTGTGCCACAGAAACTGGGGCACAATTGAATTGTGGGGCACAGCGGAAAACTGGAAGAGTTATATGAAGGTAATTACTGAGAAGAATCAATAAATTATGCTTTTTAAAATCTCACAGTTCCTAGCTGGCCTAACAGCAGGTGATTGTCATCTAGTTTCAAAAACAGAAAGATGAATTAATACATTTCCAGACAGTCATGTGGCTGATCACTTTTATTTGCCGCTTTTTTCTTTTGTTCTTTCTTCTTAAGAAGATTCCTTGCTCTTCACTGTTAAAAAACATTTAAGTCAGTTATTAGACATTATGGGATTAAATGTAATATTCAGATTTTAAACTCATTAAAGAAATTCTCCTTATAAGGAAAAATGTGATGATGTATCAAAAGGAAAACCTTAGAATTAACTGGATTTTGATTTCAAGGTTTTGATTGTGGGATGTGTATTTTGAGAAATATAATCAAGAATGTGGAATTTCGGATACTTGTTGGAACTTCTTAGTAAATCCTCAGGAATTAACAGTAGGTTAGATGTCTCTGTAAAATGTATTTTTTCAGAAACTGTTTGATAGTAATTTCAATTTGTTTCTTTCTGTACATTTATGCAGGTAAAAGGGATCTCAGCCAGTTGGTGATTCTTTTTCTGAGGAATACCCAAATGAAAGTAGAGTTTGGTGCTATATTTTTAAAGTAAGAACCTTTATATGAGCTGGTGAACTTTTAAATTATTTCTCTATTTTAATTTTTAGCAATTCTCTGAAATGGTTGCAGGCTAAGTAGTGCACCTGAAAGAGTGCAATTATGTCATAATGAGCTAAGTAGAACATGTCATATGAGCTCTAGTAGAATTGCTAGAAGTGCTGCTTATCAGCATTGCAGACCCTAAGCCTCGGACACTTCAAGGTATAATAAAAGTAATCTTGTGCCATTTCCCATTTTCCTGAGGTGCAGCATTATCATGGTTACAACTTTCTTCTTGTAACTGCATTAATGGGGAAGGGAAAGAAGCAATGAGAAGAATGAGACAGACAAATGATAGGAAGGAACCCTCTTCCCAGAAAAGGAGAGGAGCAGATGGTTTGCATGATCTCGTTCTTGGTGTCCTGGTGCTGCTCGAAGATCCTGTTCAGCTGAGGACAGAGGACATTGTGTGTTAATGGTCAGGAGCTGTTTTGGCCTCAGAAAGCAAACAGTGTCAATCTTGCGGTAATCTGCCAGGAAGGAACCAACAAGGACAATTCTAAAACACTTTCTGTAGCTGTGGCTCTCTCTGATGTGCTTCCTGGGCTTCACGCACATCGGTGGCGTTGTCCCGTCCCGCTGCAAAAAAGGCTGTAGAGGAGAATGCTTTTTGATAGCTTTCTCGGGCGAAAATAAGGTGCTAACACGGCAATATTATATCTAAGAACTGTCTATAGATAAAGAAGAGTAAGCGGGAAGGGAGTTAGAAAAGAAAGCAGAGAGGGGAAAAAGAGGGCCAGAGGGAGAAACAGAAGGCAGGGACAGATCGCTACTGCAAGAACCGCGGGCGCTCTGTGCCCGGCTGATGCAGCGTGTGCCGCCAGCTGCGGGGATTGCGCCGCGCCAGCTGCAGGCCGGCGCGAATTCCAAACAGCAGCGGGATGCGTGTGCCCTCCCTGGGCGGGGAACGGCTGCCGGGGCCGCGGGCACATCCCGGGACAGCTGAGGGCACATCCCGGGACAGCTGCGGGCACAGCCCGGGACAGCTGAGGGCATATCCCGGGATAGCCGCGGGCACAACCCGGGACAGTTGAGGGCACAGCCCGGGACAGCCGCGGGCACAACCCGGGACAGCTGAGGGCACATCCCGGGACAGCCGCGGGCACATCCCGGGACAGGAGCGGGCACATCCCGGGACAGCCGCGGGCACATCCCGGGACAGCTGAGGGCACAGCCCGGGACAGGCGCGGGCACAGCCCGGGACAGGCGCGGGCCCCGCTCCGGTGAGCGGCCGGGCGCAGGCCGAGCAGCGCGGCACCGGCACCTGCGAACGGCGGCTGCGGGTCCGAGCCGGTGCCGCGGGCCGGTGTCACGGCCGGTACCGTGGGCCGGCTCCGGGCAGTGTCCACCCCTCCACAGGAACAGCGGAGCACCGCGCGGTCGAGGCGACAGAGCCCCCTCGGGGGAAGAGGGAGCTCGGAGGGACAGGGGCGGACAGGGAGCAGCAGGACCGCAGAGAAGAAAAGGTGGCGGGGAGAGGGAGGGAGTAGGACCGAGCTAACAGTGGAGGCGAGCCCCCTCTCCCTCCAGTAAACCCAAAGAAAATGCCCCAGGGTGTGTCGCAGTCAGCCGCTTTTACATGCTAAAGCTGCCCCGATTCCCCGGGCAGGTGCACGGTCCCTCGCAGCCCCATCGCTCCCCTGAACTCGGCTGTCAGGAGAAGCCTCCCGGGGACAACGCTGCCAGCGTGTGTACTGCCCCTAGAGTAATGCTTCACCTCATGTGTAACGTGTGTTGAGGAAAAATAAAAATCAGATTTGTCCCTCTCAGGCATGAGGAGTGGAAGATGATGGTGACCTGCAGCATACGTGTACTACAGACAGGACCAGCACAAGTTTTGGGCAGCACAAGGCATCAGTGACACAGATCTCTGGGTTGGGAACTGCAGTATGGGGAAAGCAGCAGAATCCAGGCAAAAGAGAGAAAATGGGTAGAAATCCTGATGGACAACTTTCTGCACGAGGTCCTTCTTGCACACTTAACCCCCAGTTTGGGAAGGAAGTGCACCATTTGTCATATCAATCTTCAGAGGGTACTGAAGAATGCTCAGTGAAAAGGTCTCTTTCCAAGCCATTTGCAATTTGGCTACTACAGCTACTTCTCAATTGGGCTTTTCCATTGCTTTCTGCAGCAATTCAGAAGCAGAGCCAGTTCCAGTTCCAACTGTGTTAAGGAAGCTTAATGGCTGCTCTTTTTTTCTTGTTTCCATGCTGTTGCAAAGGGCTGCTCGCTGGTGGCTTTATGTTCTCAGACAACTGTTTATTTTCTTGTCATTTTCACTTCACTGGTTGAGGAAAAATGGCCCTAATAAACGGTGACGATTGTTGGTCTGGTAAAAAATCTGCTCAGCTTGGGGCCATACACAATCCAGGGCCCCAAACCAAGCCAGCGTGCCTCCCAGAGGCTGATCCCTGTCTGCACTGGTGAGACGCATCCCCTCTGTAATTCTCAAACGCTGCTTCATCACCCTTACTCTCCTTGAGGGTTTCTCTCTGTTCAGACTGTGAATTTCTGCTCTGCTGGTCCTCACCCAACAATCTGGTGAGGCGCTGTTGGAATGGAGTGCTCATACAGATCACAGAGAACAATCAAAAGTAGATGGCAGGTACATAGAAGAGAAAATGTTATTAATTTGGGGGGGTGTCACTGATTACAGGCACACATCACATGGGTAGCTTATAGAACAAACTGTCTTTCTGGATGTTATTAAAAGTTGAAAACAAGCTGTACACTCGAAAATCTCTGTTAACAAAGAGTGCCCTCAGGCAGCTCAACTTTTTAATCTTGATTTTATTTATTGAACAGAACGTAAATAACATATCAGCAAGATTAAAAGGAGTGAAAGGCAGAGAAAACTCACTTATGGTATGCTTTATATTGAGTAATTTGTTCAGTCAACCAAAACATGTTTTTCAGAGCTGAAGGGAACTTAGACATTGTTTGTGGTGGTATTTTTGAAAAATATTCTTATTGTTAGACATATAGTCATCTGATTTAGAGAAGGGATGGAGGAACATTGTGTTCATACAAAATAGTAACTTTTCAAGCAGTGTTGGTGGGATCCTGTGATTTTTCATTAAGATGTGTCCTTACTGAAGTGATGAAGTATCTAGATAAATCTCCAGACATGAAAGCCTAATTTTTGATTAAAAGCAATAAATTCATGAAAATATGCTGCTGATTTGCATTTGTGATCAAAGTGTAAGTCATGCATGAGCCTGTGAAATGTGAGTGAATGGCAACTCCAGTAACCTTCAAACTTAAAGGAAGTGGATTAAATATTCTCATAAACAGCCAAAAAAACAAAAAAAAATGAATTGCATGAAAATGAGGAAGCTTTTGGGAATATCCTGCTGTAAATAGGAATACTCCTGGATGTGGCACATAAATGTAGCCAGGATTAATACAAACACACTGGAGTTACTGGCGCATGTTGAGCCTCTAGTGTGACGACATTATTCAGTGATCTTTTGCTCCTATAAAAAAAATTGAGTGATAATTATAGGACAGAGGAATGACAAAGCAGACTTAGAAAAGTAAAATTTCTTCCACCAGAGTGAAAACTTCCTAGTGCTTTAAGGTGCTGATATCTGACTGGGGGCCAGTTGGATGAGAGTGATGGTGTTGCAAATAAACCATCACAGGACCAAAATTGCTGCAGCCCCAACTGGTCTAACTGGAGTTTGCCTGGTGGCCAGTGAGGTCCAGTGCCAATGTTTGGGGAAGCACTGTCTGCTTTAAAAACAACAATAAAAAAGACAAAGACTGATAACTCTTCTCAGACACATTAGTAATCCTGTCAGCAGGCAGATGATAACATATTTTAAGTGAAATGTCTGGAATCTGAGTCACTTACATGTTGTGTTAAATATATATGACTTTTTGTTTAGCTTAACTTTTTTTTTTTAAACTCATGTGTGAATCATATGAAATAATTTGCACTTCAAAAGATGTTACCCAAGAACCTATCACTAAGATCAATTACAAATTCTGAAAATAAAGTAGCATAAGGGCTTTTCTAAGTAACCAATTTTTGTTTTTCTCCATAAATATATATGTGTAGTAAGACATTTATGCATTCCCTTAGCCCTGTAGGTGTGGGATTCAGGAAAACTTGGCCCTTTGGACCTAGGTGAAAGAATGAAAGCCTATTGTGTGTAAGTGGCATCTGCATCACCAATATGACAAGGAAGAGATAAAAGTCAATTGAATGACTATGGGTGCTTAAGAGAGCAGAGGAAAAGAGGATGAAAACTGTGAGTCAATTAATTTTCTGTCATAGCTAATGAATATTCTCTTTTACTTTGCATTACAGAGCCCTCTTTTGTGGTATGGGAGGAGTAGGTATTGACTGTCCTTGTAGATGTCAGAGTCAGGAGCGACAGATTGCTATAGGAAGACTGAGAAATATGGAAGCTTTAGCTATTGGAAATCAATAATAAAATACATGTTATTTTTTAAATAATAGAAATGTAGAAATCCATTCCTGGAACATACTAATAGCATAATCTAATAGCAGCACTAGCCTCTTGAGCAGAAGCACTGTGGCTTCTCTCTTCTCAACTATGGAACTAATTAACTGTTTCTGCTTCCAATTTTTAACCTCGGTCTATTGGTTCATTTCATTTTTATTCTGTCTTTAATCGTAGCACGTCCATCTCAGCTTCATGTGGCATCCAGGTTTAAAATGCTGTGAATGAGTGAAAGAGCAGACAGGAATGCCTCCAAGCTGAGCATACCCTGTGTGAAGGTTGTTTTCTATGGAATCGCTGTAGACACCCAGCAGAGACAATTAGAATTTATCTACTCCAAAATACCCTCTGGTAGAGTATTGGTGGCTGGCTAATTAGAGGCACTTTTACAGCCCACGGAGATAATGAGACTCTGCTGCCACCTCAATAGAAGGGCACACAATGGGCCAGAAAATTCCTTGTTGCTCGGCTTACAGAGGGCTGAAATCTGGCAAAGGACTCGCTTCCTTTTTGGGTTGTATCCTTTAATTCTCACACTGATGGCTCATCTGGCTCATGGGCTCTACTCACTGTCCTTTAGAGCCTGCACAATTTTCTTCTGCTGCATTTCTGCTGCACAACTGACTTCAAAAGGGATGCGTCTGCCAAACTCTATCTGCTGCTGTCTCTTCTGTGTGATCTTCTACTTACCTCTATGATTCTTTCTTGTTATTTCAGCAACTCTCTCCCAAAGATTTGTGTGTGAGCTTTGGGGCCTTTCTTCTGCTTTGTTGTTGACTTGATATATTAAATCCAAAATAAAAATTAGGGATGATTACACAGGCTGTGATTATAAATAATTGGTGCTTAGCAGCCTGTAATACAGGTTAATGCTTGAGACATGAGGTTTGTATCAAAGCTTGTTTATGTGCTGGTCAGCTAGAATTTGGTCAGGATAGAGATTGACTCAATCTTTGCAGGAGTGTTTCAGCTGGGATTAATGAAGGTGTGGCACGTGTCTAAAGCTGCAGGGTTGGGGACATTTTTGTTCTCTAGCTCAGCAGTGAGGCCTGGGGCTCTGGTGTCCACCCCCCCCCCCCCCCGCCCCGTGTAAGCTGACTCCTGTGGGATCAGAGCTGATTCCCAGTCTGAGGGTAGCTGCATGCCTCCTGCCTAGGGAATGTGGAGTTAGAGCCTGAAAGTATTAACAGGTACATGTTAATAAAAAGAGGTGGTGGAGGCTGGAAGCTTGCCTTTCCCACCAGCTTCTTCATGTATTACAAAATGTTTGTCTGGAGAGGCAGTACAGGGACTCTTACAATAAATCTAGATTGGCCCTTGGCCAAGAGCAGTTATTGAGCTCAAGGATCTGGGCTTCTCCTGAGGAAATAAAAGAGCCTCAAACTCTCGTGTTTCTAGTTGCACAGTTTACATTGAATTAAAATATGTTTCATCTATTTAGCAGTCTGAATAATAAAAGCTGTATACAGCTGCACTAGCACTGTGCTATGCATTTTAATGACAAGTTTGTGACTACACTAGAACTGTAACTGCAATTGAGATGTTTCTTAATGCAGCCCAAATATTTTATTAGGGCTTCTTTTAACTATTCATGCCAGGGAGGGAGGGGAAAAGAAGAGTAAATAGCATTTAAGATTTTAATAATCCTTTGTTAAAGAGAGTTAATGTAAGGGAAATATGGAAATTGTATGTTTTCAGACTGACAAGCATAATAATTTTGCCACAACATGATTAAAATGACTGTCTAAATATTTGGAGTGTCTTCTAATAAAAATATATTCAACCTGTTTTTCATGCTCAGACTAATTTGAAAGCAAAAATGACATACAGTTCAAAAGAAGGTATTAAATCAGAAAGGGCCACATTGTTCTCTCATGGAAATGGTGATTTAATATTCAGACTAAAGTCTTAAATGTTTGTGTATTTTGCCAGCTGTTTAGCAGCTTGAGGCACTTTGAATAGTTTCAACAAAATGACAATAAGACTTGGGCAAAGTAAGATTCATTAGTGGAAAAAACAGAATAAAGTAGACAAATAACACAAAGCGGGGGAAATTGGAAGAAAAAAGGAAAATGGCAAAAATCCTTCGCTTCAGGTTGGGTTTTGGTTTTTTTTAGTTTAAAAGGAGTGTGTCTGTATAAATTGGAAAGCATTCTGCTCACAAGGGAAAGAAAGCCTTTAGACTAAAAATGGATAGTTACACATGGCTTGCAGTCCTCTTAATATGTAGGTGTAGAAGAAGGGACTACAGGTGCCCTCACCCCTGATAAGTCTCAGCTGCACTAATTACCAAAGAGGAGGAACAGCCTCGCCCTTAATGGGCCACAGCTGTGACTGATAAAGATGAGTGTGATCAAAGGG
>JAWWMU010000036.1:5747268-5796906 GCA_035048155.1 Cinnycerthia olivascens | reverse complement strand
GTGCCTCCCTTGCAGCCACAAATGAGGAATGATAAGAGCACCTGCACACCTGCCTGTTCCTGAGTGTGCTTGCTAACATGCACTGCAAGGAGAGCTCCGTGAGTCTGAGCCTAAGGCCGCATCTGGAGACAATTTCTGATGCTTTGGAGACATGGAGAAAACTGCTTAGGTGGTTTTAGTGTGGAGGTAAATGGATAAAATGCACTGAGGGCTGTTCGTGTTCAGTCATCATCAGTTTCGTTTCCCGAGGTAGGGGAGGCCCCTGCCCGGCCGGGGAAGCTCTTTGGAGGCTCTTTGGATGCAGCAGCCATGGGATGTCACTGTTGCACTGCTCAGCTCGGGCTGGAGGACCGCTCCTCTCTCCGGAGGAAGATAAATAGATAAGAACTGGGGGAGGGGGATTCCGAGTCAGATTCATCCCCGTGAGTAAATTGAAGCCAGGAACTTAGAGAAGATTGAAACAAGATAGGCAGGGCTTTTTCCAGCGGTGTCGAAGGCAGCAGAGTCCATTAAGGCGCGGAGGCGAGCAGCTGCTTGATTGTAATGAAGGAAGGAGAAGGCTCTTTCTGAGTGACAGATCCTGGCTTGATTATTTTTAATTTTGATGGATGTATGAGGGACCAAAGCACAAAAAGCTTTACTCAAGGAAGGGAGGAGGAACTAGGCAGTGTGGAATAGTTCTTTTCTTCCTGCCTCAGGATGAAGGCATTTTTTTTCTGCTAAATTGGAGTCTGTCCTCACTGTCATTCATTCTTTAGGACACGGAAAATAGATCATTTGGGCTTATTTTAGTCCCCCCATAGTTACTGTGTTCTTTCAGTATTTTTGACAGTCGTATACTTTGGATCATAAGATTTTAGTTTGTGCCTTGTTAACATGTGCATGCTGTAATGGTTTTCTAATAAATATGATCAAAGTAATGTATAAATGTGTGTGAGCAATATGTATTTTGGATCTATTAAGGAAAGAACAAATTTTCTAGTGTCATTGTACGTCTATTTATAAAATCAGTATAGGTCTAGTAATGTGGGGAAGATTAACAGCAATGATTAGTCGAGAAATCGATGTCAAAACTGATCCCCCACAGACAATGCCATTTTTGTTTTGTATTTGCATAGTAACATCCAAGAGAAGAACTTAATCTCATAGGTTGCCATAGCTTACTTGTGAAAAAATAGTTTAAAGTATCTTAGGAATGGGTACTATTTGTCACAGGAGTTGGTAAATAGATGCACTGAGTTATAGGGAAATATTTCTGAGTTTATTGATGCACCTGGTTTTATTTAACACCTTAATAATCCAGAAGGTACTGTAAGCAGTATGGCAAATAAATTCACAGGTTGTGTTACATTATGGAAGAGCTGTGAGATTGGATGATAACTTAAAGATCCTGCAGTTAGAAATAGGACAGAAAATAATAAATAATGCCATCTAGAAAGAATGCAAATGGAGAAACTAGTGTTTAATGTAACAAGAGAGCAATATTTCAACACAGAGGAGATGAGGTAGTGGAAACAGTATGGTTTTACAATGTGAAATAATGGGGAAGGGATTGTCAAGGAATAGTCAGAGGACTATTATGTAATAAACTAGGCGTAGAATAATGGTGAAGACTAAATTTGTACACTTGCTTTGACTTGCTGTGAATTTGGCAAATGAAATTCACAATCATTAGTATCTTTTTTTTTGAAAGCTCCTATGTTCCTGATGCTATTATAAAAGCTTTTTTTGTTATTGTTGTTTTCAATGAGTTTTTAGCTTCTGGCATTGAAATAAGAAAATAAATTACCTCATAGGACAAATAAAAATAAACTATTGATTATTAGAGAGATGCCCCTGCCTGAATTTGGCGAATGAGGCCAAAGTCAGTAGTACAGATTTTATTTAACAATAAATGTGAGGTAGGGATAGAAATAAATTGAAAAAAAGCAGGTAGTGGGGGAGGCAGATTTAGTAGGAAGATATCATTACTCTTGGCTCCAGGTCGTGTCCTGTTAGTCCTCTTCTTCTGGGCTTCTCAGTGGTGGGGGTCCCCCAAAACAGAGTTCAATGGGTTCAGAATGTTCAGGTGTACCTGAAATGCCCAGCACCCCCACTGGGAGAAGTTCTACCCTGTCTTTTACAACACTCTGGATCCGTTCTAACACAGGGGGTCACGTGCAGTCCTTAGGAGGAAAATGAGTCTGGGGGTGTCTCGGGGCTCTTGGGTGGTTTATGACTCTTTGAGATGTGACAGGTGCCTCTCATGCCACAGCTGAGGCAGTTTTGCTCCCTCAGAAGGGATGAATGCCCTTGGCCCGTGTGGGACTGTGGATGCCCTGTGCTCAGGGATGGAGCAGTGTCACAGGTGAGCAGGTGATTCCTTGCACAGTTTGCTGTAATGGGCAAAATCCCCTGATGGTCTTGAACAGTGTTTAAGGCATTTGTGAGCTTTAAGTCTCTTGCAGAAATTTGAGGTTTTTTTTTTTAAAGTGCTGGTTTTTTAACCTTATCTTGGTGTATTTGAGACTTAAATTGTAAGTACTACTTTGGCAATATTGATCTCTTATGCATGTCAAAAGTTGACATCAGTTACCAAAAGTGTAGGTGCAGGAGAAAAGTTCAGCAAGAATTGTTTATTGAAGAACAAGAATTGCTGATATAGAAAAAAAAGTAAGAAAACAAAACAATGCCAAAACAATGATACAACATCTCTATAATAAATATTTGAGAACGCTGAAGGATAACTAGATTTAGGAAACACAACAGCGTGCTTAAACTGTGAGTAGGAATAGTGGGTGCTATGAAACAAGAAGTAAAAGGAAATCAAACAATATTTATCAAAGTAATGAGTAAAATTATTTCAGATGATATAAATAACTTGAGGGTGGAAGTGGGTTTAATAATTTTTTTAATGGATCATGGAGTACAACCAACATTGCAGGAAATCCAGAATTGGTAGGGTGATAAACCAGACACAGCCTGTCCTGTTCCTAATACTGACTGCAGTGTGATGTTCTAAAGCCTTTGCACTCCTCCATCATCATAATGTTCACTAGACTTTTGTTGTGAAGTTCTTGAAAGAATAGCTACACTGTAAAAGTAACTGATCTTGGTGAAGACTACAAAATTAGGGTTGTTTTTGACAATATCATTACAGCAGAAAGTACTCTAAAGGCTGAACTTTGAAGACTTTAATAAGAAATTGGCTTTCTAAAAGGCAAATCAGAAGACTGGAAAAGCGAGCTCCATTCTAAAACTAAGATAATCCATGAGGCTTTGGAGCAGGTTTTAAGAAGTACATACCTCAATTCAGTCTTTTCCTCTATTAGAGGCATGATTTCTGTCTGCCACATTCAGGAGCAGATGTGGAAATCCCGGAGATTGGTTTTTGCCAGCTCTTTTCCTGCCATAGTCACTTTTACACATCAGCACTTCCTGGGCAGAATTGCAACCTTTAGTACATCAGTATGTGCCTGTATCTTTCTTTGAGACATCAAGGACAATGTCAAGCAGCTCAAGTTTTAGGGTCAAAATACCAAACTGCCCACTGTGAGAGAGCCAGCTTGGCTATGATGATGTTGACTCTTGGTAGGCAATCAAAGACTGGCAAAATCCCATACTAAGGATTTCCAGGAGGGATCTTTACCACTTAATGACACTCAGGGTAGAGTATAAAACATCATAGTGTGCTGCATATATGCCCAGGAGTGTGATGGCAGAGACACAAGGGAATTTGTGTATTTTGTTAAAAGGGAGTTCCATTTTTACACAGCATTGGAAATGTCCGCCTTGACTATATACAATGATGCAAATAAGTGCTAGCAGCAGGTTTGCCATAGGTGGCTCTAGAAAGGACAGGAGTTGATGTATTTAATGAATTTTTAGAGTTGACAAGAGCATTAACAGTTTTCTTACCTTTAATGTTCATGTTTATAAAGACTGCTTTCTGCTGGTGATATTTTCTTCTAGCCCCATCTGGAGTGTCTTAATTGGTTCTGCTCATGTTTAACTCGTTTTGCCTTCCAGTCAGTTACTGGAGTCTTCCACTAATGTCCAACCGTGTGGTGTTCTCCCCATTATACCTTCAGCTACATGTGCTCCCTCAACATATATATTCAAATTTATGTTGCTAGACAGTTTTGTCTCTGATTACAAACAGAACTGCTTTTAAATGTGTCAGTAGCCTGTTGCAAAGTCTGAATGTGTGTATGCATGTATAAACTATAGGAATTCCTGGATAAATGTATAATGATTAGGAAGGAACCTTTAACTGAGCCAGAGAAAATGGTAGATGTGCATTTATAGGCTCTGATGCAGCAAAGTGCTTAAACACCTGTTTTACTTAAGAACACAGGCAGCCCAATTGATGTTAATGGGACTATTCACGCTTAAAAATAAGCACATAGATTGAAGAGTTGGATTGGAGCCAGGAATATTAACAGGCAGCAGCCATGGCATTTATGAATTGCCTTTCTCTCAAGCAGTAAGTTCATAAACCAGTGTCTCTAACAGTGTGGCTGCTTCTGCTTTGTGCAGCCACGGAAATGGAAGGAACAGGAAGGATGGAATAGTTATATGGAAAGGAATGAAAAGCCCCATAATTACAATCCTCTGCCAGACAGTCAATACTTCAAAGACTGAAGAATCCACTTGAAAGTTAGGGATTTGGATCAGGCTAACCCCTTGATGAAGTAACTTGAGCATAGACCAGGCATACCAAGGCCTGAAGTTTCCCTTTTGTTATCTGTACTTCTATGATGTCAAATTAAAATACCCCATGCCAAACTTTCATGTTTTATGTGCATCTATCCCAAGGCTTCTAGATGCAGAGGGAAGAAAACTCAATTTGGTCAGAGTGAAACTTTGGTGTTTTTTTTTTTTTCTTTTGACTTGATGAGAAGTGCTTTTCTAGCATGATATCTTTCAAGAAACTGTGAGGCACATGTGTATTTATGCCCTTACCTCTCTTTGGGGCAACATTACATCTTCAGATTCATTTCTACCTACTGCTCAGTACAAATGCCTTTAGCTGTCTTGCCAGCAAAGAAAGTGATGCTGATGAATAAAACAAAAGAATTTGCTGACTGTGCTGTCTGAAATCACACCAATGTACTAATGGAAATGTTGGGTCTGCTTTGTTGGAAAGCAACTCAACACAGAATCTCCACTCTGTGAATCGCCCATTCCCATTGGTAATGAAGAGAAATACCTTTCCTTATATCCTAATAAATCTGAAGAACATTATGCAAATTGAAAAATGCACCTTTGTCAGAATGCTGTCAGGTAGCACCTTTCACTCTGGAGGACTATTTGTAAGCACAGGGAAGCATCAAGAAAGTAGTAATAAATTGCTCTGGTACACTGTTCTGGCAGCCGTTAATAAATCAATGTGAAGGGGAGTTCTGAAGGGCAAAATGTTGCTGTCGGTAGGTGTCCAATTTAATTTTGCTCAAAATTAATATTTCGGATATGATAAGTGAGCTGGCAGGAACAGATTTCATGATTAATTCTGTGGAGTCAAAAATGCTTTGATGGCACTTTAATAGCAGCTTCACTGATCTAAAAGTCCCTTCAACTAGCTGGTGTGCTTCAGTTCCTAAATTATATTATTAAACCTCTTTTGTTGGTTTGTAAATAATGAAATGTTGCATATTAAAAGGTGAAGTTTATACTGCCTCTAGTTCTACCCACGTAAAGTGATGGGGACTTGACTTGGATATATAGTGGTTTAAACAAAATCAGGTAAAGGTCAACTCTTTAGAAAAAACAACCATAAGTTATTTTGTTAGGCGTCTTATTTTCTTGACCCTGCCAAGACCTTGATTTTGTGCTGGAATGAACTAGAGAATGTTTGAAGGTTCATTAGTATCTACTTAGGGTGGGCTGGGAAAGCTTTTCAATGAATGCTGTTAATGACAAATATGCCTTTTGTTTCATTGTGAAGATCTTTCATCTCTGCATCTCAGGGACCTTTGCAAATGCTAATCAGTGAAGATTTGCTGTACCTTTGTCAAATTTCTTACCTAACATTTGTATATACAAACCCATTTCTTTAATGGGGCTGTCCTTTGTACTGGACATTTGCTGATATGCCAGTTTCTGAAGGAGATTCTTCTATTATCATTTTACTGATAGAAAAACCAAGTTACAAAAGGGCAGGTTCACATCTAAGTTGAATGCCTTCTTAATCTGTAAGTATTTTACAACCTTTTGCTGATATTTTTTCTTGTAAACCACAGACTTTTGAAATCTTGAGACAGGCGTGGTTCTAGAAATTTGTAAAAGCAAATAGGCATAAGTAGAGTGTTTGGATGTACATATGCATATTAAAAATGAGAAGATGCATTTATGCAATACAGATGAAAAATCATGCAGACGCGTAAAATGTATAAGAAAACTGATTAACTTTAGCCATGTAAATTACCCTTATGTTTATGCATTTCTTCAATTTAGAATATTCATTAAAAGCCATAGAAACAAGGCATGTTGCTAGTTGTTTCCAAGAAGGTAACACTCAACCTGATTAACTTGTATTTTGAGCATAGCATGTATCTATATATATATTTATTTATATTGAATTTGTGCAAAATTTATGGTTTGTGTCTTTGGTACAAGGTGTACATAGGATGAGTGAATGAAAGCTTATGTCAATTTTATCCTGAAATTATTTGGATGGACTTTACCTCAGCTCATCTATCCCCAGTTTCCTGTTTCTGTTAGAAGCTGGATTGCGCCAGGATCAACACGGAGCCAGTCAGCAAACACCAGTGGCAAAAGTCATTTCACTGGCAGAAGCAATGTGTGTGGGGGAGAGGTGGGCTCTGAACTGCACCCAGCGTGCCTCAAACCCGGGTGACAGCCCCAGGCATCCCCTAAATATTCCTGGTGACATCTGGGCTCACCACAAAGATGTTTCCTGCAGTGGGAGTGCTTCCTCCTCTGCACACACCCACAGGGACACTGCTGCTGGCAGCTCTGGTCAGCCTCTGCATCCTGCCTTTGTTTCACAGGACCTGAGCCCAGCTCTGCCAGAGGCTCACCAGTCTGCCTGTTCTGCTGTGCAAAGACACTGTTGCTCCTGCTGAAAGCCATTAGGAGAAAACAGTGTAAACTCAGCACTGTTTGACATCCAAACTCCAGCTGACAGGCACGGGAGAAGCATCATTAATTTCTGAGGGGCTTTCTTATATATCTGGAGGAGTAAATGAAAAGGTGAAAATGAAAAATAAATTCTCCTATATAAATGGAGCACTTGGATTATAAACTAGCCATAATGTTCTGTTTCTGTGGCAACACAGAGGGACTGAAGGCTCTTACAGTAGTAGTTCTCTGACTCACTCCTTGAAATTAATGCAGTCTTTTAATTTGAGGCTGTTGGTTTGGCAAAAGAACTTCAGAAGCAGCACTTTGATGTCTTTTTGTAGCTGAGGAAAAGCCTTTAATTAGGTCACCTAAACTTCATTTTCTTTTAAACTGTTCACTTTCACAATTCCTTTTTCCTTTGCTTCCTTTGATGTTTCAAAATATATGCCAGTGATATTTAAGTTTATTTATTATGCACTGGCATTAAACCTTTGCTATTAACATTTACTTATATGCTTGAAAATTGATTAATTGGGTGTAGAGGGAGAATTCTTCATTCATGTTTCATTTAACATTCTACATGCTTGTTGTATACATATGTTGTGCTCTGTAGGAGTAACAACTGTAGTGGATGAAAAAGGATTGGTATGTCTTACAGCACAATGCCCTTCGTGGTCTTAATTTCATATATAGGATGAAAATTAATTTTGACTAAGCCACTAAGAATGGATGAACTTTTGAGCTGAGCTGCAAAGTCAGACACAGACAGATCAGCCTAAATTATGGGAAAATATTATGTAAAAAATTCTATAGAAGCTAGAGCTGGAGTATGTTACTGCATTATCTAACAATTCTTTCTGAATATTGTTTGGGAGGTCAGAGAAGGAAGATTTTGTTGGTGTGCGTGTTCAAACAGGCAGTTTTGATCTGAGAGCTTAGACAATTATTCTCATGCAAAGGGGGAGCAGAAGCAGTACCAAATGACCTGTCATGCAGTTAAAAGGATGGAGTTGAGCCTGTGCACTGGTACAGACCATTACCCACGCTCTGTTAATGTTCTGTATTAGCAGCCCCATACTGAGCACAGTGCTGGTTGTGGCTGGATCCTCACAGACAGCTCCAGCTCTGCTAAATGGTGATGAATTCTTGTAATGCCACTCTGTGAGGCATCTGATGAATGAAATGCATTTGCATGAAGCGCTGAGTGTCTTTGGTGCTCGATCTGAGGGTCTTGCAGCTGAACAAGTGGCTCTGTTTGGGGGATGCTGTGTTTATGAACTGTTCTTCAGCCAAACCAGCAACTGGTGGTGTTTTTCAGCAGCTGATGCAGCAAACCAGCTTCTCTTTCAATGCCCACCTGTGTCTCACCATGCAAAGGACTAAAGGGACACGTGGTACCTCACCTAGTACAGTAAAACAATTCCATTGGTATGATAACATGATTAGGAGGAAAAGGAGACAAGATTGGGAGCAATAAACCAATAGTTTCTATGAATATAGGGCTGTACTGAGAAAAAAAGTAGTAAATTGTCATTCTCTCAACATTTTTAGATCTGTCCTTATTTTAAGATCTCTTTTTTGGTGATTTTTTCTGTTTTTTGAGGTAAATCCCAGTTGAAAACACAAATAAGTTGTGTATATATGATCAGAATACATAAATGTGTTCCTTTTATGTTCAGAAGTGTGTCTCCTTGTCAGTTCACTGTTATGTGGCTGTTGTTTTTTTATCTCCTGATGTGGTGATATACCAGAAAATCAGAACTGGGTAGCTAATAGCAGAGTTCTATTATGCCAAGAACAGGCTTCTTAAGAAAGGGAGCTATTTAGGAAAAGTAACTATGCTTGGGCATTATAGGGTATAGAAAAGAGTTATTAGTCATCTTAATGCCTCTCTTTTTTTTTTTTTACCAAAGCACCATTGTTCGCTGCAGAACATTCCCCGTTCTCTGTAGCTTTCAGTAATCCAGATGGACAGAAATCCGTTGTCACTGCAATGAAACAAATCTGTAACAAAGAATGGGATCACAGCACTGTGCGTTGAGATTTTAGGCAGGTGAATGTGGTGAGCAGGGAAGCATTGAAGGTTTTTGTCTCTGTAGAAGATGCAGAGACACAAAGTGAAGATGTCAGAGTCTGATCAGGAGCAAATGCTGTTCTTCCAGTAGGGTTTTTGTTTTTTTTTTTTTTTTTTTTTTTTTTTTGCACAAAGAATAATGGAGGAGCAGGGGAAGGGGGTAGTCAAATATGAGTGACACATAACAAAGAAGATTTTCTGATTTACACCTGGGGAAACTTTGGCAGAAAAGCCTGACACCTGATATATCATCTGGTGCCTTCCAGAGGAGAAGAAATATGTTCTTGGCAGTTTCTGTATACACCTCAGAGATAGGAACTGCCTCTGGCTCAGGATGCTATTGAGAAAGGAGGGAACACTTGCAGATACAGGGAAATTCACGTGAATTTGGTACCAAAATACTAATGGTCTCAGTGCATCGTAGGTTAAAACTGAAGACGCACAGTATGTTACATTTGTTTTTCCTGTTCTCTCATGCTTTGATTAGACTACATAAATAGAATCATATTAATTGTATGTCATCTTACTGTCTGCAATTGAAATTCAAGGCTGTAGCTTGCAGATTTTGATTGAGATGCAGAAGCGCTTCTGGTAATACCCTTTTGTAAAACAATTTACTGTCCCTGTTTTGCAAAAAAATCTGGTTTTCTTCCCTTTTAAAAATTTTTTCTGTTCAATTTATTGATTTATTTCTATTGCTTAAGGATTTTTTTCTACTGATGGGTAATGATTAAAGAAGAACAAATCTTCCACACCAAAAAGTATTCCTAATATTCCTATTATTGATAAAGTAAGGTCAGGTTCAGTCTTGTGCATACAGAAAAATGTGTAATGGAAATCTTCCTGCAGGTTTAAGATGATTATAATTATAAGTTCTTCTAGCGTGAAAGAGAGTGAGTCTGGAACACACAAAGGGCATGGGGAAACATTACTTTTGCATTAGGTTTTTTCTGACATAGATTTTGTGGTATTTTTTTAGGAGATAGTTTTGGAGGTACTGGTGAGTGAGTCTTACTGGAAGCACGAGAGAGTCAGATCTGTCTGTCAGTCCGCACAAAGAGATGGGTCAGCTCTACAAAATATTCTTCCTTGTAAGGTGATAGCATGGAGCTTCTAAAATTCCTATGTGCTTGGTTTGTACTCTGGATATTGACTGTCATTCATAGCCTGCTTTTATTTGAATTTTGTGCTCTAAGGCTGAACTAAGATAGAACTTGCATATCTAGGTTCCTGCTGAATTTTTGTGGTTTGTGCAGCCCTTCATAGTTCTGCAAAATGACAGTCTGGTGCTGTGGGGTTTGATCTCCAGGGCACAGACAGGTAAAGCCAGAGCATTTTCAGGCAGCTGCACTTGAGTTTACACCTGTGCTAGCAAACTGTTGAGAGTTCACAAATTGAAAAAGTGTGAAAACCCCTTGGGTGTAAGATTCTGCCTAGTCGAGCATCCCACTCACCGCTGCCCTGTCACAGTCAGCATTTGTACACTGCTCAAGTGGGTATGAATCTCTCCCATTTAGATTTAGTAATAATTATGTGCAGGATGTCAGACACTTCACACAGTCTGTGTCTGCACCAACATAAAATACAGTAGAGAATTTAATTTGTAATCAGCATTGATGTTTCTGATTTGTGGAGTGACCTTGAGTATAGATTGGCTGCCCTTCCAGAGGCTTTTAGCAGACTTCCCTCACTCTGTTTGTTCCCTGATGCCGTGTCTGAGGAGAAGAATTGTTGGTGTGGGTTGAGGAGACCCTCAGCTTGCCCCAGCAGTGAGAGCTCCCAGCCCAGAACCAGCATGTCCTGGGCCTCAGGAGCAGTGTGGGCAGCAAGTCAAGGGAGGAGGTTCTGCCCTCCTACTCTGCTGGGAGAACTGGGGATGTTCACCTGGAGAAGAATCCAGGGAGACCTCAGAGCCCCTTCCAGTGCCTGAAGGGGCTTAAAGCGAGCTGGGGATGGATTTGGGACAAGGGTCTGGAGATGCAGGACAAGGGAGAATGGCTTCAAGCTGTCAGAGGGCAGGGTTGGATTGGATATTGGGAAGGAATTCTTCCCTGTGAGGGTGGGGAGGCCCTGGCACAGGTTGACCAGTGAAGCTGTGGCTGCTCCATCCCTGAAAGAGTCCAAGGCCAGGTTAGGTGGGGCTTGGAGCAACCTGGGATGGTGGAAGGTGTCCTTGCCCACGGCAGGGGTTTGTAATGAGATTGTCTGTAAGGAGCCTTCCAACCCAAACCATTCTATGCCACGTTAGTTTGTGGTAGTCACTGTAAGGATGTGTGAATCTGTGATTGCTGGACTGTTTTGATACCTTTCATCATTAGTGAGATTCTGTGAAGTAAAGGATCAATGGTACCCTTTAGTTCATACTTGCTTTTCTTATTCCTGATGAGTTTGGACACTTGGGACCTTGTAACTGATAAACCTTGGACAGCAAAACATAAGAGTATTTGCCCAACACAGAGATTCTTTCATCTCTCATGAAGGATCTGTCATCTAATTGACACCTTTAGTCTGAATTTTCTGAAACCATGTTGCTCTTAATAAATGTTAACTAAGAATTAACCTGTCATTGATCTGTACATGCTAAGGAAAAGCTAAGCCAGCATGCTGAGGAGCACTTTAGATTTGCAATTTGTGGTAAAGAGCTTTGATTTTTGAAGAATAAAGCAGCTACACTCAGTGCCATATATCATCAGTGGCAGAACTAAAGGACAGGCTGCTTTCAGGATAGGGTGAGTGCTGGTTCAGTCCACAGGTGGAACAGAAGTCCTAGGCTCTTAAGGGATGGCTGAATTTACTGGACTCACATAATTGTTTAGTATGTTTTGTCATGTTCTGGGAGGTCCTGAATGTCCTGAATATCCATGTTTTTGCTTTCTTACCTCTGCAATCTCTCTCCACCTTACCAGCTGTTTCTGTTATACAGATGGGTTCAACATTAGGCACAAGCCAGGGTAAGGTGTCACTTGGAAATGTTAACTGGGCTGAAGGTAGTGTGTGTTTTTCTAGAGCAAGGAAGATTCCAGTGGCAATGGAAGTTTTTAGTTTGTAACCTATTACCAGTTGTGCCTAGAAAATAGAATTGAGACCAGCCTCATCTAGCCAAATGTTGCAAGAATAGCTGTGCTGAAACACAGTGTTGACAAACTGCGTGGGGCAGCTGTCTTGGCAAACTGGGCTTTTTTGCTCAATTTTTTTGTTTCAATTACTTGAGAGGAATAGTTGATTCCATTGCAACTCTGCCCACAATAAAGCTTTTATAAACATGACTAATAAATGTTGCAAAATCCTACTCTTAATCTTATCTTAAAGAGTCAAAACGTTTTGTTATACCTGTCCTTATTACTCAGTTCTTCAAACTGTAAAATAACTGTACATGGGGGGAGAGAGCTGAGAAGAGGAGAAAGGGACTCAAGTTGTGCTCTTGCAGCACCCAGTAAATTTTTCTGATTTTCTGTTGGTTAAAGTGCTGAAGGGGAAGATAGTTTGAAGTATGATATTTGAGGGAATGTGCCGTTTCTGAGTATTAAAGTGTCTTATTTTTCATAAAGACTCGTTCCACTTTAACCACAAAAGAGAGACTTTTAATTAGACTTTTGAATCTCATTAGGAAAAACAAATATCAATACTTAACTACTCATATATGACTTGATAGAAAATTGTTAATGTAATTAGATTTTAATAGTGTTAATGACTCTCGTTTCTTATTAGTAAGAATTAAATCTAATGCAAGATTGTATGAAAAATTGTTACTGCCTTTCCTTCCTTTAAATGTAAAGCAGCTGTGTGTACCTGAAGTCAGTTTTCTCTTCTTTGAAGTCAGACAGTGCTGTGGTATTTTAGCCTAACTGGCCTATGACAGGAGGATTTTCAAGTTAATCAAAAAGGCAGAATGTTTTAAGTGTAGTTAGAGGGTTTGATATTCCTGGAAGTATTGCAGCAAGCACTGAGATGCTGTAAAAGAGGAAAAAAAAAACCCTTTAGACTGAAGATTTACAGATAATCTGCACTAACCAGTCAGTGTAGCTATGTTAATAAGTAGCTGTGAAAAGGTTTTTCTTTAAAAAAATCATGCCAAAACTTGGCCAGTGGAAGAAAGTGTTCTGATAAGTGGTACAGTATCATGATGCAATTTTAAAAAGAAGCTTGCACACCTCTGCTGCTGTCTGGACTTCACAAGTGACCTTGTTGAAAATATGAATTTTCTATATCAGGTCTATATCATCAAAGTACTTTCTGGAAACAGCCTCAGGCTTTGGCCTTTTAAAATCCAAATCTGGACTGCTGGAACACAAGCATAAAAATTGCAAACGAGTTGTATGACTCAGGCATCAGACTGAGTAAACTATATGCCAGTGCTAGAAGAGAAGATTAATAAAAATCATCGATATTTGTGTGAATAATTTGAAACATGAGTAGTATAACTACAAATTAAACTTCATTAGGATGCTTAAAAATCAGGGTTCTAGATAGCTTAAAGCACAGTATAGTGTTCATTGTGGTTCTGGATAGAAAGGCATGTAGAATCACACCCCTGTAATTCCCTTTTTATTTGTACAGATGCAAATGCAAGAGGCAGAAATTAGTCATGAGGTTTTTATACCCACGTCCTCAATTTATATCCAAATCCAAGCTTTGCATTTCACTGTCAAGGCAAAGCTACATGAATCTTTCTCTTAAAACAAAAGCCAAAAGCTCTGCAAAAGAAGCCCTGATAACTGTGCTTGTATTTCTTCCCAACCTAATATATTTCTAGTTTCAGAGCCTGCCATTACTTTTGCTGTATTTCTTTGTGACAGAACATTGCATTCAGGCCCTTAGGCTGCCTTTCATCCTGGCATTCAATAATAATGGACAGAGTGTAAAGATCTGTAATCAAAAGGTAAACACTGCAGCATTGTGTACAAATAACTCTTGAGATATTTATCCTGAAAGACATCCAGGTTAACATTTTAGCTGAGGACACTAGGGAAAAACCTTCCTGGTGGTGAGTGAGTTCCTTTTTTGTGTTTGTTTTTGTTCTGTGTAGTGCTCAGCTGTTTCCCAAGCACACTGAGCTGTGTGAGCTCGCAGCAGTGAGGCCATTTTAATGTGACAGCAGCTCTGAAATTCACCCACTCCTGTTTTCTTGTCCTGATTTTCCTTTAAGCAGCAGGTGCAGGAGGGGTCCTATTACCTTGTTTAAACATGAATGTTGTATGACTTTAGCCCTATTGGTGTCACTTAATCACTTCTGTCCTCACAGACCTGGCAGCAGATGCAGTTAACCTGGTGCACAGCCGTGTCAATTCCATGACCTGCTCCTGTTTGCCAAAAGTACTAAGCCCTGTGGTATAAGGTACTTTCTAGAGGTCTATTTATCACTGTGACCTATGTCGTTCTAGGAATTACATCCTAACCTGTAGTATGAGTGTGTAAGCAGAGGAGACAGCTGTCTAAGGAGCCAACACAAATCAAGGTAGCTGAAGGCAGGGTGGTGAAAAGCAAGAGACAGCAGTAATTTCTTTGGCTTGGCAGAACTATAAAGAATCTGTTTCAAGTGCCATGGTTTAAAGGCTATCTGAGGAGACTGGACTCTGCTGCAAGCCCTGCTGACAGGTCCAGGGCTGCTTTGGGCAGTGCCTTGTGTGTGGGAAGGTGCCATGGGGATGAACTGCAGCCTTCCAGTGAGCCTTTTAATCAGGCACACTCTTTGGATGCCTCCACTTTATTGAAAAGTTTGCTCGTGGCCATCTGGCACTCTCTGACAACATCTGTGACATTACCCTCTTCTTCATCATGAGAACTTGTGTAGGGACAGTCACAGCACCACCACTCCTTGAGGCCAGTAAGGAACAGAAGTAAAAACAGCTGTTGTCTAGTCTGCACATTTGTAGGCCTCTGATCCAAGTTTAACTTTGTCAAAACTTTTGAGCCTTTGAATATTTGTAGGAACTCATAACTCCTCATCAGGCTAACTTCCTTATATTTTAATATGTGCTAGATCCCTAGAATCCAAGGAAGTGGTTAAAAACTCCTAGGTAAACTACATATGAGCTGAGATTTTATAAAGTTTCTTTCTTCTCTGCTACCCTTAGATATTGCTGAAACAAAGCCATATGAAGAAGATTGTGTCTCTTACTAGAGAATCTAGTAATTGTTTACCTTTTTATTCACTTGAACTTGGATTAGATGCAAAATGAGAGAGTAAAGAAAGTGAGAATTTAAGTATTTTCGTTTTGCTTCTATGTTTCTTCAACCTTTACATGCATGATAGAATATTCTGTACAAAAGATGCTTAGGCTTTGGACAAACATCAGGTTAACTCATGACAAATGGAGTTGTCTCAGCTACAAACTCAGGGTACAGTTCATAAAAGTGATTCAGCTTGGCCCCAACATGTGGAGACCTGGATCTCGACACCCAGTGCTCTCTGATGTCTGCTTCTGTACACAGCCTGCTTCTTCAGCTTTTCAGCTGTCTGAGCTCTTGTACACAGCTGCTCCCAGGCAGCTTCCTGCAAGGATTTCAACATTTTTGTGTCTTTAGTATTAATGTCTGTTGTGGTTTAATCCCAGCTGGCAGCTAAACACTGTAGCCACTCACTCAGTCCCCTCCTTCCCTCCACTGGGGAGGAGAATCAAAAAGAAAAGATGGGTTGAGATACTCACAGTTTGAGACCAAAAGAGAGAGAAGATACGAGGACTAAAACTCGAGAGAAGCAGGTGATGCACAGTGCAATTGCTCACCACTCACTGATGGATGTCCAGCCCATCCCTGAGCAGTGATCACCAATTCCCTCTGTTTATATATAGGAAATGACTTTCTTTGGTGTGGGATATCCCTCTTGCCTTAGCTTCAGGTCAGCTATCCTGGCTCTGCTCACTCCCATCTCGTGCACCTGTGCTGATAGACCATGGAAATGTGAAAAATCCCTGAGTGTTGAGCACTGCTTAGCAAAGAATGAAACATCTGTGTTATCAACATGTTTTAACACTAAATTTAAAGCACAGCACTGTACTTGCTACTAAAAGAAAATGAATTTTATGCCAGCTGAAAGCAGGATACGACCCTGGAGGAAGCAGGCTGGACAGGGTGGAGTTGTGCTGGGTGCCTGGTCCCACCCTGGCTCTGCTCTCCCCAGTGCTTGGCAGCTCAGCCTCCTTGTCTGTGACGGGCTTGTGAGGAGGGGAGAGCAGGATAAATGACCTGAGCAAGGTGGAAGCAGGGAGAGAATTGTTGTGTTCCCAGGGCTGCTCAGGAAGCAGGGTGAGAGTGCTTACATGTCATTAGCTTCTCAGGATTGTGTCTGGGCAATCAAATCTTATTTATCACTGTTATGGCTTTCCTTTTAAGGTTTCCTTGGCTTCCTGTATCTCCTGTTTTGTTTTCTGATAAAGAACTGAAATACCATGGAGACAAACTCCTTATAAACACCAAGCAGACAGGTAGGTCAGCCAGTTTTCAGCACATTATTTTACATGACATATTGAGTGGGAGCACAGTGAAGGCTGGCAAAACATCCAGTTATACTGAAACCAATCAATTGTCTCATGCAGTGGATACAGATGATTCTGTTCATAATAAAAGAAGAATAAGCTCTCTGAGAAACCAGAAGTGACATGCTGTGTGATGCATCTCTCTGTTACAATTTGAAAAATCAGATAGATAATTTAATTACTTTCTCTTTGTCTGTACTGTTTTGAACAGCAGCAGCTTTAATCTGCCTTCCCATAGTCAGAGATTACTAAATCATCATTAATTGCATCAAAATTAACAGGAATACTTACAAATTGAAACAATACTCACTAAGAGTAAGTCTGAGTGAGTAATTTTTTGTATTTTTATCCTGAGTAGAAAATTAAAAAAAAGAAAAAGATTTAATTCTTATGACAACCTGTTGGTGACAGCAAAGTTACATTTAAGTGCAGCATGCATTGAAAAACAAGCAGAAATAAACCAAGCTGAGCCCTGCATATTCTCAGAGAGAGGTGGACTCAACAGATTTTCATTAAATTGCTTAATTATGTTTATATAAAAAGCACCTGGTTTCTTCTAGTTTTAAAGTGACTGTCTGACCCAGCAATGCTTTGGCTAAGTAAAACAGTGACTGCAAAGAAAATTGCAGATGGTAGGGTGGGGAAAACCCATTGTTTCTTTTAGAGAAGAACAAAAATTCTCAGAGAGCAAATTAAACCTCATTTTTCGAACTGAGTCATCATCGTGTTGTCCCAGTTTGTGGGCAAATGAAAGGATTGTGATCAGGTGTGAGCCATGAAATAGTGCTTAAGTTGATTAGATTTAAGTCACCTATTTCTTAAAGCCCAGATTGGGTTAGGAAGTGTTTGCTCCTCTTGTGCCCCAGGCCTGAGGAGATACAGGACTCTCCTCCAAGTTCTGAGTGGACATCTAGAACAGGAGAATTCAGGTAAAGTTATTTATTTATCAATGGCATATGTTGTAGGAAATTGTCTATATGTAGACCCAGTTAATGGGTATAAAGTAGTAGGATTAGGTATGTATCACATATTTACTGGAGTTGGAAAGGAGACCAAGGGCTGTTTAAAACTATTTCAGGGAACAAATTTTCCCTCTGCCCCATTGAGTTCACTGGAGTTTAGAGAATTAAAATTCTTCATATGAGGGTTTATTGAGGCCTGAAATGTTGCCAGCAGTCAAACACTGAACAAATATGGCTTCTTTGGCAAGCCTGGCTTGATGATTGTTTATTGAATTATTTATAATTTTTTAAATAAAGCTCTTTTCCCCCTCTTTTTTATCCTCTACTGCTGGCAGTAACAGGCTGTTTTATATAGACCTACTGTATCTAGGCTGGGAGCAAAATTCAGCTGAAACACAGCCACAAAAAGGTTTATACAAAGTTTACTGTGGATGGAAAAAATCAAATTTCATAAAACAACAGCTGAGTCCTGGTAGTTGACTGTAGCTTGGATTCTTCCTACCTTTCTGCAGATAAGTGGATTGCAGCGGGTGTCTTTGGAGTTAAATGTCATAAAGATAGAGAAAAATAAGTAAAGAAACAGACTTGGTTTGGGATTTTTTGGGTTGTTGTTTTTCTTTCTGTATGTATGTAAAGATACAATAGTGTAAGTGGTAAAATGAAGTGATGGGCACCTTTCATTTTGTCTGATCAGCCGTAACTCTGGATTTTCATGTTGGTTTCCTGGAGATGAATCACTAATTCAGCTTAAAATATGTGAAATGATTGATACCAAAATTCTGTTGAGAAAGCCATGTGTAGTTTAACTGCAAGCTTCCCCTAATGAAATAATCTGGGCTGTTGTCCACAAAATGCAGAGAGGCTGAAAAACAAAGCATGTTGATTGCTAGGAAAGACCTATTTTTGCTGTCAATCAGGGCTTTTTATGTCAAGCTGGACGAAAATTTGGGCATAATTTTGTAAGCCTGTTGCAACAAGTCTACGGTATTTCAGGAAAGACAGAGATTGTGTATTCAGGGGAAAAAAAGCTTCACCCCAAATTTTGTCATTTTTCCTCTTTGTGCCAGTTTCAGCAGATTCAGTGATGTTTCTCTTTCCTGTGGAATGAATATTTTGCCCTGTGTTCTGGCTCTGCTGTAATGTTTTGTAGTGACAAATCCACAGAAATTATTTTAAGAAATAAGGGTATCTTTGCATAACCCTATAAACCATATTTTTACTCCCTATCTCAGGAGGGGACAAATACAATTAAATGCTTCAGGTTTTTCTCCAAGGATGGCAGTTTCTGAAACCTTTAAGTGGGAAACCTGAGATACCAGATTTGTGGAGCACTTTTTTTGTAGTAGGCTTTTTCTCAGAATTCTCAAGTGATGAGGATGACTTACTCCTTTAATTAACAATCTTTTTAAAGGGTGCAAAGACTTTTCCTGTTTCCTAGCTCTGACTTGCACAGTTGGTGTCTTTGTGTCCCCTTCCCTCCTCCATCAGATGAACTATTCTGCTAAAAGGCCAATTTAGTCATTATAAAGGGATTTTCATAGTCATGATGAGGTAAAGCAGAGTTTGAAGATGTCGGAGTTTGTATTTAATGGGGAACTGATTAAAGGAGGATTGATTGCTGAGCAGATAGTTCAGACAGGCATGCATATATAAAAAGAAAATACACATATGCATATGTATGGCTTTGTCAATGTGATACTAATTGATGGAGAGACTATGGATGTTAAATAGACATCCACTTGGAGGGCTCACTGGAATATGGATTACCAGCAAATCCAGCTGCCCATCTCAGTGCCTTTACACTGCCCCTCATCGTGTCCTGATGTGATGTGACACTGCACTACCCTGCAAAGAGCAACAGAATCTACCCTATTGCATAGACAAGAGGGGAAACAAGCTTCTGCTGTCTCTCAGTTTGGACGGCAAGTCTGTTATTAGTTCTCGCAATGTTTGAAGCAGGTGCAGAGAGTAGTGTCCATGGTTCACTAGTTCAGCGTGTCTGTGTTGATAATGCAAACTAATGTGTGGTTAAAGCTCCTAGCAAGTTATTTCTCTCTGCATTGGAGCACTGTACATGGAACTTGAGCTATGTAGATAGACTTGGCTTGTAGGCACAAGAAGAAGTATAAAGTCAATCTAAATAAACACAATATTCACACAAGTTTGTTTTTGGCAGATTCTGGCAGTGGGGAAATCAGAGATAAATGTTATTATTGTATTCACTGGCAGGTAAAATAGACCATTTTACCTAATTCTTAAATTTACAGCTGTTGCTGTTGATTTTGAGTCCCTGCTCCTGTAATCTAAATGATTTGGCAAGGGCTGGTGTGGCTGCTGGGGAGATGGAAGTCAAAGGAAGCTCAGAAGCAGGAAAGTTTCCACTCCTCAGTCCCACTCTGTCAGCCAACAAGAGGAAGCAGGAGCTTTGTGACTTAAGTGGTATAGATGTGTTTGGCTGCTGGTCTTTTGTAGTTGATAAAGGGGAAAGCAAATCTATGAGCAGCTCTGAAGGAGGGTAGTGGGGGTTTTTGCCTTTTGAAAGGGGAACAAATACATGTGGCTGTTTTGCTTGAGACAGCTGGCATGTGAATAGAACTCTTTTCTTGTTCTTCATTCAGTGCTATCCTGGAGACTAGAAATTAATTTTGAAATTATGTATAAAAGTTAACTCTTGTGTATATGTGTTGTTGGAAAGACTCCCTGAGTTACAGAAGCACAGTGGAGCTGAACACTAAATGCAGGACATGAAGCCCTGAATGGGTAAGGAATCACATGGATGAGGCTGTGTTCTGTGCTCCTGCTGAAGGCTGCCTGTTAGGGAGCAGTCTGGGTGGGACATGAGGGAGACTGAAGCAAAGGTAACCTGGAAATGAGCCATCATTTTATTCTTCACTTGTGTTTGCAGAATGAAGCTGCAGAATATGAAGCTAAGCTTTCATGTGCTGCCAGCTGGGCGCAGCCTGGGCTGCATTTGTGTTTCTGTCATAGCCTTATCTCAGTAGAAGCTTCTGTGTCTCCAGGTGCATGTTGATATTTCAGGGTGTTGTGATAGTCACTGTATGAAAATGATACCACAAATTGTTTTCTTAGTGAGAGAACCTGGAGAAGGTCTTTGGAGCTGAGCAGAGCATCATTCTTCTGTGTCCAGCTTTGGTTGGTTTGTTTTTGCAGGATCTCAGATCCAAGAGAATTAGGCAAGAGGGGTGTGGGAGTTAATTTATGGTTTGCTCTAATCTGTTTTCTCTATCTTTAATGTATCTTATTGTGATCAGCTAATGTAAAGATTGACTTGGAAATGTCCCATTGACTGATCTGGTAAGGAGAAAACAGCACATGAGACTGTTTCGTAAAGCAGTCTAACAGCTTCAGTGGCAAGGAGCAACAGGCTTGGTTCTGCTCCAGCATTTGCCAAATGAAGTAACTGAAACTCCTGTTTATTACACAGCATAAAAGAAATGGAATAATACTGTTAAGAGTGTTATCTTTGGAAAATGACTGCACCTCACTGAAGCATGACTATAATGATGGGGAATTATGCTGCTAAATCACACCAGTTTTGTGGCACAGTCACTAAAACATATACTCTGTGGTGTTCTTCAGAAAGGCTTTATTGCAGATACTCTTGTATTAACATATTGTCATGAGGCCAAAATTGGCATTGCCTTTGTCTGGAGCATTCTGGAGGGAAACCACAGTTTTTCCTGCCCTTTAGCTAGGACTTATAAATGAAGAAACACTTAGTAGGATTTGTAGTCTTCATTAAATGATTGTGATACTGGATTTATCTTGTCCTATGGGTAAATGCTGTTTGTCCTCTCCGTTTCTTTGCAGTGTTGTTCAAATGAAGCACTCTCAGGACACAGCAAATGCTAATGGTAGTAGGATTATGTTTTGGAGGAAATGAGACAAGACTGTTTTATAAATACTTTACTGCTTGTCATAATAACTAGCTGAGTACTGAGGGTATCAATGTGGCTGTTGGCCACTTCTGTGGATTTTCTGACTCAGAATCTTACTAAGGACCAGCTATTCACTGTTGAAATTAAAGACTATTTGATAGTGTTCTGATAAATGATAGTGTTCTGATAAATGTCATTTTAATGGCAGCAATCTGTTGGTGCCCATAGCTCCAGCCCACTTCTGAAGTGTCTTCTGTCTTCTTATCTCTAGTGCTGGATGCCAGGTAATACAGTAGGGTTGTATCAACTTCCCACAAATTCAGAACTGCACTTGTGTTTGCATATCATTACATTTTTGGGGGGGAACATTTTTAAATTGTGCCCTCAATTTCTCCACTCACTGCATCAGCTTTGAGGAAAGGGCCTCATTTCCTCACTGCTGGAAAGTAAATGACTGTGTGTGTACTTAGCTGTGAATTGTTAAGGTGATGTTTTCTGTGCACCATGGCTCTAAACTTGCAAACAGGGGTGAGGCAATGCAGCCTTGGAGCCCTGGCAGTCACTCCACCTGCAGCTCAGGATCCTGCTGCAAAATGACAAGCATGCTCACTGCTCTTCCATGGAGACTAAATGTTTTGGCCATTTTATTCTGCTTTGAAAAACAAAGAATGGTTGTGAAAATATGGTTTTACTGTGCACACAAGTCAAGGGAGAGTTTTTGTTTAGTACTTGCTTTGCTGTAGGAAAACTTATCCAGTTGCAGGGGCTGTTACATGGGGTAGCTTGCTGGAAAAAGTCTTTGGGAAGGTAACGTAAAAGCTAAAGTGCTATGATGCTAATAGGGAATGACTTACTTGTGGGAAGATTTCATGCTTCCAAGGGTGCGCTGACATTTTCACAAATCACCCCTGTGCCAGCACAGGCCAAGGGAAGCAATGCCTGATGCTCCCATCTGCAAGTGCTGGACCCTCAAGGGTAGGAGTTGCAAGGTCATCTTGGAAAAGGAGCTATGTGTCTCCTTAATTTTTCAAAAGTAAATGTAACCTTCTCTCCATTCTCCTATGCTCTCCATTGATTTTCTGTGTTTAACAATGCACTCCTGTCCCTGCATCAGTATGTTATGCCACCTTCAGTGCTTGGGGGACAAAATATAACTTTCGTTCCTTCAGAGTTGTCATATAGTCATAATCAAGTTCTTTTAAAAATAGTGAGAGCAGGAATGGAGAAGTGTGTTATATGTTTAAAAAGGCAGTTCACCCACCCCTACCTGGGGAGCAATAGGCAAGATCCTTGGGAATATTTCCCTTACCTCTTGCTCTGTAGTCTTCAGACAGACAATACAAGACATTGGTGATGGTTATTTATAGGCTTTGCTGTATCTTCCTATTTCTTTTTATTCCTCTTTACCCACTTGGCTTGCACATGCTGATCTCTGTTACTGTTTGAACACTCTTCCCTTTTACACTGATCTGTTTCTTATTCTATTTCCCTTTCACCTTTTCTTCCAGGCTTCCTTCCGGTCTTGCTTTCTGCCTCTTTTTCCTTTAGCATGAAGGCACACCAGGGCAACCTGCAGGCACAGAGGAGCTTGCAGGGAATTCAGAGTGACACCTTCCTCATGGAAATATCAGTAGTGCCCATTCTCTGATTTTTCCATTTTCCTTCTCCATGCTGGGCATGAGGTATAGCCAGTGTAAAACACTCTACGAAATTATTTTCTGACTTAGTGTCACTTCATCCATTCCCACATCTTCAAAGAACTTTGTCTCTCCCCTGTTTACCAAGGGCTACACTAACTCAGGAACTCATGGTGAACTTTGAAGCCTTCTGCCATTTTTTTTTTGCCACCTACAGAGACTTGAAGCATCCTAAAGTTCCTCTAGAGGTCATAGTTAGCCCTCTAGGTGAACAGTAGCATGAATGACAGAAAATTGTGTTAACTCAGTGCCAGCAGTGCAGTCCTGCCCATCTCTTTCCCACAATCATGGCACACAGTCCAGGAAAATCTACTCACTTCTGGCATGTTCTGTGTCCCTGTGGGCTCATGGAGAGAAGAGGGTGTGTTGTGCTGGCAGGAGCAGCTCTTGGGGAAACCTCTGCAAGAGCAAGACACTACTAATTTCAGGGTGTGTTACAAATGTCTTTCTGCATCTAATGATTATTTTATATATTCTGACCTCTATTTCATGGCCCTTATCACTGTGATATCTTGGTACTGAAAGAAGATTTTTGATTTTGTAAGCTTTTGATATTGATTTTTCCTTTAACTGCCTCCTCTGATTCAAGGAAAAAGAGAAATATGTAATTTTAACCAGTGCAAATCATATCACAACTAGATTCAATATTAATGTACTAGATAGACATACATCTTGCATTTTAATACCCTTACCAGTGCTTTGAATGCATTTCTTTGTGTTCTGCAAGCTCAATATGTAGGAATTTTTTTAAGACTTTTTTTTAAAAATAGGATGTTAAACTGCATTTCATGTTGTTTCTCCACACTTTAGTAGCTGTCTACTATCAGTAACGTCCTGGAGGCACCCATTGAAACCACACTGCCTACATCATTTCTTTAACTGGAATTCTACTCATGCTTCTAATGTGGACATGATATTAATTAAGTCATGTCCTTGGATATCATATGTGAGTCCAGGTCTCTGTAAACAGAAATGTCAGCGCTGCTGGCAGGGAGCTGGGTGTGAGATCTTTTCTTTGTTACCCACATTACCATGTGCTGTGTCCTTGGGTGGAGACAGTGGAGGTCTTTGTTTCAGTCTGTTCCCCCAAAAAATAAGCTGAGTGCTATCCAAGATTTGACATACTAAAAAAGTATTAATCAACCTTCCTAATAGTTGCTATTCAGCTAATCACACTCAAAATGGCAAATGGTTGTAAAGATGTCAAAGAGATATGTAGAACACCCACGGTTTGAGCTCTTCCCATTCTCATTAAAATAAGCTCTTATGGCCCAGCTAGTGTAATCATGTGATAAAATACTCAAATTAAGAGCATTTAATAAAAAAACATGGTGGGGAGCTTTGTTAAAGATCTCTTTAGTGTATTTTTGCATTCATGTTGAGGACATTAGAAATAATTTAATCATTGCCTGATTATACAAATGTGAGAAATAATGGGATCATTGCCTTATCACATGTGGGCTAATTCAAAGGCTCATTATTTATTTGTCAAGCATTAAGCATCAAATCAATTTGGCTTGATTCTTGAAAGCAGGGAATTTAAGATGAAATTTGAAAGGAAGATTAAGAAGTAAGATTGAACCTAACAAGAGCAGAACTATTTTGTTTGCTAGAGTCGAGTCACACCTGCAAAAAAATCACAGAATAGATGCATAAAGTCAGTCTTAATCTAATGGAAATGTGTTGTGGAATGAATGGCTTATGGTTTTGGATAGAGTGGTGCTTTCAGTGTCTCCATATCTTTAGTTTTCTTGTGATCCACAGCTAAAGTTACTTTCAGGTTTCCAAGCAAACCTTTTTTGCTCTTACTCTTCCTTTAATGAAAATATTTTCCTCTTTATATTGGTCTATAAACTGAATGCTATTATATGCAATCAGTAGAATGAAAACCATTTTTCAGTACTTTTGATTTTGGTGGTGTTTTTTTTGTTTTTTTTTTTTTTTGCAATAGTGAAATGATTAGGGCTGAGATTCAAAAGCCCAGAGTTCAGTGAGTTACTCTCCTTTTTCTGTAGCAGTGTGGGTATATAAGTCTATGTGGTGCTTTGTTTTCACGACAGAAATACATTCTTTTATATGTAAAAGTAGATTCAGAGAATGGACCTTCTAGAAACTGGATACCAAGCCTATCTGAAGGTGGAGAATAGGACAAAAGATAAATCCTTTCTTGGTAGCTTTGATGGAATTGTATCATTTTCCCCCTAAAGAGGAAAGAGTTTTACTTGGGTCAGGAAGATTTTCACAATGTTAGAGAACAATGGAGATATCAGTGTTAATTATGGAGGAGTGATCCTCTGCTGGTGTTTCCCGGTGGATTTTTTTGCTGTCTGTATTTGAGGTCTTGATTGTGAAAGAATATGATTTAAAAAAAAAAAAATAAAGTTTGAGGGAGATCTTGATTTTTGAGATCCTTTCCCAGAGCCCTGCCCCAGGAGGTTTGCCTGGTTGCCATAAGATGAGCAGGGATAAATGAGGATGTTCAGTCCCCTGCATATTTTATGCTTGCTGAATTAATTTCACTTAATACGAGGTGTCAGACAACATTACTATAATTTATTTACATAACTTGAGAAATTTACTTCACATTAATTTAACCTTGCAGAATGTGTAAGGTGTGTTTGTGCTGCTGCCCTGGGTTTCCTGGAGTCAGTCCTGCTCAAGTGTTTCCTCAGTTTGTGATTGATTTGTCTTCCAGCTGCTAATGTGAAGGGTGAACCTAAACATTGTTGTTACAGAGATCTGATACTTGGAGCTCTCTGTATTGTTGCATTTATTGAATTAAATGAACTGCTCTGCCTTGTACTTAATTCAATGAAAAATATGTTCCAATTAGATGCTTTTCCTTCTAAAGCAGCACTCACAATTCTGACCTTGCTTTTTACCAAGTAAAAATCTATACTTACAAGGAGGAAAACCTATATTTTGTTCAAGCATGTTTTCGGGTGTATTAAGAGGTTGATTTTTTTTCTCAGTTGAGATGGACACCATGTCCTGCTACTTGTGTTCACAGTTAGACTGCAGTTCTGATGCTGTTAAAATGTTCAGGGCATAAAAAAGTAGCAGTGGATGAGTGCCTGCAGCTCTTGGTTCTTCTCTCTGTGGGCAATGTTGTTACACTGTGTCTCAATTTGAAGATTTGTTGTCTTTTGATTTAATAAATAATAAAAAAAACCTATCAACTGATTCTTCTGTACCCTTCCCCCCTTTCCCAGTTGTCTGCAAGAACACTCAGTATTGGGGTTTATGCCAAATCTAAAAGAAAACTCAGATCCTCCTGCTCTCCAGGTTGTTTCTATTTTGACCTGATGTATAAGATCTATGGGAATTGCTGTTGTGCTTGAAACTCTAATATAAAACACACTTCTATATTTTATGAGGGACAAGCACGGGAAAATTGGCCTGTTGCCATACTGGTTTAGGTGTGATTCTTTGAGATGTAGGATTTATCTCCTACAAAAAATCTTGATCTGGAGAAACAAAAATGAACTTGATTTTTAAGGAGCTAAAGTGTTAGGTGGTGACTTGTGCAGGAGATCTGTCCCTTGTTTCTGCTTTTAGGGGTCATGAGGGGGAAAGGGCCAGGAATATATTCAGGATGCCCTAGTTACCAAAGGAGTGACACAAAACAGGATTGATAGAGCACCTCCTTTCCAGAACAGAAAATCCTGTCACCTCATTCAGGACTGCATATCAAATTTATCTTCTCTGATGCACACACTGAGGAGGGGAGGTCCATTTAATGAAACCAAGAGGTGGCTTGAAGCTCAGAAGCCTTCTCACAAGGGAATGCTCTCACTGCAACAAAAAAAAAAAAAGAGAACTCACATCTGTATAGGTCCCAAATGTCTCAAAATTCTGAAAAAGGGCCCATTTCTGATAATATCTTGACTCCTCTTGCCTCTGGGCAGAACTCTGCTCTGTCCTCCAGATCCCTGTACCTCTGACAGCAAGGAGCTGGCTCAAAGGCAAAAGAGCACACTTTCTTGAAATGGAAGAAACAAGAAAGCATAAATCAGTGTCACCGTGATCAAATTATGTGCATTCTCATGAAAAACATCTTTTGTTTTTTGTCCCTTTCTTTCAAAGGAGAGAGGCCAGTTCCTGCTTTTGTCTAAGGCATGAGCAGAATGGTTTGTCCAGAACTTTGCCTCTGATGTAGAATTAAATGTAAGACATGTTTTAATGACTCAACTATGGAGCTAAGTTGTTTTTTCAGAATTTTACAGTCAGATTGTTTCTTTGTCACAGGAAAAGAGGGACATGAACCTATTTTTGGCCTTCTTGTCCTAGCCACATTATCTTTTTCTCCATGCCATCCTTTCTTCCTTCCCACTGGTGGCAAGTTCAAGGAGAAGCCAAGGCATTCAGAGCAGGCTGAAGGTTTATCTTTAAAACCATCTGATCTGTTTTCTGGAGGTGGAGGAGCAAGATGTGGAGGTGATGTCTCCCTCCAGCTGCTGCAAGGTTCCCTCAGGCTTTCCCTGCTGCCCTTACAGCCCCATCTTGGCAGTGCTCCCCTCGGGGAGGACAAAGTGCCAAGGTAGAAAACCATTCCAGAGCACAAGCATTGTCTTTTTCTGGTTGAAAATAAATGAAATATCTTTTGTGATTTTGGAGCAGCACCTGATTTCTGAGGGAGGAGAATACTTTATTCAAGGGACAAACAGACCCAGTGGAGGGCACACACGATGCAGTCTCACAGCAGCTCTGCTGGGGTCAGTGGCACTGCAGCAGGGCTTTTTTTGATGGCAATGCCCCATGAGCCTTAGCACTGGGGCAGGAAATGGTATTGCAGGAGAGAGATTTATGTTTGCAATTCCTTAAAGCAATTTTCCTTTTCTTGGTGGATTTTACCGTATTGGTTTAGTTGCAGCCACTGCTGTTCATGGAAATCTCCTTTAGTAGCAGAAATATTGCCACAACTTTGTTTCTTGCAAGTCACTTGTCAGGAAAGATTAATGAAGCTTCTGCTCATCAGGATAGCACTTAAATACTCAGTTATCCAAAGGTGCTGTGCGTGATAATTTTGAATTTCCTCTTTCTGTTTCATTTCTCTGTCTGTTCAATTCTGCTTTGTGTCTGAGTTAATTTTCATTATTTCTTTGTCTGTTCCAGTTAAAATCTTGATTTTCTGTGTGTCTTTTGCAGTTCTCTAGAGCATTATTTAACACGAGAAAGAAAGGAATGCTTGCCATGTCTGCTGCTGGAGAACAGGCTGCTGCTCCTTTCCTGTCTCCCAATGGCCTCAAACATTTTAGTAGGATGTGTCCCTTCTCTGCACGCATCTGTGTGTACTGCAGAGCTCTGAGTTAGGGTGAACCCCGTTGTTTTTCTATCAACTTTTTACATGTTTATTTAATTTAGAACACATTAGTTACATATGGAACTCATGCTGATGATATCATGTTGTCCTCATGCAAAATCTGAAGTTCATAATATTCTTTTTCTTACTAAAAGAGTGGGAAATCCTCCTTTCAGTACAATATTTCCTTGTTTAAGTGTAATATAAGTATAGATTTATTAGTATAGCATGTACTATATACATAGAATAAATCTATACTCTAGTATAGAATATGCCATTTATAAGAAGATATTTTGCACTTTCTCATTTTAATTAGAAGGCACTGTTGACTCCGCTGAGCAAAAGAAAGATGGACTTGAATTTCTTTGCATATTTCTGGAAATCTAAAAGATGTTCCACAAAAAGAGTTCCTGTGAGAAACCTGTTGTTAGGTACTGGGAGCCTTGTCCTGCTGTCAGCTGAGAAATAAACCCAGGGAAATGAGCAGTTCTGAGAAATAACATGATGTTTTCTGAAATACGTAGTTTTCACATTTTATCCCAGTATGTGTAAGATCAGTTTTCCTGCCGCACCATTCTGCAGCATTGTGCTGAAATCACCTGGAATGTAGCACTTGAATTTTTAATTTAAATTTTTATTTTTTGTAGAACCATATTAACAAGGGGATGGGATTTAAATTACTATAAGGAAAAAAATAACCCTTGGTCAGGTTTTGGGCAAAAAAGTATTCTGAAAGGATGAAATTGTTAAAATATCAGCTTTGAGAAAGTTGTCATTTCTAGAAATTATGTATTGGTAGGTTTTATGGCTTTAACTGTGTTCTACAGCCTTAAAGTTCTTTTCCTCATAAAAGTTTTTAGCTTTTATTCAGAACTAGGACATGCAAATCACCAGGGCCTATTAATGAGCAAAGTGTGATAGATACAAGTTGAGAATAGAAGTTATGAGTGTTCAGAGACTACAATATCTTTATTCAAATATTTGAACTGTAAAACATAAGGACAGGACTTCCTCTAGTGGATGTAAAGGAGGCTGGAAAAGGCAACATTCGAGTAAGGACTGGCCTGGGGAAACTCTCAGGCTTTTGAGACCTGTCTGGTGGAGGCTGCCTGAGGGAAGCACACGTTCCTCCTGTTGAGGGAACAGTGATGGGCCAAGTGTACCAGAGAAGAGGGGCAGGGGTTTGCCACTGCCCAAGCTTTGTGTTTGATTTTTAGGCATTAAGGAATAGGGAGGAGTTTCTTAACTTCTTTCAGTATTGGTCATAAGCTTTTTTTGGGTTTTTTTTGAAGTGTGATGGAATTCAAGATGTGAACTTAAAGGTGCAAACAGTCATAGAGGTTTCAAATTCAGCTCATCTGCCCAGTGTGGATTGAGGTGCCTTGGCTTTTTTCTGATGGAGGTACAGCTGATCCACTGTCTCTGAGTCCTCCAAACTGCATCCCTGTCCAGTTTGACCACTGAGATGCTGTGAAGCCCTGCTTGAAACCTGAACCTTGTATTGATTATTTCTTTCTCTTTTTTCCCTTCTCCTTTGGCGAGAAGATGATAGCACTTCAAGGAAGTAGGAAATCAAATCCAGAGACAGGAGAGGAGATGAGCTGTTGGAATTTGATGATAATAGCTGGCACAGAGTGAAGATAAGCTCTTTCTAAGAATAATGGCAGTGTACATAAGCAAGTAATAAACTGATGGTACAGTCATTGCACTGTACACTGAATGTCCAGACGGTAGTTCTCATGTGTTTAATTTCTATTATATCTTTTTATGATATAAAAAAAAATTGCTCCTGAATAGTGCTTGTTGCATCTGTTCTTGAATTCTGTCTTAATTTAGGGCTCTGAATTTTCTTCTAGGTGGATATTGGTACCAGATCAGGATTTAAAAGAAAAGGCTCCTGAGGGTATACATAGTTTGGTGAATAGCTCTTTTTTCTCTAGTTTCATCTTAATTAGGAGTGGCTGTTGTCCTTATAAAGCATGTGATTTTGTAACATATACCTGATTTTTTTCATGTCTTTACTATTACAGAAGAAAAGGAGACATGGGCAGTCTAGATGGAGGTGGGCTCCTGCGCTGATACAGGCAGTTTGATGTAACTTCCTTGGATTTACTTACCAAGTAAATCAAGTTGCATTCTTCAGAATTAGGTGTTCTGGGTCTTGTGCTCTCTTTCTCTTCAAAGACTGACTGCTGAGGACACGTGGAGTGTTGTGTGGCAGCCACTTGCAGATACAATACCGCTTTTCAGAATGATGTCATAGCTCTGTATACTATGAGGACATGAGTTGTTTTTATAAGGAATGGATTCTTCTCTGTAGAAAACATAAAGGCTGATGTGGGATTTATTTTTTAAAGCACTATATATAATATAAATGAAATGCTTAAATAAGGCTCTATTTTCAAAGTTTGATGAATTATGAGGCTATCCTTTTCCTGCTGACTGCTTCTTCAGCAGCTTTTTCTTTCAGTAAAAAAGACAAGGTTTCTCTTTTATTTTTATCTACTGTTCCTTATGCTGATTTCTAGTTTGGGAACTCAAGTGAGGTCATAATCTGTGTCTCACTCCTCCTTTTTCCTGGGGTTGTCAAAGGGAGTTTTGCCTGGGTGAAGACTATATTTAATAAGCTTCAATCTCCACCATAACCTTCACACGTTCTAATCTGTTTTTCCTTTAGTTATTTTCTGTAACCACTGCCATTACCTTCCAGAGTTTTTTCCAGTGTACTTGTGGCAGGTATACTTTGTGGCAGTTTTGGTTTTGCCTATCTGACTCTCCCCTTGGGAAGTCCTTGCTAGGTTTCCAGATCTGCTGGGGTTACATTGAAAGTGTTGGAAAGGACTTTTCTCTGCTTAAGGAGGGAATTTAAGTTTTTGTCTTGAACTGGTTGTGGCAGCAAGAGAACCATTTAAATTGTTTATAGTGCTCCATTTTCTTATTTTGCCTCGATGGATTCTAGTTGATTCGCTTCATCTTTCAGGTTATCTTGAATTCTTTTTTCCTGTTTACCAGCTGAACACATTTCTTTGTAAATAGAAAATTCTTGCACTCAAGTCAATGACTCTTGAATTTTCAGAGTGCCTGTTAGAAGTTGCTTTCAGCTGAAGAGGTCACAGCAATATCACAGATGCAAAGATTGCTACCCGATTAATACAATTATCAACACGGAGAAATTATTAGTTGAGTTTGCATTTGAAATAGCTTTTATTTTAATGCACACTTTGAAAAGCATATTTTAAGGAGACAAGTTTAAATTGAAAATGTTCCAAAGGAATGATTTCTGTCTTTTGTGCAGATCAAAGTGGCAAAAGCCATTTAACAATTTGTCTGTCTTTGAAATCTAATGGGTTTTCTGCATTTTTCTAAATACAATAACTGGACACAAGTCTATTATTCATTTTTAATGCTGTAAAAGCCAGTGTTACATTACTTAGCGTTCTTAAGACTTTTACAATGGAGATTTTTATTATGTCACATATACAAGCAATTATGTTTGACAATTTAGATGCAAAGTTGAATTGGCAGCCACTTCAGCATTCTCATCAATAAAAACATTAAGCATGTCTATTAAAAATGTTTCTTCTACAATTTAGTTTTCATAAGCTTTCAACTGTGCCACAAAAACCTCCTGTCTCTTTTACAGCTAATTTCCTGCAGACTACTTTACAATTTAGACGTGAAAACTCTTTTTGTGGTGAGTTTGTCGTAAAAAAAGGCCAAGTTCTGATGGGATCCAACAGCTGGGATTACACAGGAGCTTTCTGAAGAGGTGTAAAACTAAAATTGATGTCCCAAAGCATAGCACCATGCTGATGGCAAACCAGAAAGGAGAGTCTGTGGCTGGCTCTGGCTGTGAGAAGGGCTCTGAATTTGCTGCTTGGTAGGGGCATAAGTGAGCAGCTCAGTCAATGCAGTTCTGCCTTTGTTTGCTTACCTGTGTCATAAGGTAGAATGCAAAACTAAAATAAACCTAGCATCAAAAAGAAGAAAAGACTGCTCTCAAGCACAGAAAAAAAAAAGATTTTCTAATGTACATTAAGCTTAAATCTTATTTTCCCACATGCAATATGGTGAGTTAGCCTTTTTAGGTCAATATTAATTTTTATAAGTTATCCATTTATTTGAAAAATTATTTAAATAGGGCTACATTTCAGTATGTGGTTATGGGTGAATATCACCAGAATAATATAAAAAGTTCTAATTCATATTCTTGTCCTGTATGTGTGTTAAAGAATATGCAGAAGTTTATATGTAGTCATAGTCATCTAAGGAAAGCTCATGGGAAAAAATATGTATTTATATTGTGTATTCTGTACAAGAAGAAAGAGTTAATTATGGTCTAGGAACCAATTTATCATGCAAAAAGGAGAAATAAAAAGCTCCAAGTATAATGTTTATTGAAGGAAACATTTATTGAAATATGCCTGAGATTAGGGGAGGTGCAAATTCAGTGGCCTATCAGGGTATGTATGTAAAAATAAAATACGCGATGATGCTGTACATGCTCCTGAGTCAATTTTACTTATGAAGATATTGATTTACTTTTGTCCAGTGGAGCAACTGAGTGATTCAAATGAAACACCTTTATTTGTGGTTGAGAATCCTCTGTGGGAAAGAGGCTGATGGGTGGGCATGAGCCAGTTACCTGAGAACTGCATGAATAATAATCCCAAACAAAGCAATGCCTTGGCATGCTTTGCTTTTTATCAGCCTTTTTCACATGAGACTTGAGCAGGCCCAGCCGGTGTGTGTTGACTCACAAGAATGTTTGACAGGAGTTTGACTGTTAGGAGGTAAAAAGGAATCTTTTTAAAGCTAAATCATAAATCATATGTTTGCCTCAGAAATCTGCTATTCAGAGCTACTTATTATAACTTAGGATGATTCTATTTGGAATAGATTAAGAAAGATGAAATGAAACATTTGGAGACTGGAAGTGTCTCAGCTACAGAATGCCGCAAGTAAGGAAATTAGAGGCTGGGAAGTTGTTTGGAATACGTATTTGAATAGTGAATTCTTTTGTGTAGATAGTAATGTTTTCTTGGATATCTTCCTGTTAGAAATAGGCATAAGATGTGTTTAATAAAAAAGCAGCTAAGAACCCTAAGTGGTGCTTCAGCTAACAGGTCAAAAATGAAGCGAGTTGAGCTTTGTGTCTGGCTAGGAAGCAATATAATTTGACTGTGGAAGCTGGACTGTTGCTTTGCTTTGCATCTCACAGAGGGCTGCAGTTTTAATTCTGAGCTCCTGCAGTCAGGGTGTTTGGCAGAGAGAGCTGGGTGCTAGATGGTTCCTTTCAAGCCTCTTTTCACCCCTTCAGTCCCACATCTTCATACCACCCAGGGCATTCATCCTTCTGTGCCCTCTTGCCTTGTGCACTGCTCTAACAAGTGGGGCTGAAAGAACATTGTTATGATGTACCTGAAGAACATTCCTGAATCTGTTAGAAGAGGGGAAGAATTAGCATAGAATATTTTAAAACTTCAGTGAGAAAATTCTTCACTCTCTGTAACTTCCAGCTGGTTCCCTTTTCTTTGTATGCTGTTAAATGACCTTACTCAGAGTCAAACTTGTGGAAAGCAGCAGTGTCATGATGTCTAATTTCATAGAATTTCAATAACAGTGCTCCAATAAATGAATTTTATTGATGATCACTTTTTTCTCCCTGTTATAGCACATTTCAACTCAATTTTGTAACAATTTCTGGCTTTAATATGAAATGTCAACAATATCTCCAGCAACCACCTTGTTCTTATTACTTGCTAATCTTACTTTTATAAAGATCATTTCTGATGCTTTGTACATTGTAGGCTTTGTACATTTAGCCAGTGATCAAAGTTGTATAACAATAAGCCATGGTTTGACATGGAGTAGCTTAAGTCTATTCAAGGTAGTAATGTCATTTGCAGATTAATTTGCCAATTCATTCTGTGCTCATTTCATATCAAATAAATAATATCCAACAATCACTCAAACACTGATGACATTTCTGCTTAGATCCATTGGTAAAGCTTCATTTATTGGAATAAGGCAGGACAGCAAATTGAATTTGTATATGCAGGGATTGGGTTTGAAATTGGGGAAAATAGTTTCAACATGGAACTGTAACATCATCTTTATTTATAGGAAGAAATATCTGTGCTGTAGTTCCTTGAAAACTGAATCAGAGAGATGGGTTTCCCGAGGGAATAGTTAAAGGATTTGTTGGGTCTGTCTGAGCTGCTGTAAATATTTAACTTTTCTTATGTATGTCAGGACATCAGATGGTGGAGAGAACAAATGTTGAGGAAGAGAAGAAAGGAAAACAATGGACAATAGGAAAATGTTCTGCTGCATTTCTTATAGTGCATATAAACCCAAATACCACAGTGGTTAGAACATGTTGTGGTTGAGATGGTCAGTGGAAAATTTCTTTCAATGCTCTCCTCTACCCCCTGTAGTTCTGACCTTCCAAGGTGTTGCCTGATGGCTGAGGTGGGGCGGGCTGCAAGGTGAAATTTTCCTTAAGAATTCTTTTCATCTTTTCCTTGTAGCAAATACAGCAGTGGTGTAAGAGAATCAGCTACCATGCATGTGTTTACTGTGTATCAGCAAATGATATGAATTCATCTCTTCAGTGTTCAGGTTAAATGTTATTAATTTAGAAGTCTGGGACTGAAACTTTCCTCTTAAATTTTAAAAAGAAACTTTTTTTTGCAAAAACCTAGCAATCTTTATAAAAAACATATACAACATGTTCAAGATGAGGATATTGAGTGTATGTTTTTCATATGTGTCCATCCTTAGAATGATCTGTGTCAGCAGCAGTGGTAGCTGCAGGTGATGTTTCTTCAGTCCTGAGATCAGGATGCGTTTCCTCACCATGTCATCTTTCTTGAATGAGTTTTCTGACTTCAGTGTGAAGTTAATGAGCTCTACTCTTTAGGTCAAATAAACTTTTAACAAAGCTGAACTGCGGGACCAGAAATCAGTGTTTTCAAATATAGAGGCTTTGTGGGAGTCAGGACTCTGGACAGGACCTGTGTATTTTATGTTAACCTTCACAGATGTTTATTTTAAGTAACTTGCTTAAAAGGGGTATGTGTTTTTTGTTTTGTTTTCTTAGAATCTGTTTTTCTCCCACACAACATACCAATGATTTCCATGCTTCACCTCTCTTTTTGTAAAACAAAGGTGATTTGCTACTAGAACACTGCCTGAAGTTCATACTATTGAGATAGGTGATTTCAGTAAGGACCTGTTGTGTGGGATACCTTTGTTAACTTTGCAGGTTTTGAACTGGCCTTTGGGATGATCTCTCCACCTTTTTACAAAATATTTTGAGAGCTCCAGTTGTTTTCTCCAGCTCAGGGTCGGTATCAACCTATGTCCTGCTTCAGAGGCACCAGAAACAATTAAATAAACAGTATTTTAAATAATCTCAAGGGGCGATACACTTGAGTGTAGATGAAGGGAGCGCCACACCTTGCTTACATTTAACTCTGATTCTGTGAAATGAGGTTTTATTGTAGCAGACTGTGGGAGGAAAAGAGAGGCAAAATAGCTGTGAAACCACTAATTTGCACCTTATGAATATTTATATGCAAAATCCCTTTTGTGGGTGTTTGTGAAATAGATGGTGAAATCAAACCATACCCACCAGCAAGTGCAGCTGTCAGGAGGTGCTTCTACACACAGAAGAATCGTGGTTTCACACAGTCCTGGTTTGGCCACAGACATGCTGTTGTTTGTTTTTTGAACATTGATTTTCTAGTACAGTCCCTCATTTTAGGGAGTATTGTCATCTGCGTGGAAAACTTTTACTTACATAAACTGCTGATAGCTGTTATCAAGGTAGGCATCTCGGTTTTGTAGAAACATTGATCTTTTTTCTGTATGCACAAAATAGATACATGATTTTGTCCATGAGTATATGCATGGCTACTATAGCAGTCAAACTCTTTATGACTTTTGAAATTTTTTGAATTTTGTTTCTGTTTTTAGTGATAAGATTTGTATATTTCCCCCTTACCTTGTGCAGTATCGCTCTTTGAAGTTAAATACCTGGGATTACACTGCCAGACAGTGTAAAAGAGAAGTTTTGGGACTGCAGCCAAGGGAGGAAATGCAGAACAGAGCATTAAGAGCAGCTGAAGAAATTCTTGTGCTAGTGGATGATGTATCTACCAGAAAGCTTGGTAAATCCATGCAGATTTTTAAATCAGGCCCAAACAGTAGCATCCATCTAGGTTAGTAGTTTATAATGTGCGAATTAGATATTTGTAAACCTTGATAAAACTCCCTCACTACACAAACAATCTTGAATCTTCTTTCCTGTCCTTGTTTTCTACCTCAGTAGAGTTTCAGCTTGGACATTCAATAGAGTGACATTCAGGTGCATCAGGGAGGAAAATTTTGATTTCCTTCCTTTTAATTAAGCCAATGAACATCAGTAAGTCTATTGCATTGAGTTCAAAGAGTCTTGACAGTATGATGTAATTTTTATAGGAGTGTTTTTTTCTTATGAGACTTGTTCATCCTAAATCCTTTTGCTGTTACTTCTATATCCATAGTAACCAAAGAAACCTCAGAGTGGTTCAGTGAAATGTTTTCTAGATGCTGTACAAACACAAAGGAATGCTGAGCAAGTTCTGTGGCACTTTTGGGCTGCAGAAAGACAAACAGTGAGGAAAGCTGTGATAAGTAGTTAAGTGAGGATTTGTTCATATGTAATTTGTTACAAGGTTTAACGTGTGAAGGTGGAGTGGGCAGTTTTGGAGCAGGACTGGGTAAAACAGGAGAGCAGATGGAGAAGGCCCCGGGAATTTAGCGGCTGGGGATTAGACAATGAGATTGCCTGTCTGTGTCAGTGGAGTGAGCGCAGAGATTTGTGTCAGTGGAGTAAATGCAGACTGCTGAATCTATGGCTCATTTCCCTGTGCTGCTGGCAACTTCTGGGGCGACCTTCTGGTACTCCCAGAGCCCATATTTGAAAGTAGCAATCTGCATAAAGCTCTGAGACATAAAGTTTTTTTCCAAAAGCATCTTTATGAACATCTGCCTGGATTCAGAGTGTTTTAAGCTTGCTTGTGATAACAGGAGTGTTTAATGAAGTGCTTGCTATTGCCTTGTGGAGCCAGAAGGCATTCAAATGCCTTTTAAAAAAAAAAACAAACAAAAAAATCCACCAATCCCCTCCAACCAAACAACAAACCAACCAACCACATTAAAAAAACCCAAACCAAAAATGCCTCAAACCTCAAACTAGACTCATGATTCTTTTGCTTAATCTGTAAAATGTGGATAATAATTGTTTCCCCAGGAGTGTCCATACTGAAAACAAACAATTTCAGGTGATGTTGTATGATGTGTAAACACTGTAATAGTTGTAGTAATTGTAAAAAAATATCTGTAGTTAATGAATTGGTCAGAAGTTATCCTTAGGTAGTGTCAGTCAGGGAGAATATTGCAATAGTTCCAGCTATAGAGCAGCAATTTCTGGAAAAATGGCTGTAGATAACCTGGTTATAATTTCAAGAGAGTAAGAGATGAAGTCTGTTTTATGTCACTTAACATTGCTGTCTTTTGATGTTTCAGGGATTTGGGACAGGGGTGAAATCTTCTCCTGTTCCAAAGAAAATGATTCCAGAAAGAGCTATAATGATGTAATGCATCTGAAGATAGCTCTCTCCCTTTTACAAGGCTGGCTATCACATTTAATTAGCTGTTCACAATCCATTTTATGTTTTTCTTGGAAGCCTTTTCTGGAACTTTAGAGTGTCTGGCCAAAACTTGAGACATTTGCAGTTATAATGACTTAATATTAAAATGATAATTGAACTATGACCGGTTATCTAGATTTCGTCTAAAAACAAAATCCAAGATCTTCACAGAAAAACTATTTCACAGCTGAGTTTCTCAGAAAATGGAATAAGTGCTCATAAAGTTATATATGTGCATGTGTATATGGTTATCAAGGGCCTAAACTTCACATTTGTTATTGCTGTTGAACAAATTAACTTTTCAAGACTTCAGTTTTAATTTGTTAGAACAGCAAAGTGGCAGCACACTCGGCTCTTACAGGTCCTCACCATCTGCTAGAACAGCAATGAACCAGCAGTGCAATCTTGCTGTGTTGACAACCAGCTTAGTTAGGACGATTTGGAAACTGGAGCACTGTTGAAATAAATATTCTGCTTCCCCTGGGCAACTCACTGAAATTCTTTCCATCACTTGTTATTTATCCAGCATAAAGTTGGGATTGGGTGTTGTGTTGGTGTTGCATGAACTAGCAGTGTTGCACAGCACTTCTTCAGCGTCCTGGCAGTGGCTTGGAGGTGATGTGGGAGCACCTTATCCAGGCTGGGCTAATACAAATGAGAAAATGTCTTTCTTCATTTAGACATTTGTTGATGAACAAATGTGGGGTGGCTGACTCCCAAACAATAACATTTATCTTTAGTGTAATGCATGGAAGAGACCAACTCTGAACTGATCTCTGCTGTGAGGAGTTGCATTGTGTGCTCCAGAAGGAACAAAGAGACTCAAGTGTTGTTCAGTAGCATTTCAGAGCTCACTAGAGCACTGAAAAAAGGTCCTGGAGTCTGAAGACTGGTCAATGAAAGATAACTTTGGTAGAAAGAGAAGCAGATTCTGTTGTAATTCAATATTACATTCTGAAAGGATTCTTTCAAATTACTTCAGAATTAAATCACTACAGATGAAATTAAAAACTCATGAAGTGACTTCTTTAATTTCATCCAGTCGTGTGTAACTTTCTAATTTAAGTAAACTTTGCTACAACATTTAATGTAAATAAGACTGCAGATATGTGACATTGATGGGGCTGATGAGGATTAACCACTCTTGCCTTCTACATATCCCGGTATAAAACCAAGGGATCTTTTTCCTTTGCATTCCATTAGATTTTATAAGCTTTTTTTTTTTTTTTTTGCAAACATCAATAGATTTTACAGTTATTTCAATTCATGTCACAGAAGAGCTTCCCATGTGCAAACAGCAAAATGGATCTGGCATTTGAAGTGAGCATGTTCCTCAAGCTATCCTGTGCACATCCCAACAACCCCAAGGTGCTGTGGGTCAGTAGCTTGGCAGGCTGGCAATAGAACCAAGTGTTTACAGCTCATCAGGACTTTAGACAGGGCTTGCTGTAGGGCAGGATGCACTTCCACCTCAAAATATGGATGTGCAACACAGATCTAATAATAAAATTCCAGATAGGATTCGTGATTATTCATGCATTTAAAGGATTTTTTTTGTTCTCACATTTAAGGTTTTGTACCTTAATTTTCTTAGCACGTATATTATAATTAAAGATTTTACTGACTTGGCCAGCTCAAAAGGCAAATATTAAGCTTGCATGTTTTGAACTCTTTTACAGCAAATTTCAGCATTGCTTCCTGTCAGCATTTGAAGCAGGAGCCTCATTTATGATGTTTGGGGTGTTTTCTAATTAAGTAGAGGTAGGAGTGTCAGCTTCACTTCTTCTGTATAATCAGTACATTGGACTTCAGAGATATGATGTGTCAGAAGTTGTTTGGTGGCAACAAATAAAAGCAAACTAGTTGATAGTCAAAGGAGCTTAAAAGAAAAGAAAATGTTTGACTTCACTGAAAAGGTCCCCTGGAACAGAAGCTGTTGGCTAAAGGACTGAATGATTAATTTTTTTATGTTTCTTGGTGAGAATGGCCACTGACCTAGTTGTCCTCAAAGCCTCAAGGAAGTGCCAGTATGTTCACTGATTTCTTTGGGCCAGTCAATGCTGAGGTTCCAGCATCCCCAGATCCAATGCAGAGGCAGATCCACAGAGCTCCAGGGAGTGCTGGGTCCCAATCACACTGACTGTGGTGAGGGGATGCTCAGTGTGTGCAGGGACCCCAGGGAGCAGAGATATTTGTGTGCTGGGTACAGCAGGACCCTGTGTTTCACTGTTAAACAACATTTACAACCTGAAACACAGAGCTGATTGTGTAACAATGACTCGGTCTGTTCAAGTTTGCAGTTGTAGATAAAAAGGGGAAAAAAGCAATTCTTATAATTATTGGAGTTCTCTACGTTACATTGAGTACAAACTCTGGTATTTGCTTTTCTGATTAGGGTGACATGACTGTGGTAAATGAAGGGGAAAAGAAATTAAAAATTTCCATAATAAAATAAGTATTTCCTTTGTGATTAAAACTGCCCCATCCTCAGCTTGATAATGTTGTTTGCCTAGAATTAAGGATATGTTAGGATGTAATTGTAACTATTTGCCATGGCTGGCTGTTAGAACGAGAGATCATGTATTTGCATCTCATATAACCAGAAATTAAAAATGAAGGACTGACCACTTGACACCATTGTAGCTCTTGAAATAAAGCCTATTGAGCTCAATTTGTTGTGGCTGCTGAATGACTCTGCTTACCAATTTGAAATTCCTGTTAGAAGGTGGTGCTATAATAATTGATGGCATACTGAAAGTACCTGAAACAGAATAGAAATACTGCTCTGTTAATCCTTTTTTTCAGAACAGAACTTTAAAATGGAGGTCGTGAAATGAACATGTGACATTTGTTCAGACTTCTGGAAGGGTATTTTTTTCTTTCCTTTTTTTTTTTTGTCCCCTATACTGGAGAGAGCTGTGATAATTTCAGTCATTCAACAAGGTACTCAGAATCAGACACTGCACTCTGTGGATGAATTGTTTCTGTACTCCGGAGAAACTGCTGTTTCCCCTCAGAGCTGTATAAAAAAGGAAAATGAATGTTGGTGGCAAGGTAGTGATAAAACGTGTTGTAGGCAATTACAGGCAGGAAATACTGAGCTTCCACTACCTTAGAAGCCTTCCTGATAGAAGAACCCTTACATTTACAACTGTTTGCAAACTATGTAAATTCACATACATTTTTGAATTCTCAGTCTGTCCCCTCCCTAAGGCTCTAATTATTCTGTATCAGGAGCCTCTTAATTCATGCTCTGGGATGAATTTCCATTTATGTGCCTGTATCAAAGCTTAGGTTCCTGTATTCTGGAATGTATCTTTGAAGATGATGGGCTAGGGGTTTTTCTATCAACTACTTTAATTTTTCTACAGAGTCACGTTTCATAGTCATCAAAATAAAACATAATCAAAAGCAATATTTAAAAGTGTCAGTCAACAGACCTTATGTTGCAAAAGGTGATCCTCTTTTTCATTACAAATGTTTCTCTCTCTTTTTCCTATTTCTCACAAAGGAACTCAATGCAGGCATGTAGAATATAATTCTACTCAAGTTCTTGTGTGAAGACTCCACTTTTTTCTCTCTGTGTAAAGTTAATTGAGTGTCCTATGTCCTCTGTGTCTAATGCATTAAAAATCAGAGAATTTAATGCTGTAATTATGGAAGCTTAAAGAAAGGAGCCCGTTGAATGCACTTCAGATAAGTTATCAGCTTTACCTTCCCAAATATGTTGTATAATAGAAGCTGATTTCCTAAAGAGTTTTGTCGCACGCTCGTACCTGGCTGAGAGTGGCTCTTGCACACTAGGGTCCTATGAATAAATTATTTCCATAGCTCTAATGCATCCTTTTTTTTCAGAATGGGCCTTAGGCTTTCCTTTTCCTTAAAAGCATCATTTGGCTGCTGAATCAAAAACTCTGGAAAGAGACAATAATGGGTATTCACATTTGAAATGCAACAAGCCATTCAGGCCAGAAAAGAGCTGCAGCAGAGTATGTCCTATCTCTTTAAACAATTGGCATTGGAAGTACTAATCAAGTTGAATGTGATGAATAGAACTTAAAAAAATCATATATGGATATTCAGAGGAATTACATATTTTTGATGTTTTTAATACATTTGCTTATTTTTCTGTACATGCAAGACTTGAACTGACTTAGGTTTAGGTATTCTTATGTATTTTTTGGGGGATGATGTGTATGTGTGTATTTATATAGTGACCATATTTTTATATTCCCTGGCAATGACTGGAAGCCAATCAGAATGGCTCAGGTGATGCCAGTTGTTGTAAGGAGTTTTTTTTTATCTGTAGTGAAGGAAGGGGACTTAGAAATACACACAGCCATTGGAGGGAGATGTAATCTAGAGAGAGGAATAGAGCCAAGAGAGAGCAAGTAGGCACAGAGAGCAGTTTTGCAATTCTGTTCAAACAGTGCAGAAGGGCAAAGGAGAAAACAAAAGTTAGGGAAATCTTGGTGGTAGCCAGCTTAAAATAAGTGAGGGCACCCTGCTGAACATTGTGACTTTTGGATGAGATTCATTCCTGCTGCACTGGCCCCTGGAAGCAGTGAAAGATTACAGTGCTCCGGGAAGGGGTGAGCTGCAGAACAAAGAAGTGAATTGTGCAGCTGCCAAGGCCATCTCTATTGGCAAGGGATCTAACCCTATGAAGAGTGCCTGCCTTGGGGCTGTGACTTTGACACAATCTTCAATTTGTTCTTGTATTGATTTTTGTCATGACTGGAGATGTGACTAAGTCTATTCAAAAAACTAGGCATGGAGACCTGTCTTCTGTAAGGCCTGCCCAGCAGGTCATTTCCCACAGGCCAGAAATTATTCTCCAAACTCTAATGAAGAAATATTATTATCATGCTCCCCAAAATATCAGAGAATATTTGCTGAATACCTTGAATAGTATTTCTTTTTATCTGAAATTGTAATTAGTTCCAAGTCAGTGAAAAATGTTTAATTCATCGGGTTCTTAAGTGCCATTCCTCAAACCCTTCAGGGTTGGTGCGTTTTAGGCTGTATTGAGCCCTGAGTTAAACATCGAAGTGCTCATGAATAAACGAGCTCCTGGGGAAATGGGTGGCTGAAGGCTGTGATGCCTGTGAGATGGAGCATGGGAAACAAACTTTTGAAGAGGTCTTCCCCTGGAGTTTTGTGCCTGGGTAGACTGCCCCAGTTCCTGATGGTGGGCATGTGAGTGCTGAGCTTGGCAGGTGCTGCAATGAGTTTTCTGAGGCTGTTCTGTCTCTCTGCTTGGGCACTGCAGTCACTGATACCTGAATCTTTTCTTCCCAACTGCTATCCAGCATTTACAGCATCCCCTGGCCCTGGGTAGCTCCTACTTTACTAACTAGTTACTAACGAAGAACGAGGCTGAGTTAGGTTATTTCTTGTCCATTAAGTAAACTTGAGTCCTTGCTATAAAAATAGTTTTTAACAAAGAATTAATTTGGTTTAGTTTGTTGTCCTGTTTAGAAGTTGTTAACACATGTCTTTTTCTGAGGGATCCAGTATGCACTAGGAGGGGAGGAGAAAGCTAACTTTCATGATTTGAATTTGGATGTTAAGATTCATGACTTATTCATCTTGCTGGGCCACTGAAGACTGTAATTAAACTTGACAGCACTTTGCAATGATTAAATGATAAGCATTACATGGCATGCATTAAAATGAATATTTTTATTTCTTCTTATTTTGAGATATTCAGGTCCCAGTATCTCTTAAAAAATAATTAAGAAAATGTAGATCTTGTGTGATTATTTTCTCCACCTCCTACTCACATGTTTAAAAGAGCAGATAATGGACTTTCTGCACTTTAGAAATGGCTTTTTATTCAGGTCGGAGTTAATCTTACTGTAGTTAAAAATGGATTATCAGACATGGAGCCCTCCCCATCATTGGCTGGGAGTCAGAGCTCATCTGGCAAAACTCACCTTTTTTTTTTTTCTATTTCTTTCTGCTTATCCCTTGGGGTCCTGTTCCTAGCTGTGAGCAGCAGCATGCCAATTTCAATTAACATTTCCTTTAAGACAAATGTTATCATCTGCTTTAGTGCTTGTGACTTTCCATTTGTACCGAGGATAACAGGAGCGTGCAGGCGGAGGGCTTTGTCTGGCTCAGGGTGATGTCACTGCTTTGGTGAGCATCATAACCATTCTCCATCTGTGGCAATTCTTCAGGTTCCTTGTGATTTTTTAAGGTGAAGCCAAGGCTTGAAGAGGGAGTTCTCTGTGTTGACATAAGGATGTTTTTCTCATAACAGAATAAAAGCCCAAGTCCACTGTTATTAAACTGTTGGGATGCTTTCTCATTTTGACCACCAGCCCAAGGCTTTTTGGCAAATGCTTTGCTGTAGCAGGTCTGTAGAGATACTGATTACATCTGTGTGAATAAATTATGTTGTTAGATTGCTGATTTTACCAGAGGAGAAGGCAGCAAGAAAATTTTGCTGAGTTATTCTAAAGTATGTTTTTCTCAGGCACAGGAAAAGAGAAATAATTTTCAAAATCATTTTGGGTTAGCAGAAAATACATTTCCTTCTGAAAACCTTCATTTAACTCTTTTCAATCTTTAAAAATTAAGATTCCTACACATTTTAAAACAAAAATCCAAATGCTTTCTTGAGAATTTTGACAATTCTAAGATTTTCAGTGCTTCTTGGATTTGCTACAATGTGGAGTCTTGTTTTCGTTTTTCCATATCCCACCCAACACGACCCTTTGTGGTTTTGCCTGTAATTGCTTGGTTCTTCCAATTCTGTCTTTTTTTATGACTCTTTCACCATAGATCAAACACAGAGATGTCATAAACAGTTGTTGTGACAGTCCACATAACTGTGCCCACATATTAAAAACCTGAAAAAAACAAGACAAAGAAACAGTTCCTGGTCCAAAACAAGTGTTGGGCTTCTTTCTGACTCTTCCACAGCAATAAAGCTCCAATTCCTTTTTGACCTGAAATGAAAGTAAATGCCTAGGATAGTGAAAAATGGGAAACCCAAGGCTCTTTTATTTATTTTTTTTTTTAAGAACTTAAAGAAGATGGGATAACAGAGGCCACAGGCCCTAAATATACACAGAGTATATTTCAGTCATGTGTCACATGCCAAATACTGCCTTATTAGTGGCTCTTATCAGTTGATAATTTTTCGTGGTTATTTATGCTGCCAGAGCTCTGTGGAGTGTAGTCAGCATCCAGGCAGGTCCTTGGATGTCCATTATGGACAATGCAGCAGCTATTTCCATGTGTTGAGTTGTTTCAGAAACAGAAATCGTGGCTGTGCTGGCCCAGAGCTCAGGAGCTGGAGCTGGGTGATATCCCTGTTCTGCCTGGTACTGAAACCTCTTTTAAACAAATGCAGCTTCCTGATGCTTTGGAGAAAATTACCTGAGCATCCATAATAAATAAAACAGAATGTAAAGAATTGAAAATAAGACCAAGTTACCAGAATTGAATCCGTCAAAATTCACAGCAGAGCTGTGGGTGGGCAAGCATTACGTTTCTTGTCTGCTATTGAAAAGGGCTCAAGAGGGCTGAAGAAGAATTTGAAGTGGCAACTTTAAAAAGATGTGCAGGTATTCAGATATGTATTTTGAGAAAACATCACTCTTCAGCTAGATCTTTAGGCCTTTCTCAGTGTCTCACTGAATTTAATAAATAATTCTTGGTGGTTTGCTTTGGTTTTGTTTTTTTTTACAAAATTAGTGTCTATCTCCCTTCAAGTATTCATAATTCATTTATTCTAAATTCCTTTTCAGCTACTTGAGGAAAATTGTATTTTATGCCACATTTGGAACAAGAAATGTGGAACTCTGAGGAGTGAAGGCTGTTATCTTATTCACATGACAAAGGTATATATTATTCATACTGTAATACTCAAACTGCAGGAATTGATAGATGGAGCTTATATAGTCAACTCTCAGGCAAACTAAAAATATATTTTTTTGAAATAAACTACTTTTTGAGTGGTTAATTCGAAATCAGATGGATTACTGTAAGATACACCATGCGATTATTTTTACTGTAGGGACTCAAAGTACATACATATGTTTTCTCACTCAGAATGAAAAGTCTTAGTGCATTTATTTTTCCTTCTGTTTGGGTGATTTAACATCTGAAAAAGGAAACAGTGGATCAATAATTTAGTGCAGTCAGATGAAAAGTGTCTTAACTTGTTGGTTCAATTGTAGGATGTTATGGAGTCTTACATGCTGAACAACTGCATTTATATTGTATAATCTGTGGAAGGAAAATTAGCCTTTGTGGAGGAAGTGAACATCTGTGTCTGTTCCTTTTACATTGTATAGAAAGGTCTGATCAGCATAAAACAATATTGTGGGATTATTCCTTACTTATCCCTCACTCCACTGTGTTAAGGCTACAGTGAGAAGGAAAGTTAAGTTTTTAACATTAAGTTAAAAACATAAGATTCTTAAATTATGGCTGTCACAGAGATATTTATGCAAAACAATATCCCAAATCAGCCTGACTAGATCTCCTGAAATATTTTCAGTCAATGACCTTACTACTGATTTAGGAAGAGATTTAGACAAGTCAGTGCTGCTACTGCAATAATGTACCAGGTAGAGGGAAGTGAATTTCTTATTTTCTGTGACAGACGTCTTGTCTCACATTCACAGTGGTGACTTGGTACCTTTGCTAGTAAAGGTTGCTTACATCTTCCTACATGACTGAGGCTGCCTCTGTGTTGAAGTTTTTCTTCATCTCACAAGCAGACTTGTGCATGTCACAAAGATCAGGTAGTGATCACTTTTTTTGATCTGTTAGGAAATCCATTTCAGATTTTTCTTGTTTTTTTTTTCTTTGCAGTTACAGAAAAGAGCAATCAAGAACTGGTCAAGTTTTTTGTTTTCTAACAACCAATTATTTTAAACCACAATTTTTATTTAACCATTGGAATATGGTATCCTTAATAACTGACTTTCTAGGTCTAGATCTATTTATAAAAGGAAAACAAGGAGATTATTCCCTTCTCTTCTTAGTTTTATATTAAAATGTGTAATCTGTGTTGTCATTTGGGAATTACAGTAGGTTTGGAAACACACTGTTCATGTTTCTGGAATGCCCTTCTTGGTATCTGCCACTTGCCAGGGTCTTACTGTGGTGGGGTTTGAATAACTTGGTTTTCCTATGAAGGGCAAAACCAATAACAATGGTGAAACTTGTGTAAATCTTCTGATTTTTATTTTTTTCAGTGATGGTACATTTAACCACTGGTTTAGTACAGATGATATTCATGTGCAATTTGATCAACCATAGCAGCCAAGGAGAATGACAAGGGTGTTGTACAAAGCAGTATTGATCTGTTCAGCATTTGGTTTTAAGATCCTGTGTTAACTTCGATTACAGCTGTTAAATTCTCACTCCCCTTTAATCTCTCCTCTCTCAAGTGGAGAGCACCTTTCTTATTTCTTAATTCTCAGAAAACTATCTCACCCAAAAGATGTAACTTGTAAAAAATCATAGCATATACTGTGCTTTCTTAGCATTAAGCTTGGAGATGAACATGACTGAAAATCAATACTGTGCTTGGCCTGCAGCCTCGTCATTTATTGATTTACATGTCATTTGTCTCCATAGAAAATGCAATTATTGCTTAAATACAATACAGTATTTTGCTAATAGGATACAAATGTCACCACTGAGTAAAAAAGGTCACACTTGCATGTAAATGATTGTCAACCCAATCCCTTGCTTGTTGCTGCAGTTATTTTGAAGAGGCTGTCAAGAAACAGGAGGCCTGGCTGTAATTCTGCTGGCATTAATGGGGACTCAGCTGTTGATTTAAGTGGCACCAGTGGTTCCAGTTCTCTGGACTTACACAGGTGCTTTGTGCTTCTTTAGTTTTACAGAGCTCAGTCAGGTGAGATTTTCTTTTTTCTTTATAGCTTTGGAGCTATTGAGAAAAATCTTCATGTGCAAGAAATGGACAAAAAGAAGTAGGAATTCAAGAAAGATTGCTGAATTTGCTGAAAGAGCTGAATGACCAGTGCCATACAGAGAAACAAACTTCCACCTCTGTTATAGTAGGATGTGGAATGGCCTTAACTCTTTAACATGATAACATTGTTATCACTTGATAACGTGCCCAGGTCTGGTACACCATGTTTAGTAGGGGAACTTAGATCGTTATGAAATACATGCAACTTCTTCTAATAAAGGAGAGTGACCTAATTCACTTTAAAGCTTTGGGTGTCCTGAATGAAATTTCCCTTTGTGAATAAGAAGTATATTGACATTAGTAGCAGTACATTTATATAGAGCTTTAGGAGTTTGCTTCTGTTTGCACAAAGATACTTTTCCCCAGTCTGGCAAATCTAGATAATCAGGAATGTTAAGCTTAGTAATTTAATGTACCTATTTTATATTAATTTAAATTCTAAAGAACTAGGATTTAATATTTTTGGAGGTCTGTCTGTTTTTTGTCCAAGTTAATTAAAGATTCAATATCTATATGTTAAAAAGCACAGAAAGCTGATTTTTTTTTCTTAGCTAATTTGCTCTGAAGAAAACTCTTGACTATTCAAGCATCAGGAAAATCAGTATTGTTGGTAACCATGACTTCTTTCCTTCTCTTGGCCACCTTCCAGGATTCCCTTGGCTAAAATATTTTAGTCTGTACCATGAGAAATATTGGGCTTTGTACTTCTTACTGGCCTTCTGTGCAGGAAGGAGGTGTTACCTCAGTCAGTATTTCACTGATCCAGTGACAGTGCAGCCCATGGTCAAGTCCATTTCCATTGGACCTTCAGCCCAATCCCCGTTGTTCATCTGCACCTCCAATTCCTGGTCGTGGTCAGAGCAGGGACAGGATTCCTGCAGGGCAGCAGAGCTGGGACCCTCCCAGCAGCTCAGGATCCTGGGCCTGAGCTCCAGCTCCAGCATCTGGAATGGCAGTGGTGTGGTTTCCTTTGTTTTCTTTCTCAAAGGTGTTTGGTAGGTGTATGTTTGAGCTTGCACTATTGAAATGTGAACTTCTATATGCAAATAATAAATATGCAAAATGATAAAATGATGGGCAGTTAACAGCATCCTCAGGTAATTTCAGTGTTCTGTCTCTCTGGGCCTTTGAGGGTAAGAAGCATTCTCTTAGCTTTTTTTTTTACGGTAATGGAACAGACTCTTCTTAAAATCATTTATTCTGGTTTTTGTTTTGTTTTTTTGCATTTTTTGTTAATTCCTTCATTTTCCACATCAGATTTGAGCTAATTCAAATCAAGGAGCAAGGTGGCTGAGACCCTAAAGTCAGTGATTTCTTGTTTTCCTCTCAGGGGTGGCATTGTTCAAGTGGTTGTGATTCTAATTGCAGCACTGTTACATGCTGTGAGAGCAAATTCGACCCACCCAGGACTCAGCATTTAAAAAGGGAAAAATCCCCAAAACAACAAATAAACAATGCCCCACACCCCAGCTGCTTGTTTTTTCCAAAGAAATGCA
>JAWWMU010000036.1:5734480-5747168 GCA_035048155.1 Cinnycerthia olivascens | reverse complement strand
TTTTAATTATTGATATTTCAGTTGCACCTGAGTTTTTTAGGGACAAATATCTTCTCTCTCATATATATATATATATAGCTAATTATAGTTACCTATGTATCCTGAGGACCATCTCTCTGAATTGATGGCTAAATATCTTCCAAAGAAAAGTCTCTGGCACCCTGTGTTGGAGGAATTCACAAATAGCACTGTCAGGTTAGCGGTGCAGACTAGCCCAGGGTCCAGCTGGGAGCACTGGTTGTACTGGTGGGATCTCCCTGCTGTGTGTTCAGATGCCACAGGGTGCAAGAATAGGGTATCAAAATTATAGAGATCTTTTTCTTGATTCATCAAACAGATTATTTATGCTTGTTTGCAGCTCTAACGGAGGTGTTTAAAAGAAATTCATGCACCTGTCTTATAGCTTGTGCTTCATTAGAATTAAAGGCCAAACCACTATAATATTTGTAGTTTTATTGACGATCCAGTTAGATTTAGAAAAAAAGATGAGGTTTTCTACTGGTATGATACTAAATGTAATTCTCTTGGAGTAAAGTGCAGATTTTGAAATAAGTTCTAGTAAGCTGCTGATAGAACTAATTTTCCATGGATCTCATTTTGTACCAGTTTGTATTTTTCTCAGTTGGATGGAACTTCAAATGAAGGAAATAACAGATGAGTAGAAAGCAAGGAAACCTTGCAATATATCTCGCAAAATCTCTCTCTCATGCCCTTTATTGTGGTGCCATTGGGCACAACTTGTCTCTGACTGTGGGATCCAGTCCTGTCTGAAACCCCAGTACAGTCTCAGGTTTGTCCAAGATAAATTGTCTACTGCTATGTTGAAAGCAGCACTTAAAAATATCTGTAGTGTGAGGAAAAGGCTCTCCCCTCTTGGAGTGCTTGGTGAGAGCTGAGAAAGTCACAGAATATTGCAGACAGCTCAGAAACATGAAAGATGTGTACTGTTCTCCTTCTTTTTAATCTGCTTTCTTTTTTGAAGCTGCAAGACTCTGCATTTGGTTGACTTTGCTTCCCATTAACTTAACTTTTCCATTTGATAAAGCCCTATTTTCTATTTTAACTCCTTCTGGTTGTATTTTTCCTTCACGCCTACCCTGAATCATTTTTTGTTTCCTCGTTGCTTTCCCCCTGCTCCAGTGTGGCTGCAGAACTTGCAACCAGGCTGGCAGAGGAGAGCAGGGGTCCATGAGTCAGCCAGGTGCTGGGCCATGGCACGTGTGCTGGTGGTTAAAGAAGTCATCTTGGCTTTGGAGCTGGGGCTCTGTGCCACTGGCTGCTAGATGACTGTTCAAATCCAGCAAATGGAGCTGGAGAAGTTGCTTTAGAGCACTGTGCATCTGTTAATCTTGTCTCATTCATTTTGGTGTCATGTTTCAGGCTGGCAGTCTTTGATAGAGGTGAAGAGAATGCAATCAGCAAATTAAGATATGCCATCTTTCAATGGCATGACAAAACGTGGGGTTCTGTCTTTCTTCTCTCTCTTTTTAATGGGCATTGGGGGTATTTGGCTCACACAAAGAAAAGTATTAATGTGCTAAAGAACACCTGTTTTGCAGAAGAATAACACTGGCAATTTAAGGGATGATTTTTTTGGTTTTTTTCATCATATTCCCAAGAGTTTGTACTTTATAAAAGTAGTTTAGTGAGTTTCTGGGTCTATTCTTTTTGAATAACATCAAACCCTAAAATAAAACTGACTATGTTCTTTTGGGTACTCCTTTGGCAGTATAGAGTTCTACTAATATCAGTATTCCTTCACTATTTCGATGGGGATATTTGCTTCAGTCCAAGTAATGGAATTACCTTGAGGTAGGAGTGCAATAGCAGTGAGAAGAATCAGGCCAAGACACTTAACTTGATTCTAACCAAGCACAGATGTTTTTCTACCTTTTGGAGCTTTGTAGAAGTTTGTGAGCAATAATATAGTCCTTACTTTAAAAAATGCTATGCCACTACTTTGCACAAATTTAATATATATGAGATATGATCAAGGAAAAAAATTGTATTAGACAAGTACAACTCTCCAATTTCTCAACACTTAATATAAATAATTGCTGTACTATGAAGATTTAAATGGGGATTGCCACTTTTATAATTAATACTTTTTTGTTTCATGGTCCTTACTAATTGAAAATGGGCTTTCAATGTAGAATGCTTTGAATTTGTGTGAAGAGATGGAATTGGAAATGAACTTAATTAACTACAAACTGTCCAAATCAATCAGTGTTTCACAGTGCCTTTGTAATATACAGAGTTCATAATTGACTTGGGACTTGCCATACTACATATGCCATAATTGCAAAGTAATCATGCTAAGAGTGTCCAAAATATAGTGCTGTGCTCTGATGCTCTGTTGGAATGAAATGTCTATGCATTCACACACCAAAATGGATTGGGGGCAAAAGGGTATATTTTTCCATTAAGCCAACTGAGAACTTCTATGAATTTGGGTATTTCTCCAAGTGTGGCAGGGCTTTCCGGTGTTCACAGTTAGAAAAATCCTTTGACTTCAACATTCAAGCTGTCCAGCATTTCAAATGGTAGTGTTCTTGCTACATTATCTGTAATGCTTGCAGCAAAAAAACCCATAAGTTTGTACAAGAAGATCAGGAAAAATCTTATGGAAAAACACTTGGCAAAATTTCTGTACGTTTTCAGAGAGTTTTTGCAAGTGAAGCTTCTACAGACTAAAGGCTGTTGAAAATCTCTGCTGTTATTTCCTATTGGGGTTGAGATTTGTCTGCAACTTTGCAGAATATTTTTGTGCACAAATTAATTCTTTACAAAAAATAGGACAATCCTTAGGTTTGCCTTTGTACCTTGTTAATACCTTGGTTTTGCCTGTACAATCACCCTGCTTACGTTTTCAGTGCTTCTTCCAGAAACTTTGGACTTCTTCAGGCCTGTCTGTGTTGCTCAGACTGTAGACTCAGTAGTGTAACTCGGGGTGGTTATATCTGGCTTTCCTCATCAAAACTTACTTGATTTGAGCAGTTTTGCAGCTTGGAAATTCCTCTTTGTGTTGTTCCCCTACATTTCAATCACTGTTTAATGTTATTTTTCTCTTGCCTTTACCTTTCTCATTTCCATTAAACAAACCTTTTGTATTGGAGATTCTAGAAAATCCAAAATTTTATGTCTGACTCAAGTCTCGAAATCTCTTTGCTTTCAAAGTTTCTATTTTCGTTTCTCTTAAACTGAGATCTTTCGGAAAGTTGATTGAATACTTCTGCTGGCTGGCAAAATATATTCATTCTGAATGCTCCAAGACCCTTATGGTCAGGAATCCTTTTTTTACCTGTGGCAGAGCTGTTGATGAGAGTCTCTGGCCATGGGATACAGGACTATCAGGAGTCTGGGACAGTGCTGAGTTCTGGCCTTTCTGAATCAGACTATTTCCAGTTTGCATGAGACTTATTTTAATCCTGACACTGATGGTGTAATGTGATTGCTCTGATGTGGTAGATTTGCTGTTTGGCTGGTGTGAAACCTCCCCAGTCCTTCTCAAAGAGAACTTCTGTGAGTGGACCTGCAGTATCTTTATTATAGATGTTTTGTGTATTACCGAAATACTATATAAATAAAATAATGAAAATTTGCAGAACTGGAGAGACAATGCTCATTAGGGATAGCTGCCCAGGATACCAGGTACTGCCACATCCTTGTCACACCTAAAGCCATTTTTATTACGGTCAGCTGCTAATGCCTGGGCCTTTTCGTAAGTTGTGGAGTTATGAGGTGTGCTATGCTGACACTGTGGAATTTTTAAGCAATTCTTGTGTTTATTATTTGAAATTTTGAGGGTGACAGGACTACTAAACCTAATTGAAAGGGTTTTTGCCTGATTAATTTTATGGAGTATGTTAAAAAGGCTTGATTTTTTTTTTTTTTTTTTTTTTTTTTGGTCTGGTTTAAAATAATCAGAATATAGTGGTTTGCCCTTGTCATTTAGGGAACAGAGAGTGCTCTTTTATTTGCTTGTGTAGATTACTTGCTCTCTTTGGTATTGTAACAGAACATTCTGATAATGGTAGTGGCCTTCTTGAATGTGTTCTATAAACAGGACTTTATGAAAACAGAGAAAAAATATGAATAATGTACTCAGACTTGCTGACTTTTTAGAGAAAATAAATGCTTTCTAAACTATGGAACACTAATATAAGAAAATTAACTGACTTGTGCTGCTATAAAAATGGTAATTGCAAGGCTAAAATTTATCCTCCTTTCCCATACCAGGGAAATTATTAAGCCTCCTCTTTTTCCCTTCCCAAGTTGTCTTCTAGATGTGTATTCCTGGAGCAGATATCTAAATGAACAGGTTAGTTTCTGTAGCACTCCTCTGTACTCACTGTTCATATGGAAAGTTAGCTTTTAACTCTTTAAGGTTGTTTACCCTGAAATCTGCTCCCTGGAGTGTCTGTGTCTCCTTCCCGCTCTCTTCCTTTGGCTCCTTCATTTCCCTCCCATTTATTTGTGTCTCCAAAAGGAGACTGCCAGGCTTGCTGAGGGTGTGATGCATCAGTGTGAATGCAGTCAGTTGCAGATGTCAGGAGCCCCACTGAGCAAAATTCCTGCAGCGTGACACAGCATCCCCTGTCAAGGGTGGGAAGAGATCCAGGAGAAGGCTAAGAAGCTAATGAAGTAAAGCTTGTTTGATTAATAGCTAGAGACCAGGCTGATGCCCTGACTGAGGCCCCAGACAAGGACAGACAAGTCAAAAATATCTTATTTCTCTAGAACAACACCATTTGTGGATAGAAAATGGAAATAAGGAGCTTTCCCCCTCCTTTCCTCCAATGCTTCTCCAAAAGTTTTACTTTCTACTGGTGTTCATGTTCTCTGTTTACATGAATAATACAGAGTTCAGTTCATAGCCCTTCTTTTTTTCTAGCAGAAATTCTCCCAGATTGCAATTCCTGGGATGAAGTTTTTTCTTGCTTCCTTCAACATCTGCATTCTTTTCCTGGGATCACAGGAGGGAAAATGCTGTCTGCAAATATTCCAAAGATATTCCATGGAACTTGTTGCTGTTCCATGGACTGACACGAAGAGTCATTTGTACCTCTGTAGGAGATGTGCCTGATGTTTTTCTCTTGAAGTCTGTGGTAGGGAAGGTTTTGATGTTTGGGGAACTGGCAGGTACCTCTGGAGAAAGGGTGTAAAGCTGGGCAGTGCTCAAACTCCAGTTGGCATCTCTTCCTGGCAGTGAGGGCTCTTTGCAGTGCTCTGGGCATGCTAAGCTGGACTTGAAAACACCTAGTTGAACAAGCTCTTTTTCAAGTGATATAATAGATGAGCACTTCTCTTAATCCAGCCAAAATCATTATGCTTGGGCTAGTCCCTCCAGACATTCACCAAAATCTGCCCATGTCTCTTTTGCCAGCTACCCGTATGTCAGGTGTCTTTAGTATAGCCCAGCAGGGATTAGCTGGCAGGATGGAATCAGCAGGAGCTGGACTGGAGCAGTGTGTGAGGAAAATGAGAAGTTTAATATCCAATAAGTGGGATATAAAGTGGTGTCCAGAGAGCAGAGGTCAAAGGAGCCAGCAGGCACGGAGAAGGGATCGTGGGGCTGCCAAAGACTGTTCAAGGTGTGTAATTCATGTTTATGTAGAAATCACTATGCAAGCTGTCTGGACAGGGAGACCAGTGACAGCTGAGCAGACACATACCTGGGACTGAGCCCAGCCTGCAAGCTCAGGGAAGGTTCCTGGGAAGCAAGTACCAGCCACTTTTTTGGAAAGATGATTAGGTGGCACTTACTGCGACAGGGACAACAAGCTGTCCAGTTATTAGGAACTGCCAGCTGTCTTCAAGTGTAGCACTGCTGCCATCACAAATAGAGAAACTTTGCCCCTGATACCAATAAGCCTGAAAACATGAATATTTGGAATATTTAGTGTCCCTGTCTGCCACAGTGCTGAGCTGAGAGCTTGGACAGGTGAGTGTTCCCTCTGACAGTTGGTGCAGCCAGTACACTGACATTTTGATGAACAGTCAACTGAGCACTGCTGTGCATGGGCAAGTCACTGTTGATTTAGGTAATCTCATGCCCATAAAGGATTTTTTTTCATCACTTGCTGTGAAACAAGAAGCAGTGGATAAAGATGAGCTTAATCAGAAGGAGGTCATTCCTGGAAATCCTTTTGCCTTTGAGTCCAATGTGTGAAAAAACAGACAAGTCTGTCTAAACAGAATAAAATAGCAAGCCAGGTAATACCCATAAAGCTTCCAGATGCTGCTTTTTAGTCCACAGAGCCTCAGAAACAGATGAAGGGCAATTCAACTGCCCTTAATGATACTCCACTGAATACATGCTTTATTTCAAAAAGCCAGCTGCTCTAAATGCCATCGACAAACACAGTGTTATGTACTAGTGTCAGTGTCCGTGTAAAACTCTACACCATTTTAGGCATTTTGTGGCTTGTAAACATCAAATAGTTCATTTTGATACACAACAGAAAAGCTGACTGGGCACAGCAGTGGTATAGAATAGTTTAAATTTGTTTTTAATTCCAGATTTATTGGTGTCATACAGGTGCAAAGAATAGTAATAGTTGTGTGATTATTTATTTGCTTACCTTAATAAGCAAAGCTGTGCAAAAGTATGATTCCTTGAGGTTGAAATAGAGATTTCTGTGAAGTCTTGGTGTCTGTAGTCAGCACTGGTGAGGCCATGCCTCGAGAACTGTCCAGTTCTGGACCATTTATTTAAACAAAGACATTGAGGTGCTGGAGTGTGTGCAGAAAAGGCCAATAAAGCTGAAGAGTGTAGAGGGTAAAATGTGAGCAGCAGCTGAAGGAGCTGGGGGTGTTTAGGCTGGGGAAAGGGATGCTCAGGGGTGACCTTACCTTATCTCTCTCTGCAACTCCCTGAGAGGAGGGTGGGGCTCAGGCTCTTCTGCCAGGCAAGACAGGACAAGAGATGTCTGACAAGAATGAGTGACAGAACGGTGTAAGATGCCCCAGGGGAGGGTTAGGCTGAATATCAGGGAATATTTCTTCACTGGGAAGGGTGATAAGGCATTGGAAGGGGCTGCCCAGGAGGTGGTGGAGTCACCACCCCTGATGATGCTCAAGAAATGAGTTTGACATTTGATGCTGTTGACAAGGTCAAAGGCTGGCCTAGATGATCTTGAAGGCTTTTTCCATGATTTGGAGGAGGATGGATCTTAATGATTCTATGTGTCATGTTAAACTGTTGTCCTGGAGGGGGATTTTTTCAGGGAAAGAAACCTGTAAGATGGAGCAGTGCAGTTGTGAATGGGGTTGTGCTGTTGCTGTGTTGTAAACACACATTCCTGTGGGAATATGGACATAGGTTTGAATGTGAGGTTAAAAGGAAAAGTTGTTGTCACTGCATTTGAAGAGACTGCTATTTTACATAAACTAAATTGGCACTTGCTGTGCAAAGCTTACAGAGAACCAATAATGAGGCAAAAGTTAGGAACCACTTCACTGGGATAAGTTTCTTTACATCTATTGCGAAGGAGGTGCTGCAGAGAAGCGTTTTGGTCTCTCTGTTGGGTCAATAATTTTATCTGAGCAGGCAGGGCTGAAGGCTTCTGTAACTGCTGAAGAGGTGGCAGTCTTTCGCTTGACAAAGGATGTTGGTCTGAGTGAATTTCTGCCCTCCCAAAGATTGCTGAATTGAGCCAAGTCCCTAAACTTCTTCCCAACCAACTCCAATCTGAGAGCTGTGATGCACTAGCAAAATGCTGTGTTTTGAGACAGTAACATCAGGAAAGGGATTTAAGATGCTAAGTAAGTGTTGTATAAGAAAATAAACTCACATCACTGAATTTCATATTAAATTTATCTTGCAGCTTGCTGTTGCTCTCTTTGCGAAGGCCTTACACACCCAACTGAAACTCATAAGGACTGTGAAAGAATTAGGTAAGAAGCTTGTTTTCATTATTTCACATTATTTCACTAATTTTACTTTATCACTTCATTATCTCAGTAACTGTTCTCCACTTCATTTAAACTAATCAAGTATTTGTTATGGTCATTCTTAGTTTAGTTCTCTCTTAGGAATCCCTGGGTTCTTTAAGGTACTGAATTGAGCTAAATGCCTGGGATAGCAAGAATGAAGGGAGAAGGAGAATTGAGGCCAGGGAATAGTCTTTGTGCTACTCTTGGGCGTTTATGATCTGTAACTTCCACTGAAATTAGGTGCGCTATGGAATTGAACTGCAAGGAATGAATGACTGTGACAAGGGCAGAGAGTGCATCTCAGGCACTCTCACCTAAAAGCCTGAGTGTAGGATGCTAGTGACTGTTGAGTTGGTAGAATATATGTATGTGAACACTCTGGTACCCTGTTATCTTTAAAAAAGTGGGTTTGACTATACTGATTTTACAAGTAGTATATTTTATCATTTATTTGGGAGTCCACCATTATTATATGTACAGGTTTTGAAAGTGAGAATACAGAAAGCTTCAGAGTTCTCTGCAACCAATTTCAGTAAATCATCCATCCTTGGTGCATGACAAAACAGTTAAACTGTTGTTTCAAATTCTAGATCTTACTGTTTCCATCACTCTCTCATCTCATATTCCCCTTTAAATTATAAATTGCCCAAGTGGCTTGGACTAAGCCAAGGGAACTTTTGGGATGTATTTAATATGGTTTTATTAGCTTTACTGGAGGCTCAGGGTATGATTTGGTGTGTTGGAGACATATCTATATTCAGTGATTCCTCCCTCAGGATTCATTCTATTTTAATGAACAGCGGGAGACAGTGGCAGTGTGTGATGTATGTTTTAGCATGGCTGATGAGTTCCTGCAGTTAAAAAGTATGTCATTGTTATTTACTCTGTGTTATTTACACTGCAAACCTCTCAGAGGCCCCAGCCCCATTGCACTAGGCAGTGTAAAAGTGCAGATTGTATCTCTATTTTATAGTTGCTTTTCTTGAGAATTAGAGGCAAAGATTAAGACTTGAAAGAGTCAGAGTCAGGCTCCTTCCTCCTCCTCAGGTGCAGTTAATGTTCTGGGGCATGGCATTGGCTGATAGGTGATTGATGGTGGTGTGCTTATTTCAGGGATTCTTGGCATTCTAGGAATTGTAACATTAATGGGCTCTTTGCTGACTTTGTCTTCGTGATGCTGTTTTGCTATTTGGCTCAGGAAAGGGGACTACTATGTAAATTTAATATTCATTAAATTCACTAAAGCCTCAGGAAATAAGACTGCATGATGAAGGGAGAGTCTCTAGAACAGAGTGAATATGAGTTCTGGAATGCTGATTTTATTTAATAATAAGCTTAGATTTGAATGTTATTATTGGAAATTTGGTCTACTTGATGTGACATCTATGAGTAGTATACTTTTGTGTAGCCAAAATCAGTCAGGTTAGTGAATTCTGAGGTGCATTTGTTAAGAAATTAAGAAGAGCTTTTCATAACAAAAATGCTGCTCAAGGGCATACATGATTTCATAAACGTTCTGAGTTTTCCACCACTGTCATAGTGAGAGATGCTGAAAGGCAAAGACCCATTAAAACATCCTAATTTGGTTTTAATGTCAAAATAAGCCATCTTCCTTAAACACACTGTATGTGACTCAGTAAAGAACAGATACCTCAGAAGAATATGAATGCATCATAGTGCTTATTTAAAAAAAAAAAAACCTTAGTGGGGTGGAGTAGCATTTTATGTACTTGACAGAGTAATTGTGTCTATTTAAGTAGATGCATAGGTTTTGTCTATGGTGGTAGAATTTTTAGGTCTTTGTAAGTAATGATCCAAATTAATCAGTTGCTATGGCTCAGTATTCCTGAATATAGATTAACTTCAGGAACTGTAACAAATGAACCCCATATAAGACAGGGTTTCACTAAAGCATTTTCTGGTGCTTTTAGTTTTGTGCTGCTTCTTTTAATCAACTCTAAGGCAAAATTTAGCTTGAAGTGAATTATTTCTAAGTTATATAATATTTGGATTAAAATTATTTTGAATGTTGGAGCAAAACACCTTTATGGTGCCCTGCTTTACAACATTGAAAGCCACTAAGATTAGCAGCTTTGAAAAATTGTTATTGAAAGAGCTTGACTTGGTGAGTATTATAAATTTTATGTAAAAACCTTAAACTGTATTTCTTGCTCTCATTAGGTACAGAGAGGACTTAATATCCAAAAGTTCATAAAAACTGAGTCTTTCCACAATACATTCAACCCAAAGCTTTGTAAGATGAACCACGCAGAAAAAAGTGACTTAGCTACATCCTCTCCAATTTCAGTGGAGGTTTGCTGTGCTTTGGAGGCATAAACCCAAAAACTGTTAAATCACTGTAGTGCTTTAAAAGCCTTCCACATTTATTAATAGGAACTGTGATCAGAATGAGGCACACCCAAACTCTACTTTTTCATGGATCTCTCTTTTTTTAATGTTTTCTGGACTTTACATTTAAAACTTTACTATGTCAAATTTTCCTGTTATATTTTTAATGAACTCCCTAATAACTAATTGAAACTTATCTGAAACCTAGTCTTTTCCTACTCTGCTCTAAGAGTTACCCTAATCTCCTAAGTAGAGCTAGCATTCTCTTTGATTGTTCTACATGTAATTAAATGGACTATCTGAAATTCTGGAATAAGTACATGAGGGTATACTGTAATACTACAGACCTTAAAAACTCTTAGAAGCAGAGTTTAGAAAGGGAATCTTCTTGTGACCAGCTAAATTTATTGTCTCTTTGGTAAAGCATGATTTGCCATGCTGTGGAGTGGGAGAAAAGTATCCAGTGAGTGTTGAACTTCTTCCCTTGTGATGTGACACCTGCAGTGTGGTGGTTCTTATCTGCCTTTTCCTGAGGAAGGAAGACCAAGCACATTTGGGAAATGCAAGAGAGCAATTTAGAAGCACAAGCAGCAGCCCTTCTTGCTGAAGAGCTGTATTGCAGCATCCTATGGCAGCTATAACTCTCCTAAGCCCTCACAAAAGTTTTCCTGGTACAGCACAGTGCTATAATTGAAGAGACAGAGTGCACACCTTTATCCAGATGGGAATCCTCTAGCCTGGTGGGTGATGGAGATATTTATTTTTGTGGAGATCTTGGAGAAAACAACTCTTCCATGAACTCTCCTAGAGGTGTGAACCGAATTCTTCAGTAGCTGATTCCATTGCTATTGTAGCTGGTGCCAGCTCTGGAAGTCACAGCCTGTTGTTTTGTTAGGCTCAACTGTGTGTAGTAACTTCTGTTTCTTCTCCTTTGCTGTTGGTGAAAAGACAGATCATCCCCGAACTTAAAGTAGTGTGTTGTTTCATTTTCTAAGAGGCCAAAGAGAGAAAAAAGGAAAGAAAAAATAAAAGCCAAAAATAACCACCAAAACTCCCATGAAAAAGACTGTAATTCTTATGCAGATATAGCTAGAGGAAGGTGACTACCCCTGGGTCAGAGTGGAGTGAAAAGATCAGGGATTGATCAATGCCTGTATCCTCAGTGGCTGTTATCTGTGCCTCTGTTCATTGATGAATTGCACAGAAGACAGACTTTCTCAGTCCTTGCTCTGAAGGTCTCTGTGCCTCTTCTATAGTAACTCTGCTGTCTTTATCCTTTCCATACAGCCCCCAGTTCCCAGAGATCTGCAGGACTTACACTGTGTGCCTGTACTTTCTCATTTCACTGAAAAACTGATATCCTTTCAAGGATAAAACAGAATATTTCCTTGACAACAATTTTCTTGGAAAACAGCAGGTATTTTCACAACCTTCAAGATTTAAATTAATTGCTGTACATCTTTAACTGTGGCTCTTAAAATAGTTGTGATTTGCATATCACTGCCAAAACCTCAATGTCAAAGGTTTATTGATGTTTGGTGTTGCTTGCTTATTAGAGATGCAAGAAAGAAATTGGCATTTCTTATCTTTTTGCTGTACACTTCCAGATAAGTGGAAACAGTTTAATCTTTGTTTCCTGTAGAAAGATATTGGATTCTGACAAAAGGGATGATTCTAGAAGCTTAAGCATCCCTTTCCAACAAACTCTTTTTTTTTGGTATAGCAGAATTTTTTTGTTTTTAAATCAAAACAATGCCCACTTAAAAAAGAAATTAAATAGAGCAGTAGGAACCTAAGTTTGTGCATGCAGCCACATATATATATATGTGAATATCAATGTACTTGAAGCCAACACTGACTATAGCTAGTTCATTCGTGTTCACTTGAATATGTCCTCAGACTTTTGGTCTGAGTAACAAAATGCACCTGTGTCATGCAGAACACTGAGATGAATGCAGACAGTGTCCTAATAATTTGCTTGTCCCTCAGAACATTTTGGAGGTGTCCTTTTCACTGTCAGGAATTGATTGCAGTGCTCATAACCTCCCAGCTGGCGTGTCAGATACAGTCAGACCTGGCAGTTAGGCTATTACACCACCAACCCAACACACTCATTGTCCTACAAAAGCTTGGCCCTCATCTTCATTATCAACACCCTTATTTTCTCTTTAGTTAAGAGATTGATTCCTTTAACATTGCAGAGTGGAAGAAATAAGCTTCTTGCAGATCAATAGCATAGCACTCTTTCTTTTTTTGCCTCAGACAGTCCTGGACAAAGTAGTTTTTAAATTACTTATCTTACTGACTTAGTGGCTAAGGTAGACAAAGCAGAAACCTCAGTTTTTATTTTTTACTTATTTATTTATTTTAATTATCATCTGAGTTTGGGCTGCCTACTTGC
>JAWWMU010000036.1:5689451-5734380 GCA_035048155.1 Cinnycerthia olivascens | reverse complement strand
AAAGCAGAAACCTCAGTTTTTATTTTTTACTTATTTATTTATTTTAATTATCATCTGAGTTTGGGCTGCCTACTTGCCATTAAGCTGCCTTAAAATGCCCCAGTAAGCATCAGTTTGGCCATTAAAGTCTTGTTGCTATAATTTTTTTTCTGTGTTGTGTTGACATTACATTCCAGTAGTTTAAAAACCAGCATCAGAACATCCCTGGTTCACAGGTCAAATTAATTTGAAAGTTGGATGGGGCACTGAATGCTATTAATGGAAAATTGATCCTGAGATATAAAGCTCATTACCTGGGAATGCATAACTGGAGTATTACCTCAGCACAGGTCTCTCTGTCCTCCATAGGAGTAAAGTTACCAAACACACCAGAATTTTTATATATGTATTTTCTCTGGGAGGACTTTTAGAGGAGTTTGCCGTGGACCTGTGTGCAAACTGGTAAAAAATCTGTTTAGTGTTTGAAGGAGGAAAAGAAAATCCATCTGGAATTTTCTCTAAGTGTGTGCTCACCAAATAAACTCTGAGTAAACAGCCAGTGTGGGGCCTGACTGCTGTACAACCTGTACTCCTCTGGAGAGCTGATATCTGCTAGAAGAATTGGCACGACTTTGAGCAGAGGGCATCGCTTTGAAATCTCAATTTGAGCTACACAGTTCTGGGGTTTGAATTGTGTGAGCAAGTTGCTTTTTTGCTGTCAGCATTTCTGCTGGGCGTGATTTTGTGTGTGTATCTTAACCTCATCCCAGATGCAATTGCGAAGTCCTTTTGTGTTGGGCCTGTCACTCAGAAGATGTGTCATTGAATGCTCTTAGCTCTACAGGTGTCCAAGCAGAACCAGTGTCTAACTGGAGCTGCTTTGTCTGGAATGCTCAGGCTAACAAAGGAAGAGCCATTACAGCCTATTACAAGTGAAAGGATCCTTCTCTGCTCTCAGGAAGTGGTGCAATTTGTTTAAGAACCCAAACAAAGTGTCCTAAGTGTGTTCTTAGTGCTGTCCTGTGGACTCTGTATGGCTCCCTTGCTGTGTCCTTTTGTCTAATCTTCATTTCAGTGAAGTCATTAACATCATCTCTGTCTCACCTCTGCCACAATCCTTTCTTTCTGGTTTACTTGGAAAAACGAAACATCATCCTACTAAAAACAGGGTCTGTGTGGAGTTATTTCATTTTAAATTTGCACTAACTTTTTCAAAGAAGTCTTCTTCATACCTGGGAATTAAAACTAACTGATTCTGGTAAAAATAATAGCACCTCTAGTGGTATTATGAATGTCTGGTATACATAGTGGTAGTTCCCTGCTGTAAATTGATGGACAGCAACCAGTGTACTTCTCATCTCTTTGACATAAAAATCAAGTCGATAAAATTCAAAAATAGAAGACAGGAATTGCAGTAAGCTCTTCACCAGAGGTCCAGACTGCAAACAAGATGCCCTAGGCACTCATGATAAATGTAGATTCTCTGCCTCTTTTTGCCCAGTAGGGTCATGTCCAAATCCTTTCACCTTTAAATCACGTTGCCTCTTGCTTCACTATTGCATCTTGCCCTTGTTTCTAGTCTGTTGCTGCCGTAGAGACTTCTGTTGTTCCTGAGAGTAGAGAGGAACATTTATTACGAGAGATTTATTTGGAAAGGTCAGACTCTACATTACCTCAGCATTAGGTTCAGTCTGCAGAATAATGATTTCATTTAGAACACTGAGGTTTTTCAGACCTATCGCTTATTTTAAAATATGGCTTTGAGGAATCAAGTGTATGTCAAAGTGTGGTAAATAAGTGAATCTCAGCTGAGGACTTCTGAAACCATAGAATCTTTAATATTTTTTCTTTAATCTTTAATATTTTGTTCATTCATTTGTACTAAATGTTGATTTAATTAAAGAATCTTGCATATTTGATATTTAATCTTGCAGTTTTAAAAACAGAGCATGTCTCTCCAAAATACTCTCTGTTCCAAGTTAGAATTCAGGTGACTTCACTTTTCTCATTTTAGCAAGAGAATTATAAATGTACGATAGGCAAAAAATACTTATTTCTTCTAACTGTTGATGTTAGTTTAATCATATAGAAATAACACCAACAAGCTTTGTTCATGTCTCTGTGTTTTGTGCTTAATGCATTAATGCTTCCCAATAAATTCATTCAGAGCTTCTTTTGCAGTAGTAGACCTGTTGTAAAAGTCCAGGCCTTGGAGCCAGTGGTTTCAATTCTGGCTTCACTGACAAGGACCTCATTCTATGTGTTATAGGGCTTTATGCTTGCCTGATTTACTGAAGTACCTGTACATATATTTAACAATGCGTCACATAGGAACTGTGACTCTGCGTACTAACATCTGGAAATTCAGATACATGCCAGACACAGAAGACAGATCAAAAAGACTTCTCCTTTAAGTGCTTGTCAGGATACAACAGATTAAGATGTATACATCTTAACATAAGAACAATATTAGTTGGCTGTGTACTTGTAAAACACGAGACTTATGCATTGTTAAAACTTTTGTGGGCATCATAGTATGGTTTAAAGAGCTGTTTGAAGATGTTTAATGGAAAAATGTTGGAAATATTTATGGGACATCTTCCCAGTGTTAGAGCAGCTGGGGAGAAAGTTTTTTAGAAATATAAGAAGCAGATATAAGATGCTGCAGTCATGGCCTAACCTTAGGTGGGGGTTGACCTCCTGATATTCCATGGGAGTCCAGACTGACAGACGGTTAGAAAAGCTTTGAACATGGAGAAGAGCAGCTCAGGTTTGAGGTAACAGGAAAAGGAGCAAGTGTCTAAAGAAACTGTTTTTCTTACAGACCCTTATGTTTAGAAAATTGTGTTTTCAGAGATTAATGTGAAAGTCTGTGTAATTAAATAAATATTTTGGAGAAAAGTTGTGTAAGGGTTTGGTGTGCTCTGGATGTGAGGTACTAGAGAGAGGTTGGGTGTCTGAGGAGCAGCCTGAGCCCTGAGAAGAGGCTGGAAAAGGAATGCTGGGAAGATTGTAGACAGATTATTTTATAGAAGAGAGAAGGGAAGATGTTGGGGTGAATGAGAGTTTCAGGTCTCTCTCCTGTACAGGTAAGAGGAGAGGTCACAGATGCAGCTCACTCTGAGCAGGGGTGATCCTGGGGTATTAGAGAAGAATGCCAAGACATCACAGATAAAGCCTGGGTGGGCTTTGTGGAGGAAACATTGTGGGGCATGGGGGACAGAAGAAGGGCAGGATGCTCAGAGACTCTTGCTAAATGTTGTAGAAAAGAGGAGGATATGAAAGATAAGAGGTATGAAGAATAAATATCAGAAAGGTTGAATCAGAGAACTGAAAAACAGGATTTGAGAACAATGTTTTGTGCATTTGATTTTACACTTTTTTCCTTTTTTTAATCTCTCTATATATTTTGCACACTATCAGCCCTCTTTTTCTGCATTTGCTTCATGCTTAAAATTCTATCTGCTGCCTATTCTCTTCCTTCAGTAAAGATACATTGTCCCCAGGTTTTCCTTTTTCTCTGCATTTTTTTTACCCAGTGTCCCTTCTTAAATACCTTCTTAGCCTGTATTTCTCCAACAGCAAATCCAAGTTTTTTCACTCATTTCAGAGCTCTCCGGTTTACGTGCTTCTTTTGTCTACCTGTGTGTATTTGACCAATACTTGGCTTCCTTCCTCTTTGGCAATGTCTGTATTTGATTTAACATCTCAAAGGCTTCTTTCTTACTGTCTCCTGAGCATGGAGAATCCTTTCAAGGCTGATGGATAACTTAATATCTTCTTTTTTTACTGCTATTACACATAAGCAGCACAGAAATTACCAACAGAAAATAGCCTTCTGCCTTGATTTTTGTAGCAATTATGGGATGCTGAAGATGGGATATCTGCTTCCATCCCATCTTAGTATATTAAAATGAAAGCTAAAATAACAGTTGTGGAACTATTCAAATTTCTGTATCAAAAGCTTGCTTCTTTACTGTCTTAAACCGCATAGTGTCATTTTTCTCTGTTCAAAGTAAATGCAAAACAATAACAATAAAGGAGCTCTTCAGGACTGAAGTCGATGGAAAAATTTGGCATGAAACTAAAAAAAAAAATATCCAGCTGCCCTTACTATTAGCACGTAACAGAATGTGTCATTTTGTCAGTGGTTGAAGGAAACATTTTAATAAAAAAAATCAAGGAGAGGCACATAGCATGTGAATGATAGTTGAAAATTGCTTATTTTAAAACTGACCCTTGAAACCTTAATAAAGACAGTACTTGGTTTTCTATTCCAGTTGGGATTTTATACCTCTCCCACCACAGAGGTGTTTGGGTCTCTGCTTTGCTTAAATCCTGCAATTTGATTTACAGAGTTTAAATAGACTTCAGCACACCCACGTTATTTACAGTATATTGTGCTTAGATCAAGTCTAACACAAAAAGTTACTTGCCAAAAGCAACATAGAGATCAATGGTTTACCTTAAAAGTAAAATTTGGGAAGCCTCATTGCCGTCTTCCTCTCTACCCACTGGACACTATTTATTCCATAAATATGTGATTAAAAGATTGCTCTAATGCATGTCTCTACTTAAAAAAAAACAACAAACAAAACCCAAAAAGAACCCTGAAAAAAACATCAATCTCCTTGGAATCATTTGATAACACTGGGGTGACAATTTTTTAATTGTAAGTCAGAATGAATGAGTGTGTTACTTGTGATCTGTGCCATATCTGTTTTCATTCCTGAAACATGACCAGTCACAAGTGAAATATTAAGTGGGCAGTACAATGAAGTCACCAGATATTTATGGGAACCTGTGAACTCAGATCAAAGAGGAAAACTGTTGTCCAAATTGGCTCTAAAATGAACACAGAGCCTGAGCCCAACAGTCTGTTTTGTGCTGCCACCTACTATTTAATCATCTGAGCACTGCTTGGGTTTAGGGTCTCTGTTCTCTTCCTTCCCTGTACATGCATTGTCTCTGTAGGCAAGAAAACCAACCTAGGGCCCACAAATAAGGGACACGTGTGCTTATGAACAATTTTCTATCAGAAAATTCAATCAAGGTTCTTTTAATCGAAACATTAATCTCTCAGACACTTATCACAAAACTTAGAGCAAACCTGGCTGCCATTCCTTCTCTTCAGCCATTCTGAGAATAATTCTGAAAAGATATCAGTGAAAGGTCATTGTGAAGAGAGGCAGCACAGACACTGAGAAACAGTCCTAACGTGATGAACTTAATATTTTTTGTTGATCTTCCTCTGTGAGTTCAGTCCCTTGGGGAGGCAATGAAATAGATTTAGGTAATGCCAATCAATAAAGTGAAAATCACTGTAAACTATAGACTATACATATAACAATGAGAGTTATTCACTTGTACTCCAAACCAGGTCTGTGGTTTTTTTTTTGTTTTTAATTTAAGGGATCTCCAAAGCTGTAAGATGGCAATATTTAGAAAGAAAAGAGTTGCATTCGTTCTTCTTTAGGTGACAGAGTTGACTGTAGATTGCAAGGAACTTATCTTAGACCAAGTTAGTCAGGAAGCTATTCAGATTCCAAGCTGCTGGCTTGCTCCTGAATGCAAGCAGAAAAGACAGTGATATCAGCTCTCAGTATTTTGAGGCCATTATTTGGGTTTTAATTACAGTCAGCACCTTCAACAGGCTCTAAAACTTTTGTAACAGCTCAGGGCATTGCTCTGTTCACTAGAATGTCTACAGCCATTTTTAAATATATTGACCTTGACAATTGCAAGGTCCAGTGTAAGTGAAGGTGGGATCTCTCCCCTCAGCTTATTTTTCTCTTGTGCAATTTTGATTTTTTTCTTACATGAGATGCGTTTCTCTTCTTCCTTTGCCATTATTTGTCATTTTAATTTTATATGACCTCTTTTAAATGAAGGATTTTTCCAAATCTTTTTTTTTCCAAGCTAAAATTGTGTTGGCATAACAAAGTGATCTCCTGTCAGTGATTTTATCCAGGATACATTTGCTCTCGTCATTTCTGGACATGGTGCTAATTAGATTTCTCTGAAGCCTATCTTGTAGCAGATGTTTTAGGCTTACCCTTTACTGTGTATCTAAGAGGTCAGAGACAGACTTTCCTAGGGATAAGGCTGTTTGTTGTCTTGTGGAGATGCACTTTGTTGACTTTTTAAGCATTTTATATTTCAAAGATCAGTGAAACACTAATGTTTAGTTGCAACATCCAGCGATTCATCTCTATCCATTAATAATTATGATGCAGTTGTTATTGCAAAACTCTCACTGATGGAAAGGATAAAAATTAGGGATTTTTTTCCTTTTTCCTGTATAGCAATAAACATCTACTTGTCATAAAGTGCTGGTTACTGCCGGGAAATGCAATGTCTGGAGCACTCAGTGCTGCCTAAGTGAATATTCCACGTTCACATGCTCTCAGGCTTTTGCACACTAGTTTGAACAGTTTCCATGTACCAGGGCCCTGTGTTGAGGTTGGTGCAGCTCTGCCCTCGTTGCTATTATCTTTCCTCTGTCCAGTGAGATGCCAAACTCACCCAATGAGTAGAACATGCAAAAATAAAATGGGACATGATAAGGACAAAGGAAAACATCAAAATTCTGATTGTAAGTGAATTAAAAAAAAAAAAAATCAGGTTTTTGTTCTAGGAGGCTCTGAGCAAGACCCTGGGCACCACCTTGCTTACAGGCCTCTTTGAAGCTGTTTTGACAGAGCCAACAGTCCTTTTTTTGCTGCTGAGCAGGGACAACAGGGACGTCCATGCCGGAAAGCCACTTGTGTCTGACTGCAGATGGCTAGGGTGGCTTCTGGTCAGAGATCCTCAAGGCCACACTGTACTACTAAATAAACTCATTTCTGTTTAGTGAAATGGGGACCTTGATGTGACCCTGATAGCAGCTGGCACAAGCTTGCTGTGCCTGCCCTATGTAGTGCTTGACCTGCTCCCATTAGAGCTGGATGGGGGCATCATCCCTGGGAAGGATTTTCGTCTAAACCTGCTGCCCTTTTCATTGCCTCATTTTCTGATCCTCGTGGTTATGCATCCTAAATTTGGATGATAATGATTGCTTATCCCTTCCACATGGCCATATCTTACCATCATCTTTACCAGTAACTAAAATCCTTCATTCAGTGCCTGCATCGTTTGTGCAGTTCACTCCATGCCCATCCCCACTTTGCTCTGGGCAGTGCTGGTTGTTTTCACCCCACACTCATTTGATTGCTGCAGTGCAGAGCCCTGATGGGTAGATCTGGCAATGAAATCAGTATTGCCTGGCAGTGCTGCTCCTGACGGCTCCAGAGGCTCCTGCTAACCCATGGGGAAAGGACAGAGAGGGTTGCTGTGAGAGTCCTGCTGCTCTAGAGACTCAGCTGCTTCTTTTTGTGTTTGGTAGAGCAGTACTGGCAAGGGTGTTGTACAAATTCACAGGATTAAGGACAGAGGGCAGCCTTCTTCCAGGAGAGAGTTGATTTATACCTCCAGACAAAATGTTCTGTGTTTGTTCTTTAATATGTAAAAATATTGTTTTGCTTAATATGTAACAATAAGGTTATTTTGCCATTTTCTGCCTTTCTTTGTAAAGTGCCTGAGAAAAAGCAGTGGGGTTTTTTCCAGAGAAGGCAGTGATATTGTAAATAACGTCTCAAAAGCACATCTTTTTTGGTGCAGGATTTCTTGTTTATAACTTCTATTTCCTGGAAGAGTGCAGAGAAAGAAAGAAATGGGGATCAGGGGAAAGGAAAAGACAGCCATGAACACCATTCTATTTACACTTAACAATGTTGCAATTGCCAGTCTTAGCATATTGCTGTGGTAGTCTGCTGCTGCAGACATTTCTTCTTCTTTCCTTTCATGATAATGAAAATGAAATACTATTTCACCTTGAAAGCTTTACTTCTGCAATGGGATTTCAATCATAGTGCATTTGTCCAGAAATCACCAAACCTTGAGATGAATAAAAGGTTTGACAGCTGCACATTGGTGAGCTCTAGTGACCTATTTTCCTGTGCTCCTACCTGCATTATATTGTGTGAGCAGGCTATACCAAATGTCTGATTATTGCTACATTTATAATGTGGTTCACCCAGCATCACAAATAGCGGTTTATGAGAAAAATACATTGTTTGGTGGAGTCTTAAGAATAAAGTCATTTAAAAAAAATGTATTGCCAATCAACTTGTAAGTCTCCTCAAATAATTTTAAATTAACTCAATGAATTATTTTTTTTTAATGTCTCACTCCCAGAAGAAAGGAAAAATTGGTAACTAGTTCTCACACCAAGCAACTTCAGAAAGTGCAGTATGTAATATGATTTATTAGTGTAAAAATTGCCTGCAATATGTGCTAAATTCTCTGTATAACTCATTAGTGATAGATTTTGCATATTTTCTGGCTCTGATGTTTCTTCTGATTTGTGAAAGTGTGAGCTGTGAAAGCAGATGTTATTGGTGTCATCTCCTACCACATAAAGGTACAGCTACACTGTAAGGTTGGTGTGCAAAGTCAAGCTGAAATGATGAAATCCCAGTAGTAAAGCTGGCCCCGGTGTACATCCACGTGTATTCCACACAATCCACAGCTCCCTGTGTAATCACTGGGAAACATAGGTACTTGTGAAAATTCTTAGCATATAAACAGTAGTTTTATTACAGCATCAGCAGTGACATGTCTTTTCCCATCACTCAGTTCCTGGAAAAGTGTAATTTCCATGAGATGCTATTTTGACTGATAGTAAGTTAATGACTAAGGAGAAGTGAGGACATACTTTGGGTGAGACTGGTTTCTGCCAAATAGTTCAAATTTACCACAACTTTAGGCATCAATCCGCAGTCTGTAATGAGGCAACCATAAGCATCCATTGAGCACGGCATTGGCTCTGTGTATGCATGAGGAGTGGGAATTATTGATGGAGCTGGGTCAGTCACAGCTCAGGATTAGCTGTTCTGTTTGCAGGGCTGTGCTCTCACCACTGACAAACCCAGAGCTGTCCCTGACTGCCATAAGCAGGCATGTGGCAAAGCTCTTCCTCTGACACGGAAAGAAAAAGGTGGGAACTGTCTTTGCCCTTAGGAAATGAAAAGGGTTTAAATAAAGTTACATGAGAACTTGTGAAGAATCATCCATTCTAAGAAAAAGACAAAATCCCCATTTTCTTTTTTTTTTTTGTCAAGGGCTGAAATGATAATTTCTTCAGGAATCATCAGTCGCTTCCTAAAGGAGAAAAAGGTAGTTATGCACTTCCTAGCTTCAATTAGTTAAGAAGTTTGCACAAAAGAAGTGCCAATGCTGTAGAGAGGTGCTATAGAAAATTCTTTAACAGCAGTTGAACTTCTTGTGACAGTTTGAAAGTGTGTTGCAGCTTGCTGATTTATCATCAGTGGGATGGATAAAGGGACTGACACAGCTTTGTAACCACTTCTGAATGCTCTAAAGGTTTGTGCCAAGAAATGTAACTTTGAACTCCAGGACGAAGTCCTAAGAAATAAGTGCATAGACTCAGCAGTGAATTCTACTCACAGCAGTTCAGTTGTATAGAGAGATTTGTTCAGAAGTTTCATTTCCTGATGATGACTCTCTTCTCTCAAAAGTACAAAATAATATAAAGGCCAGATGGTCACGGTGCTTGGCACTTTATTATTTCAGTATGTTTATTTTTCACTTCTCGCTGCATTGGAAGTCAATGCAAATCTCATTTAAGATGTTATTGGGCATTATGTTAGTGAGAACAGTGGGGATAGTGAGAAGAAAGCTTTGAGAACAAAGAAGCTCTGGGTAACCTGGTGGGCATGCTGTAAAATCTAAATTAGTCCTATCTGCAGTGCATGGGTGTTTTCACTGCCATAGACCACATTAAAAACTTGCCTCCTGAACCAGAGCAAGCTTCTGAAAGATTTAAAGTGCCTTCTTGTCGTGCAGCGGATGGTAAAGTTCTGACTTACCATGCTCTTTTCCCAAGGGAAATGATAACTGGGAGAACATTTTTATCAGAATGGATATAAGCTCATGTTTTAAACTAGGTCAACAAAAGAATCCTGTTCTTTATACTAAAGAAAGGTTGCTGATTCATACCCATTGCCTAGCCTGGCATGTACTGATATGTGCTGAAAAGGTATCCTGAGACAAAGAGACATTCAGTGATGAGTTCAATCTATAAATTCTATGTATTCACATTGCTCAGCTCCAAAACTGTAAGACTGTTTCTGTGCAAGGAGTGAGGGATTGTTGGTTTTGGGAGGGAATTACAGAGCTATCATATGTTATGGTACACCTGGAGAGAACATTGCTGAAATGTAAAGTTGAGAATTGGAAGTTAATTACTGTTAAGAGAGACTCTGGGGTTGCCAATAGGTGCCCTTCATTGAATGCTGTGCTGAGCACAGATGCTAAATGTGTTCAGTTTTAAAAAAAAGAGATGTAAAAATAATTCAAATTACTTGGGACCTCAAATTCTAGCAAGTTTCAAGGTGACTTTCATTCCTAAATCTCTTACTTGCAATGAGAGATAGGTGCACTTTGGGATTTCCTAAATGTAACATCATGCATGTAAAATGGAGAGATCACCTGGAAAAAAAAGAAGGCTTTGTGCAGTGTTAAAAATCATTCAAAACCCTTGAAAAAAGGATAATAAAAGCCACTGGGGGAGCACTGGGATGGTGATATCTGTGGAAGCTGCTGTTTCACAGATTGCTCAATACACAGGTTAAAATGAAGCCCTAGATAACATGATAGGCACATTACCTAGGGTGATTCTGAATAAGCAATTTTCATATTAATAGCTTCCTTGGTGTATTAGTGAAAAGATGATTCACCACTCTAATGGGGACATCACTTAAATTACACCAGAATTGCTAACATAGAAGCAGGTTGTTAATAAAGTAAAACTAGTGTGTGCTAATGACATTCCTGTTGGGTAAATAATGAATTTTATATTCACAACTGTTGTTCACAAGAAGGGACCCAACCTCTTGTTGTTGTAATAAGATTGTTTATGTACTAGAACCTGTCTGGTGTATCAGAAAATGCCTGAGAAGTTCAGTAGGGACAGTGATGTCCAAATGAGAAACAGAACACTGGATGCTCTATTGTGACTTGTGAATATGTTGCGTTCTGGGCTAAGCTCTGTAATAGGAGAACAGAACTTCAGTTCTGGAGCTGCACATCTTAAAGGTCTGTAAGATTTGAGTGGTTCTGCTCTTTAGCCATTACTTCAAACCCCCCCCTCAGACAAATATACCATATACTTACGTCTTTCCTTAGAAATGCTTTTTGTCAATAATGAAAGAAATGAAAATGTGTTGTTCTAATTGGAAATTTTTTATGTAGCTTACGCACACAGGCATCCTGCTGCAAGCAAACAGACACACAAGGAAGGGAAAACTGTTCCATGAGAAAAGACTAAGTTTGCACATAGGAAATCTAAAAGATAAAGTGATACAATCTCACAAAGAAATGCCATCTTTTGTAGAAGCCGTAGTAAGAACTCAAAGAATATAAACAGAAAGCATTAGACAAACTGCCTGGTCTTTTGAAGAAATACTCTCTCAATTATTATAGTACTTGATATTTTGTGAATGTTTCCTGAAATGGTATGTGTTTTGATTTTGGAGAGACCACTAAATATGAAATATCAAAAGTTACTTTTACAGAGAACCTCCTTTCAGGGAGGGTATAATACCAGTCTTTTACAAAGTAAGTTGTCTTTTATGTTTTCTTCTGAAGCTCAGTATGGAATTTTGTAAACCCAGGTTCACTAGTCCCATGTAGTAGTATTGCTACAGGAGCTCAGCTTTGCATTCAGTAAAGTTCATGTGAGTTTTTCAGTAAACATAATGGGTTCATGTTTTCTTAGAATGTTAGTGAGTGACATTTCAAATGGGCAAAATAGGCAGCTAAACTGCATGAAAAGCGACTTCAGCTGTAGTGTTTTCTCAGGTTTTAATGATTGTAGGAGAATGTTCTGTGCTGTGGATTTTATTCTGTCCTAACCCTTACACTGCACCTGTCACTGCAATATTTGGATCCTACCCGCAGTGCATAAGGTGACATGTGCTTGTTCTCACATGTACAAAATTTATCCAGGGGAAAGGTTTGTTTGGGAAGGTCGTGTGTGTGTCTGTTGGAGACAATGAGGTCAAAACCCTCTCCTCTTGACCTCAAGGGGTGTACATAGGTCCTCAGGGCTCTGGGACTTCTTCCCCAGCTGTGAACTGGATTCGCCACAGCTGGCTGGTACATGTTGTAGTGGAAGATCCATAAAACTTGATCCAGCCTCATTTGACTTGAGCCAAATACCCTATTAGTCTGAAGTGCCTCTTTTAGAAAAGCATGAAGCCTTTAAGAGTAGAGTGTCCATCATTTCCAGAGGAGATGGATTCTAATGGAACACTCCGCAGTGCAAATGACTGCATTCTTGTGGGAAAAAGAACTCTTAATATTTCATTATTAGCAAAAATAAATATTGGAGAAATCAAGCTGCAAGTAAGAAAGGAACTGAGTAATGTTAGTGCAGAGCAGAATTGATTCAGTAAATATGATACACAGAGAAGTGTGAAAGCTTTGGTTTGGTTCAAGTGTGTAGCTGTTTTACATTTACAACTCAGCTATGTGTCATAGGAGCTCATACTGACCTGCTTGTTAAAAGTGCTAATGTTTTCAACTCATGATTAAGTGTTAAATGAATGCCTGTTACTGATTAAATCAAATATTTATGGTGCAATATCACACAGATCAGTTGACGCATTTACTGTTTCCTTTCCTCGTTGCAGCACATTTAGACAGAACAGACTCCTGATTTTGTGATTTTTAGGACATCTGATGAACTCTTGGTAATAGAAGTTAATATAAATTTCCAAGTATAAATGTACTTTTGACTTTTAAGCTGAATCTTGTTCACATCTTTTAATGTGTTATTCCAGTTTTCTGTGGTGTAGCTGTATTCATAATTGCTTTCTAAGAGAAAAAACAGATGAATTTTTGCCTCACTAAGCTCTCTGTTCCTCGTCACTGGAAATTGAACATGCTTCAAAAAAGATCTATCTGTTATGTCTCCTCGCATTATTATTACAAAGTTTGCTTTGATTGCTTACTGCATTCTGTCCCTGTGCCTCTGCTGCACTTTAGAGCTCTCCTTGGAGCCCCTGTGCTTGTTGAGCCAGGATATTTCAGAGATCACTCTCCCTTTAATGGTGATCTTTCAATTTTATTTTGCTGTTCACACATGCAATACAGTAAAGCTATTTTGGGTTTAAAGATCTTCAGAAGAAACATGATCCTACAAAGACTAAGTCTGAGTCACTTGGCTTGAGATTCTGGGATTGATCCCCAAAGCGAGCAGGTCCACAGAGCTCGAAGGTCTCAGAACCACTGTCTAAATTATTTCCAAATCATCTGGAATTTCCTCAGTCACCAGCCTCGCAGAAGTCACAGTGCCAAAGAAAAGGAAACTAAAGGTTTTTGGGATTTGACTTTGTTAGTATTTTAAATTTGGCATATGAATGGACTGTAAGTCTGATTTCTTTTAAACCAATGTGACTGGGGAATTCTCCAAGGCAGACTGGATAAGAAGGCCACAGAATCCCTTTTCTTGTTTTTCACTGTAGTGTGGGTAAATGTCCATCAGAGGATGAAAGCTCTACCATGCTTACCTCCCTTGTTTTCTTTAAAATTCAATGGAATTTAGATATTGTTTCCTTTAGAATTCAGTGATAATTTTGTACTTAATTCCTTTAGGCATCTCTAAAAATGCCACTGTCAGATTGAGGGGCCTATAGGTGCATATTTCATCAGTGTGTCTTCAAAATGTCAAGCTATTTATGGGATAAATAAATAGAAATTAGTATGTATTATGCATTTTTAAATGTTGCAAGTAATTTCTTGGTAGCTCAGCAATGAATGTGACTTCTATGTACCCTGTTACGTTGTTTTTAAGATCATGTGTAATATTTTTTCCAATGTTACTGTGTAACCTTAGAAGTTAATTACTTGAGATAGCTGGATTATTTTTGCTTATCTTTATTCAGCTGGGATTACATACAATTTGAATGTAGCACCATGGTAGGAGTCCACTTCAGATACAGTCAATTATATAAGTCTATCAGCAGCTATTTTATTATGGGAACAACAGAGACAGAAGGCTTGTGTTCTGTGATGAATGTAGATTAGAAGGAGGTCACCCTGACATACATAATTAGTTTCAGAATTTTAAATTAATAGGTAGTGTGCCCCCAAGGCATCCATACATTCAGGCTGAGGCTGCAGGATATCCAGTCCAGCTCCTGCCTGCTTTTGTCAGCAATGACATGGCTTAATGCACTGCTTGTATAATAGCATAAGATATTATGGCAGGGCTAAATCACTGTAAAAACAACATTTGCATAATACTTTGGTCATACTACATATATTTCCCTTTGGAAGCACTTGCACTGTTAAATTATTATGCAGATTTCTAGGAGATGGTTGGGTCAGCTTGGTTTGTCTTCAGGTGCTCTATGAGAGCTAAGCAGATGCTTAAGCAAGTTTCTCCAAACATTTTATTGAAAGGATCTGGGGGTGTGTGAGATCGTGGGCCTGGCCTCTTGTGTGAGCAGCACGGGCTTCCAGTGACTGAACTGAAGGGGAATGAAAGGCAGTACCCAGCAAGAGCTGAATTATGGCATAGAATTCAAGCTTCTACCCCAAACTTTAACAAACCAAACCTGAGAATTCAATTTCTGAGGAACTCCACTGATTAGTCCATCTCTCACAATAGATAAACCTTTTAAGGTTTCTGTCTGCCGCTGGCAAGAGATGGTTATAAGCAGGATCTCACATCCTTTCCCTTTCTAGTTTATAGGCTTTGGTAGGATGCCTAAGTTTCTTGAGCTTTTTGTGGTGCTTTGGGTTTCAGTTTGGATTACAAATTAATCTTAGGTATTCCAGGAGATAAAAATTCTGAGTAGCACATGAAATCTGCTAGTGTGTGACAGTTTTAAATTAATGTGACACATTATTTTTCAGTTCATTCAGGAATTAAACTAGGAAAAAGAAAAGTAATTCAGTATTTCTCAAAAATGGAGATAGTATGTGCACGAGCTTCAAGGGATTGAAACTACTGAATTGTAGTGATACTAGAGAAAGGAAACTAGGACAGGGTTTTCAGTTGTGTGGGTTTTCTGTATTTTTGTTGATGTTTGTAATCAAATACTTCATAATCTTAATGAAAAATATCTTGAACAGATACCTTTCTACACCATAGCAAGCTTTAGTTGAGATACAAAATAAAAGTAGCTTATTAATTGTACATTTTTAGATATTTTAAAGTATTCGAGTCTTAAAAGAGTGATATTGTTCTGAAATATAAAAACTCCAGAAATCTGGTGAAGACAATTACATAGTATTAATTTGTTGTCTCTTTGTGATATTATTTGTCAGCCAGTGGCTCTTATGAAGCCATTCGTAGGTAGAGTCTGGTTAATGGAAGGTGAGAGACACATCCACAACTACTTGACTGTTTTGTTTTTTTATTAGACATAATGCTGTTGAAATAAAGTCACAAAACAGTAGTTTCCTGACACTGAAATCCTGTAGTAAAACCAATTATTTAATTTACAATTAACTGTTTTATGGAAGGAAAATACTGGAGGAATCCCCAGATGTTTATTTTGAAAATAGAAGACAGATCCTGTGACAGCCCTCTATGACAATATGTTTACCTCCCTTATTATGACAAATGATTGATGGATTGCAAATGGAATCATTTTGTTTTAAGGGAACTGATGTAGTTGAGTGATTTTCATACAGTAGTAGTTTTGTTGAATTCCTGTCTGTCTTGGTGTCTTTACCTTTCTTGTTTACAGAATCTGGGAAAAAGTACTTGATTTCCTGTCTATCTGTGCCAATTTCTCTGGATGTTTCCCAGAGCAGTTTTTACATTCTCTGTCCCTTCTCCGTGCTGTCCCATAGTTTGGCAGTGAGCAGAATGCAAATGTTCCTCTTTAGATCCTCTTGTGGTAAGACCCCTTTCTTTGAAATTCTACTTTTCAATATTTCTACCTACTGACAGTAGTATTCCAAAACACCAAGAGGAAAATTCATTTCATCCCTAGCGGATATTCAATTCCATGGATGAGAGCACCACAGAAAAGAATGGACAAACAAGCAAAGATATTTATTTATACTCCATATGAAGAAAACACAGAGAATCTGTAATCGACATTTATATTAGTTTCAATTTATGTAGTTTGAAAAGATAAATAATGGCGCAGCTCTGAAGACATTGGTATAAATTCAGAGAAATATTTCTGTAATCTTCTCCTGAAGATAAGTTTTGAAATATTCTGTCATATGCTGTATATGCAGCATTTTTTTCCCCACTATGAAGAAAGAATATGTAGAGGCAACTAAAGCACTTGTTCCAAAGTAGATAGAATGATGAGCTGAAATATAAAATTAATTTCAGACTTTGACAAGTTGAAACTGCCATTTTTTTATGTGCTTAAAAAAACAAACAAAAAGGTGTGTAATGAAAATTGGTTATAAAATTATAAAAAACCTGTGCTGTGAAATGTAATAACCTTTATTAATATATCACTGATATTTTAATAGTAGGAGAAATGGCTGCAGTTCCCAGTATCACTGCTGTAGGTATGTATTTTTAATTTCAGTCACAATTCCCAGCTGTTCCAAACATGCCATATAATCTGCAGGGATCTGGGGAATTAATTAGGTACATTTCATTTCTCCTCTAACTAATCCCCTCAATTCTCTTAGTTTAGGGAGCTGAACACACCAATGACTGATAAGTCACAAGGGCCTTATTTACTTTACAGAAGGTTCTGCAAATCCCAGTGAGACGTTGGCCTGTGCTTAAATTTTCTCTGTTTAGTCCTTGGGATAGTGGCATTTGAATGTGACCCTTTAAATCAAAAGCGTTATTGCACCTGGAAAAAGCCAATGAGGGTGGATTAATGAAAGTAAAAATCATAACAGTTTAACAATACATATTTTTTATAGCCTCAGAAAGGATACAAAACAAAATTGGTGATAAGCAGAATCAACTGTGTCCACTCCAAAAGATTCCAATGAAATATCCTCATATTTTCTGAACATGGTTACAGCTGATTAAACTGACTTGATTTCAGTCTGATTTTAAACTGTTCTTTAGTTTCAAATTCTCTTATTATCAGAGAATTGAAAAAATGATTGATCTGAATGGTGTTACTGCTGATGCAGCAAACACAGCCCTCTCTGTTCAGCACACTGAGGATTGTGAGCTGCAGGCTCACATTCACTCTGCTTGGGGAGCTCGTGGGGACAGGAGAGGAAGGGGGAGACATTTGGGAATTTGAGGACACTAAAGGGAGGCAGGGGCTCATAGCCATTTTCTCAGACTCACCTGGGGTAGTTGCTTCATGGCTGTAAACTGGAACTATTTGATTTGGGGGAGGGTGAGCTTGCTGAATAATCCCATTGATTATGTTTTGTTGATTTGCTGTGTCATATTTTAATCTTCAGGACAGGGATTATTGAGGAACTATGTGTATAGAACTTGTAAATCCTTTCTGAGGTTTACTGGGGTTTTTAATGTCTGTTTTTGTACTTTTGAAAGGTTACAAAAGAAAGAAAATAGAATGTTTTAATTTTTTTCCCACTATTGATGATAAGAGCAAGCATGCAGGGTATCCTAGCTTTTTTTTTTTTTGAGTGTTCCACAGTGGTAGGGTGACTACAGAATACTATTGAATAAGGCCAGTCCTTGCCAGTACAGTCCCTCATCTTTTATTATCACTGGTCCTGAACCCAATTCGGATCAACAGAGTTGTCTGTTAGGTCATTTTATTTGTTTCTTTTTACATCTGTTGTGTCATTTATTAGGATAGAATCCCAGCTTTCTTTATGGCAGGAAATAAACACTAACTTAAGATGCCCACATGGTAGTATGAGGAGAGTGAGAATAAAATCTCCAAAATACTTGGGAGACTCCTTGCAAAAGGGAAAATTACATTTGTAGTAATTCCTTCAGGCCCTTTTTCCCCAAGATTTTACCCCTATAATTGTGAAACGATAGGAGACTCTTTAACAGCTCTGAAGCATTAATATATTCACTTTCATCATTAGAGCAAAACACAACAATATTTCAGCAGTGAAGTCTTCACATTAGGTTGTTATAGGAGACACAACTTAAAAAGAAAGATTTGTAAGCAATTGTCTCTCTTCTCATGATTTCTGACATTACATATCCAGAATAATTTGCCTGATAAATGTGCAGTACTTGCAGTGTTGATGATGGTTCTGAAGGTTGTACGAGGCTGCTTTGTCAAAGTTTGATTCTATGTCAACTGGCTGGTTCTCCACAAATGAACCAAAGAGCCTGAATAACATCTCTTGTCTGTATTGATCTTTCCATAGAGCTCAAAGGAGCATCTTCATCCTGTGGCTCATTAATGTGGCAAATTCTGAGAGCCTTATCTGGAGAGAGTAATGATGTCATCTGATGTGCTGTAAAACCACCCGTTCGATATTCCACATTTGAAATAATAGCTTCTCATTGCCTCCTCTTACCTCCAGTGAGATTGGAGCTAATTAAGCTTTGCTAATTTCCTTTGTTTTATTGGTTAAATAGAATAGTTCAAGTGTACAGTCTTTGTTAGTGCTATGCCTACGCTATGCTATTAGGCAACTGTAAAAGTGCTGAGATTTAGAGAGATCAGCTAGCATTCTGTAGGCTAAGATCCAAATAAATCTGCTGGTTTATGGTGCTTTCAGTGATATTTTGTAAAGTTCACTTTAATTCAAGTAAGCAGCCAGACATCTTTGAAAAAGTCAACTGCTGTGCTGGAAAAACTGGAGTATTTCCAGGTCTGCAGCAAACTATACGGCATGTAGTAGTTGGGACCCTTCTGAGCATCCTAGAACAGTGCTTGTTCTGTAATCCAGGGCTGGTAATGACCTTTGGAAGTCTCTGCTCATGGCCCCAGTTTAGGTGCTGAAGCTAAAAACCAGCAGCATGCACTTTATGCAAGCAGGCAAAGGTACGCAAGGAACCAGAGGAAGGCTGTGTTGGTGGCATGTTCACAGACATGTAAAGGGATAACCCCTTGCCTTTTCAGAATGGAATTTTGTCAGCAGGTTACCTAAATATTCAGTGAAAATTCTAGTCCTAGTTTCTCCTCTTTCGCTAAGATATTACATTATACAGTAATATGTACAGCTCTGAATAAGGGATTTTCCCTCCATGTTGTAACCAAGAGCCATTGTTAGCATGTCAGAAGGTGTCTGACACAAGAACAATGGAAAGAAAAGAAACTGCCAGGAGTGTTGTGACCGTATTGATTACACAGAGCTTATCTTCCCTTTATGTTCTCTCCTGTCTGAAATAATGCTATTCTTTTTCCTATGAGTTGAGCAAAAGCAGCTTAGCAATTATGTACTGAAAACCTAATATGCGAAAATTTCCTCTTTTTAGCTGTAATAATTTACTGCTCTGAGGTAAAACACATGCTTGTTGAGTGAAATTCTCATTTGTTGCCATAATAAAAAAATAACTCTTTCGGAGAAATATTCTATTTCTATGGCTTTGGATGAAGACTCTGTTTTTCAGATGAAAGTGTAGATGCCTTGAATATCTTCACATCATTGATATTTATTTACTTAACTGTCAAAGCAACTTTTCTTTTACAAAGGTCTGATATTAATGCTGTTATTTATATTGCTGCTCAAAAGTTTTCAGTTTTAGTAGTGCTAGTATGAACATGTTATTTAGAAATGTTTCTCTAGCAGTAAATCCACTTGCATCGAAGATCCAATCAACTCTTCTTCCCCTCTGAACTTCACAATGAAAAACGATTTACAATCTGGAATCCCCAATCCCTGAGTACCCCCTCAACCCCATCAGCATCAGGAATTTACAATTTTAGGATTTCAATCTTTTCACCAAGATCTGATAATTGTTGGCTGGGATATAAGCTGAGAAATTGGGCTTTGTAGCTCAGAACTGGTGGCTGAGAACTCTGAACAAAGACTTGGCTTTCTAAATTGCAAGACTTATCCATGTTATTTAAAATAAAGCTTAACTGGAACACCATCTGAGTTGCTTAAAAGTACACTTTGGAATTTCTCTTCAGCAGGAATTTTTGATGCTTCATGTCCAATCAGTGAAATGTTTTGGTGTTTACAACTTTCTTTTGAATGGGTATTCTGATATTTTGAAAAATTGAAAGAACCATTTATTTTACCAACTGGATTGATAAACCCCCATATTTTCGTGGGGTTGGAGCCACTCCATGTTCTCAGTAGCTTCATCCCTACCAGGAGATACATTCTGTAAATCTTCATAGCTTTCAAATCAGACTACAACTCAAAATTCAGTGGAAATAAATTAATTCAGCAATCAAGGTGTCACTTCATGGGATTGTTATAAATAAGGAATTAAACCTGCTTAGCCCTGATACAGGAAGGTGAGCTTTGAGGGTCATGAAAATACTCCTTCAGGTCTCCTTATCTGGTTTTGTACTCTTTGTGTAATACCAGAAGCAAGTTGTGTCTCTGTCAGTAATCCTCTTTGCCCAAATACACCTCTCTAATGCTTCTGTGGCTGTTTAGTGCTCAACCATCTCTTTATTCAGATCTTGAATATTATCATTTTCACACCTTGATGTTTCAATAATGCACATTTATATACTTCCTGTTTTAAAATCCCAGACGCAAACACAGTCACGAAGCATAATTTAAAGAATTGTATGGATCGTTAAATTCTCTAAACATGTCTGAAATTTTCTATCTGAAACACGAGAAACTTAAAACATTTACTAAATTTAATTCTTCCATCTTGTAGTAGAGGTAGCAATCTCATCATGAAGCGTTTCCTAAAGATTATTAAACAAATGAAGTTAATGATGCTGGGCTGTATTTTGGGACATCAGTTCCTCCCAAAAGGTCATTAATTCCCAGCAAACCTCCTGCCTGGGTGGTCATTGCTTAATTAGACCATTAGGATATTGCATGGTGATTGCAGTATTACAAAAGGGAGAAGATGATCAAATGCTTACAAGGATCAGCAGTGTCAGAGTAAGGTGATTCCAATATCTGTAATGCTTTTAACCAGAGCAGCCCTGAAATCCTGTTATGCTCCTATGGGAACCCATATTCCCTGAGTGAAGCATGAAGCAAACAGTCTGACCCAAGCAAGGAATACAGAAGTCAATGGATTTCTGCATGAATTGATCTGAATTAAAATGTATACTTGATTCCAACCCTAACACAATGTAATGATCTTTTGAGATTATATTATTCCATCCAGTGACATTTTATCATGTTTATGTCCTGTATAATCAGAAATGATTGCAGATGTATCTTAAAATTCAAGATTCACAGATGAGGCTACAGAATTTCTTTCAAGGGAATGTCACCTGCATCAGACAAGCATCAAATTGGGAATTAAAACCAGAAATTCTTTATTTTTTTCATAGAAACATAGGCAAGGAAATGCTTCCTTTTTGCTGATGCACAAAACTTTTTGTGTGCAAGCCATATAAATTTTATTGCCTCTAATTTTCATACAGCTACATAAAATAGGCAGTTGTTCAATGTTTCATTTTATTGGAACCTGTTTTTCTATCTCTAAGCCTGTTACTTTTTAGGGAATGGCTCTTCTAACGTTAGTGATGAAACCATTGAAAGACAACAATAAACTCTGAGTTACTTCAGGGCTGAGCCAGGGTATGTGGAAGGGAACTGGGAGTGAAAGGGGCCAATGCTCATCAAGATGTTGCTTGAATAAATTTAAATAAAGTGAATAAATCTTCAGCTCAGTTTCAGTCAGGAGGAATCATAAGCAATGTAGGGAGAGGCAGTTGCTGGCAAGAGGATAATGCATCTACATGTAAACTGTTAATCAAATTGCACAAACCCATGGGTGTTTGTAAATCAAAAGCCAGAAAAGCAGGTTGGGAAGATTATGATCACATTTTTGCTTCAAAAGACAAGAACCACTGTGGCTGCATCTTGATTCTTTTCATTGAAAATCTGTACTTATAGAGTTTATCATTGAAAAATCTCTCCATGATCTGTCTCTGAATTAGAAAATATCTTATTTTTTCTAGTTCAACTTGTAGCTTATTCTGTTTCACTATATCTTTTCAAATTTGTAGAATTTTCTTTAGGTAAGCCCCACAGTATTTTGAATTTAATCTTAATCTGCCATGGGAAGGTGCTTACTGCCTTCATTGTAGAATTCTGCAAATAAGTAAAATGGGCAGAGCTTATATGTTGCCAAATTAAGCTGAAGTTTAGCCCCCAAAAGATTCTTCTTTACCAAGAATCTTAGTCCTTTCTTACCAAGAATTTTTTTGCCCTTTAGCCCTGAACGTTATACTTCCTTTATTTTCTTCAAAAATAAGATACGCTATTAAGGCAGACATCATGTCAGATTGTAGTTTGTCCTGTTTCTTTCAATCTTAAATGTTTTGGAATTTTTTTTTTATTTGAAAGTGAGTTCTACCACCTAATTTGATGTGTTCAAACATATATCTGTTGAAAAAAATTGCCATCTGTGTTTTCATCTCTTCTGGTAAAATATCTTGCCCAGCTCTACTTCATATTATGATCAGCTTAACAGTATTTAATCTCTATTCTTTAGTTTGACCATCTGCTAATTTTGGGCAGTATTTCATATGTATCTCACAAAGGTATTGTGAAGTCTGTTTCATCCAGATTTTACAGCCCATCCTTGGGGCAAAATAACCAGAATCAACTGAGTACATGGAACAAATATTAGAAATGTTTCTGCTCTTTAATATTGTAAGATGTTATTTATGTACAGATCAGTATAGCACAGGATAGCAGAGCAGTCTGTTCTGCATATCCAGTTTGGAAAAAAGGGCTCCATGCAGAGTTTTAATAGCAGGTTTTGTGAACTTATTTCCACAGTCTGGCAGTGGTTGTTTGTCTGTTGATTTTTTTTTTTTTCCCATGGAAGGTTTCTCTTTCATCAACTTGACATCTTGTTTTCCTATTTCTTTAACTTGGTAACCTGTTTAACTGTGGACCCTTTAACCCTTTAAGGTGGCTCATATCCTTCAGTGTCTGGACAATCTGTCCAAGTATTTAGCCATCCTCATTATGATTTTTTTTCTTCAATATTCAGTTACAATTTTCCTTCCTCGTTGTAACTTTTGCTGTGCACCTGCAGGTGCTTCTTTCCTGTGAGCTAAATGAACATGGCTCCCTCACATCAGAGTCTTATTTACTGTCTTCTTGAACTCAGTTTCTCAGTTGAGTCTGGGGACACAAAATGGGGCAAAGTTCTCCAGGTGTGTCCCTCTGAATGCTGAGAAAAGGGGAACAGGAACTTCCTTCAACTCTCATAAGTTCGTTATTGAAGAGGATCATGGTTTTGGAGCATGTTTTTTTTTTTTTTTTTCTTTTTTTAATAATATATTATTTCACTTAGTGTTTTATGTCATAGATTATAATACATATAAAACAAGCACACAGCCACAAGCAATTACATTTGAGTAATACACTGACTTTCTGGGCAAAATACAATGTAATTGCACAAATACATTGAAGGATAACAGGGTTTTTTTTCTCCTTATCAATACAGAAATTTCATTGTCTGTCATCTAGAATTGGCCTTCCTCAGACTGAAAAAAAGAGGAGGATAATGAGAGAAATAAGAAACTTCTTAAATTTATTTCAAGTCATACATTTCTCATTTTGATGGAAAACATTTTTCTCAAATGAATGGGTTTTTATTGATTTCTCTGTAAATAGTGTACTTGAATTACCCTTTCTGCAATAACATATTGGAAAAATCTTACAATTTATTCAATATCTCAGTAGACCTGCACGCTCAGTCTTCTGCCTTGACTAACAGCATCAAGTGTAGCCCATCCAAACTATATTTCAGGCATTGATTTTTTGAAACTAAAACAATATTCTGAATTTGATTTGCATTTAGGAGGTAGCTCATGTCTTCCCAGTCATGTTTGCAATTGCTCTACTTAAGTTAATTTTGACTTCATGGAGTTTTTTTTTTGTAAAACTGTTGCATTTAGAATGAATTGATGGAGTTCTTTCACATCATGTATCATTAAGTCTAAAGCATGTGAAATTTGAGAAAGGATAGATGTGATATAGCATTTTACAGCTGCATCTGTTAGATTAAAGCTCACCAACTACTGAAAGTAATTATTATGTTGAAATTCCCCATGTTCTTGGATCTTTCTGTAATTGTGGTCTTTGTCTTGATCTTAAGCCTTCACTCCAAATATTACAAGAGACCAAACACAGCGGCACATGGATCCTTGTGTAGATTCCACTTAGTGGCCATACCAGTTTTCTGGTCTATAGTTATTTGAAGTACAGTATTTTTTCTTAGAATGACTAGTGCAGTAATTTTCAAATTAGGTTCTGACTCTGTGTTGGCCTTCAGGTTAATTAATTTTTTTCTTATGACAATATTAATCTCTTTTCTCCAGTGGCTCATTTTTCACATTTTCAGTATTGATAGAAGACTGCAGTATGTTAAAAATCAAGACACTTCAGATTATGTCTGTGAGATTGTATAATATTTGATAGCACGACACAAATTTCATTTACATGCCGTACACAATTATTCAGCAGAGAGTAGGGTTAAATGGTTAATTCAGGGGAGGCAACATCTCAGCTGGGGTTACACTTCAGAACTATGCTTTTGCAGCTGAAAAACTAGATCTGCAAATGTGGCTTGGTTTCTGATTTCTCAGTGACTTGTTTTATGATCTTTATCACAGCACTTCTGCCTCATTTATCCATTAGTTTATTCCAGAATTTTGCTTTTCTGATGTGTTTATATGTAAAGAACAAAATGATTGAGATGCTTCGGTAGAATCTGGTGGAAAGAAGGAAATAAGAAACAGCTATTCTATGTACTTCTATGGACTGAAGTTTAATTTATTAGCACACATAAACTAACTTAAAGGTTTCATGTAGAAAAGGACAGGCATGTATTAAAAATATATCTCAGAGCCAAGCTGTTATCTTCATTTCTTACCCTTACAGGTTTAAATATCTTAGAAGATTAAATGCAGTAGTGAAATGACGAAAAATATTACAATCAAAACAATTTAGTTACGTGAATATGAGGTAGTCTTGTAATGGATGATCAAGTAGGCAGAGCTTTACTTGCATGATAGTCCCAGTGATTTAATTAGACCGCTGAGGAAACAAGATATTGCTCAAAATAAAGTCAGGTTAGTGCTATGGTAGCCCTAGGTCTTGGGCACCTGTTATTTTATTTTAACAGTGCTAATTGAAATTTCTGTAGAACATATTTCCAGACACTTTTTTAGATATTTGTGAATTTCACTCCATTTGTATTAAAAAAAAAAAAAAAAATCAGAATCTGAAATCAAATATCTGGCTTGAAATGCTTGATTTCTCTTCTCAGTGCACTCAAAGTTGGATGACTCTCACAAAGAAAGTGAATTTATGCCCATACTCTGCTGTTCTACAGCTTGTTAGAATAGCCTTCCATAATTTCTAGGTAGCTGAATGTACAGTACAAACTAGTCAATTTTTTAAATGCTGAGTCACCTGAAAGAGAAGCAGGAAGAAATGCTGCCATTAGTTTTTGAACAGGTTAAAAGGTTAATGAGTGTTCTAATCATATTCAAACGAAATAAATTTTTAAAAACCCCACCATAATAAAATTTAAAAAAAAAATCCCACGTATTTTAGAACTTAGCAGTCAGAATTGACTCTAATAATAGGGAAAAAGGTATGGAAAAGATGTTTGTGATTTTGATTCATTTATTTCCAGCTACGAGCTCCCTATAGGCATACCCCAGGAATCTGTATATATCTCAAATGGCATGTTAAAACTGACCTCATAAAAAAAATTGAAGAGATTGGTATTGAATAGTCAGAATCATAACTGGGTCTTCAATTCTACTTTCCTTTTAATATTTATTGTTACTGCATAAATCTTGTTCCATTTCTTTTTATTAGTGTAATGCTTTCTGCATTTCCTTTTCCATTAAAACCACATTCAGAGCTATTAGTGCATTGTTATTATCCTGTACTGTATCAATTAATGGAGCCAACATGTGAGGAAGAGGATGTAGATCAATTCTACATGTGAGACACTGTCTTTGTGGACTGATTTTCTTATCCCCTGAAGTCTCCAAAGAGGAGTGATTTCTGACCAGGGGGTGGAAGATTGAGAAAAAGAAAATAAACATTTAGCAGCAAACTTCAGCTTCAGCAAAGGTACAAATCCACGTGTCCATATCTTAGTGGAATTGAATCAGATTAGTTTGATGCATTTTGATTTTTTAATTTTTTGTTTTTAGGAATGTAAGAAATTTACTATTAAGTTGCTTTCAAAATAGTCTAATGAGTTCCCACAAGGCTGGGTTCTAGTTTTGGCTATGCACCTAGCTCAGCATTTTACATTTCATGACTACTTTTTCTGTATCTTCTGCTTTTTTTTTTGTTGAGTTGCACTGGCAGATTTCAGACTTCTGGCAAGTCATCATCCGAAATATGGATCAAAGTTTTTTGGTGGAATAAATAAGTACCTGTTATAGCATAAACAATATATGGAGAAAACAATAAAAATCCCTCCTGCTCATACGTGTTCTCCTATAAAGAATAGCTACAATGGATCTCCTGGAATTCCGTCAGTGCCAGGAGGAGGGGAAGCAGCTCATGTGAGCTCAGTGCCTGTTAGTGCTGTAATCAAATGCTGGATTATAGCTTGGCAGGGATTCAAGTCAGTGCAGCTTCAATCAGCTGACTTTATCTACAACAAAAATCTACAAGTAAACATTTCTCCTCATTTTCTGCCTGGAGTTTCTGTCCTTCACTAGAAGAGTAAATTTCTCTCTCTTAAGACCCTGTACTTAAGTTTTTCTTTGTGTCATGCCCGTGATTTTCGACTGTTATCATTCAGCATTATTTTCATTCATTATTTTACCATTATTATGTTTTGTTATTGTATTGAACCATCAATTTCCTTCATTTTAGGAAGAGAAATTAACTTTTCCCACTCATCTTGTTACAAGTCCTAAGGCTTCAGATTTTATAAGGTAACAAAGTACCTGCTCCAAAGTATCAACTGCTTTAATTAACGACTTCCAGGAGGAAGTGAAGGATTATTGTAAAGGTTCAATTGATCTCATCTTGGTTGGTCCACAGACATGAATACCTGTAATCTCTCATAAAGAAATTCATGTGCATGCAGCCAACATGTCAGTCTTGTAGGGAATGCACTCAGTATTATAAAGAAAACATGTTATTTAGCATTTGATGTCATTTCACATTTTATGTAATATTCATTCATAAGATGTAATTTCTAGTAACAAAAGAAAGCCTTTCTTGTGTAATAAATAACTGTATTCTACATGTTGACTATAGTTCTTTACTAACCTGGTTCTTTTCTGCTGGTAAATACTTGTGTGCACAGGTGAAGTTAAGGCAGATGTTCTATTACCAAGAGTCTGTTCTGAGCAAGAATTACCCAGGCAATACAGGCTCAGTGCAGGACTGAAAGGTGGAAAAACTCAGAAAGTAAAAAAAGCAGCTGGTAATTATTTTTCTTGCCAGAATATAGATAGGAGACACATTGAGCTGACAGAAGCATACTGTAAAATCAATGGAAGTGAATTTAATTATTTAAATTTTCATGCTGCTTGTCTTTTCAGCCTAAGGATATCCAGAAATTAGAATCAACCCTGATTTTCAGCATACTTTCCCCCTCTAATTTCTATTACAAATGTAACATTATTTCAATAATGTGTCATATACTGTGGTAACCTGGGTGAAAAACCAGTTTGAATCTTTGTTTAGATTTCAGATGCAAGCTCAAATGTCTCTCTGATATTCTGAGCCTGGGTTCATTACCTAGATCTGCTACATTACTATTCAGAGCACCCTAAATCTCTGCTTTCCTTGCTGTCATATCCTGTCCTGTGGTGGGATCCTAACAGAGAATTAATTCTATAAACTAAGCCTTGCAGGGAGATGGGAAACAAATTGGGCTATATAGAAGATTAAAGATTGTCACTGAAAGGTTGGTGTCTAGAAAACAGGTCTGAACCTATTGCATCACTTCATTTAAGCCAGTGAACTGTGGTAATTGGAGTTAGGAGGAAAGAGCCCTCATGTTTGAAAGGACTGAATTGCTGACTGCAGTTTGCAGGGCTGAGCTCACCTGGTTCCACAGTGCCCTGATTACAGTGACCACCAGCTCACAGCACTGCAGGGCCAGCAGCACAGAAGCAGATCACAGGTCAGGGTCCTCCAGTCTGCACATCATCTTCCAGGAAAGAGTTTAGAAGGTGTGAAGCAAAGTCAGCTGTCTCTGCATGAAATGCCAGTCGTTAGCAAATTAAATACCAGATATTAACAAATGCTTTTGTGGAGTGATGTAGCCGAGCCCAGGACTTTCACTTGTGGTGCTTAGGGCAGGGAATAAAGAAAAATGTGAGCTTCTGTTGCACCTTTCCTCTTTTTTTTTTTTTTTTCCTCTACTGTAGTAATTTTCACCTGGCCCAGGAATTTGTTTTTAATGGTGCTTATTTTAGTTTGCCAGATCAAACCCTTGTCACCTCACCTGCGTAGCTTGTTCATATGGTTCTGTTTCTGACAGAAACAGAAACTGCCTGACAGTTGGGTCTGGTACCTGCTTTGCCAGGTCATAATTATTGCATAACATGTGCAAGGCTTCTCCTGAAAAATGCCAGGGGTGTACAGGCTCCTAAATAAGTCCATGTGATTTATTGCTGCCCACACTTGCTCATGGCCATGAGCAGCCTTCTGGAGCCTTATTTTAGAAAAGGAACAGGCTCTCCTTGTTTCCAGAGCAGAACATGAGGACATGACTTGCACCCAGCTTCTGAAAAGCCAGCAGTTAATACAGATCAACCTGTATTGTCAGACAGCTAAAATATCCTGACTAAACACAATATTCCCCAAACACCTATGTTGTTTGCAGGTGCGGAATATTTGTTAAATCATAACCTATGGAGGTATTTCCAGGTCTAATTAATGTGAGCTTTGGAAACATTTGATTTTGGTCTGCCTTGCAGGTCAGGAATCACACTGATAAATGTAATTTATGATGCTGTGAAGAAAATCCTCTGTAGGTGGAAATTCAGGCTGCAGAAGGGAATATTATGCAGTCTGGCAGATTTCAAAGGGGAAGGAGGAGTGGACACCTTTGTTTTAGTCTTTACTTTTGGGAATTTTCTGTAGTTTTAAGAGCATAGCAAAAGTACATTTAGTTGCTCTTCCTATAAGGAATGCTTCATTTGAATTGTTTTAGACTAGTTAGAACAGGTAATGCAGGACTGGTATTGCCTGTACACGTAGCCATTGAATAAAAGCCCCAATGTGTCTAGGTGGAAAATTTGGTGGCTATTCCAAAGGTGTGTCCTTTGTTTAAGGGTCAGGGAAAGGATTGTGCAAGGTGCAGTGGAATTCAGCAGCCTCACTCACTCTGACCCACAAGGAGATTTGCCATTTTCTTTTCATTTCACTGTATTTATCATCTTCTTACATTTCTCAACATTTTCAAACCTATATGCCTTATAAGCACTCAAAAAATACATTCTAAATTTCCATGAGAATTTGGCAGCACCTGCAGATGTTTTTATGAATATGTATATAAAAGTAGCATAACTGTTTCAATAACCTTTAAAATTCCTGGCTTTGTGTGCGTGTGTTCACTGGTTTCCTGTTTCTTCTCACAGAAGCAATTTCTCAGTAGATGTTCCTCACCTCATACAGGAATCTGCTCATCAGAAATTTGTGCTCCACAGCACACACTCCTAATTGAATCAATCACTGAAATGGGCACCAAGTAATGTTAGCTGGAAAACATATGATGCATTAAAAACCAGATAATGACACTAACTTCATTCTCTACCTGGGGTGTATTTCATCTAGAGGAACAAATGTGAATTTTCAGTCCCATGTTGAACTGAGTAGATATTGTAGGGACAATTGTGGGCCAAAGAAACCCAATGCCCTTCCATACCACTGGCCTCAGAGGGCCAAGATGAGGTGAAAAGCAGGAAGTATGGAGCTAAGTTGTTTAAATAACTGTTAATGGAGTATCTGTGCTACATATTCTTCTCTTTTGACAGAATGAAAAAATTTCATTTTAAAGAAATCTTGTGTGGTAGATGGCAGGGAATTTCTGCAGAAGGCAGTGCAGTGCAGCTGAGCCCGCTGGCTCAGAGCTCTCCCTGCTGCCAACCCTTTCCTCCATCCTGCAGAAACCCACTGCAGGCTCTGCAACACAAATGCCTTTAGGAGCTTAAACTTTGCAAAATAGGCCTAAGCAATGAGTGAGAAAGTGCTGCAAGAATTTCAGAGTTGACTTTGACCATCAGCAGTGACAAGACAAGCTGCCACTTTAAAATAACAAATAGTAAACTTGCAAACATGGGCAGAATATATGCAGCCCAAATGTTATTTCAGGGTGACTGGATTAAATTATTTTCTCAGGTTCAGAGTTTATGGCTTCATATATAGCACATTTATGTATAAAATAAAAAATATCATATTTGTCCTTTATTGGCTACATTTATTTTGTTAAACTCAGAAGAATTGGTTCATCACTTTCTCTGGAGAGTCACAACTTGAATTACTGAAAAGATGAATGATAGGTAGGTAAGTGTCCATGGAGGAAAGACAAAACAGTTCAGGAACTCTCAACTCATCTTTTGTAAGAAAAGAAATATTTGTTTCAGAAAACATGAAGTTAAAACTGTATTTTTTTGTTTGATATTTAAATCCCTACCTTTTCAAGTTCAAGTGAGGCAAGATTATTCACTCATAATTAAAAAAGAATATGGACTTGGACATAATGTGTCCTTGGAGCTGGCAGGCAGTGCCTATGATTAGAAATTTGCTGTGGGCCACATCTAAAATGAAGTCAGGTAATCTTGAGTGTTCGAATTGGTTGCTTTTTTTTTCCTCTGCCTACTACTTAGAAATACCTTACAGTGACACTGATTTGATACTTTAAACTCCCCAAGCCCTTTGGATTGTGAGGATAGAATGTAAGAAATTTTGCTTGATGTCAGTCAGTAACTTTTGCTTTTCTTCAGGTTAGAAAAGGTGATTGACAGGAGTAACAGTGTTGCTCAATACCACAGTTCAGATTGAACAGAAAATTAGATTGACTGGCCTTGGATATTTTCTTTTCCTTTTAAACAGTTAAAAACAATGACAGTAAGCAGAATGCAAAGAGTTCTTGGTCTGCTGAAGACTTTTTTTTTTTTTTTTTTAAAAAAGCCTTGGATGAAAAAATATGCTGTAAACTGAGATTGTGAACCGAATCTGCTAAGTGAAATCATTTATTCCCTCTTTTCTTGCATGTGTGTGTATGATTTCTCTTGGTGAGTCAAAGGAAATGGTTGAAAGTCAAACATAGCAGTGAAATATTTGTGTTGTGCTTGTTGCCCTCTCTGGTGTGCTCCTGGGGCAGGCAGGTTCCTGTGGAGCAGGCTCTGTGTCCCATTTGTCCCTGGTCCCATGTGCTGCAGCCTGCTCTCAGCTGCTAGGGTTGTGCTGCAGTGAGGAGGGCAGGGCTGCTCTGAAGAGAATTTTAGTAAAATCTTCTTTGTGGAGCCTTTATGAACAGATACTTCTCTTTTAAGATTCCCTGATTATACTGTGCTGATAGCACTTGCAGCCATGGTAAGGTTTGGAACCTGAGGTTGAAAACAGGGCGTGTGTTGGGGTGACAGTTGACAGTAAGGATTTGTTTGACCCCCACAAAGTGGGCAGGAGACAATTTAAACTGCAGAGGGTGTCTGGCCATTTCTCTTTTAGGCATCTATCTCTGTGTTTTAAATTTAGGTGACTGAATAAAAGAAAATTCATTTCTTTCTCTTTTTAAAAGGAAATTAAAATTTGGTGTGTGGATGAAATATGTAGCAATATTTGCAGCCAGGGATACTGTCCACTGTGAAATAACATTAGTACATCTCATCCCTGTCCTTTTCGTGGGTCAGACAATAGAGAGCACTCTTCCACTGGGACTCCAGTGTTCAATATCTGTATGGCACTTGATGTAATACATTACTAAATGCACCAGAGGGAATTTTTGAGGTCTCAGGGCAACACTGGTGGTGAGCAAAGACACTGAAATTTGTCTCTTTGATATTCCAAAAGAGCGTTTCAGATTGGTTTGTAAGTTACCTGTGGGATCAGTACTTGATCTGGAAGTTTTTCTGGCAGAGTTTGAATTTCTCACTAACTTCTTGGTTGGGTGATGCAATGCTCAGCTTTAATTTAGAAGGAGTTTATGCTATTATTCTCTATCCTGTTGAGGTGAGAACTGGAGCCCATTGAAGGATTCATCATTGAGTAACTGATGACATTGTTGGGAACCTGATAATGCTCACACCATGTTGTGTTTGGCTCCGCTTGGCACTGTTCTGAAATTCTTCTCAGTTCCACATATTGGAGGTGTTGCCTTTTTGTAATAACTGCCTAAGTAGTTATTATTTTTGTTTCTCTTGTTGTATATCTGCGCATGTAGCTGGAGTTCTACAGTCAGAAGAGGAAAGGTTCATTTATGTTCCTGCATATTATATCAAGGCAAGGCAAAGTGAAACTCTCTTAACAGACAAATTTGAAAATTCTGAGCTGATCCTGTCTTGAATACAGGTTCAAACTGCCCTTCTAGAACAAAAAATAAAATATATGTCTTCATTGAATGGTGGGATGATAGGGAGATGATTGTGTTATCTCTTTCTAAGGTTTTGGGGTATTTTTTAAATGAATATTTTCCTTCCTGTTTTTCTTGCAAATGCTTGAAGCTACCTGTTTTCTTCTGCTTGGCTACATATTTTCCCCTTTATTGCAACAGGCTTCACAAAAATGATAGGTTAAAGACATAGTCCTGATTCTAAGTGCTCACCAGCCAGCAAATCTAGTGAGGTATAAAAGGAAATATGTGAAGCACCTGCTGAAAGACAACGGGAGCAGAGGCACTGTGCATGGACAGATGCATGCAATGCTTCCTGCCCCCTGTGAAAAGCTTCCTAAAATGCTCAAACCAGCTCTTTATTTAGCACAGTAAGCAAAAAATCAGGTGGGCAGTCAGTTTGCCTTATTTGTTATGTAGCAGTTAAACCAAAGGTGACTGTGTCCAGCTGAAAGAGTTGCAAATGTACTAATTAAAAGTTGAATAATGCCTAGGGAGCAGAGCAAAGAATTATCTATTCAAAATGCTTGAATTGATAAAAATAATGTTGAATTCTCTGCTGTAGAAACCATATCTCCATGTCCTTGGGAAGTCTGAGACAAAAGAAAACAGGATAGGCTGCATACTGCAGGCTGTAGAAGCAAAGAGCCAACTTAGATTCAGTGAAAGTTTTATCTGATTAATGAGTCAGACTCCAGTATTTGTCCTGAAATAATTAGTGTGAGGCTACATTTATCTATCTGCACTTGTAAACTGGAAGTTGCAATTAAGTGTGTGCACTTTGTGCATTTATGTACAAAAATGTTTTCTGGGGGCATCACTGCTGTCTTTTAGTCCAGCCTTCAAAAATTCCTGTGTGTCTGAACGAGAACTGTACACCATTCCTTTGGAATTTCTAAATCCTTGGTGTTCTTTTACAGACCAGTTTCATTTAGTGAGCAAAACAGAAGAGGAACTTTTTGCTTTATGTTTTTTGTCCTTGAAGTTTACTTTCTGTCTCATGTTATGTTTATTGCTCGCTGTTCAAACACAGCTCCCAAGTCAGAGTTGCTAATTTTCTCAGGGGCTTTTAAATGGTGTTTATCATATTTATCACTAAGGTATGTAAGTGCTTCAAAAACATTAATGAACTTTCACAAAACCTCTTTGAGATGAATGGTCTTAGCGTTATCTATCCTTTAGGTTGGGAATGAGAGTTCATGGAGATTAATGCCAGAACTCACTATGGGTGTTCTGTTTCAGGTATTTATCACCTTTCTTCTGTCTACCCCAAATATTTAGCATAATGTAGCAATTTTTACACTTAGAACTCATCTGCCATCGTCTTTGATGGGCCTGTGAGTACCAGAAAATGTGTACAGAATTTGAGTATTAAACTATTTCCATGTGGGCAGAAAGCCTTCAGATGAACTGTGCAGTTTTGGAACAGTTTGAATAAATGGGACTAATCACTCCCACCAACATTGTGGGCAAACTGTCAGAAAAGGTAAAATATCTCAGTTCCTCATAGTGCCCATCTCTTACCTGAAATCTTAATCTTTTTTTATTCTACACTCTCCAGCTTCTACAAATAGAATTTATAAAGGACCATGCTTGTAATCATTCAGTATCTTCTGTACTTATAAATCTGTAGTAAGGGATAAAAATAGTAGCAATAGAAAGGAGTTTGCATGGGATTGTAGAAGGAAATCATATAAAAACATGATTACAAACAAATTAGGAATTTTCAAAGCAGCCAAAAGACATGGTTAAAAATGACTTGGCTGATGTACTGTATGCAGATTTCCAAAGCTTATGATAAATTTATTTTACTACGTGCTTTAAATCAAGCTGTAATGTCAAAAGAATCATTGTTTCTATAGAGTAATATCTGATTAAAAGCAAAGGAAAGACAATGGACATTTGAGGAAAATTTCAGGTGGACTCTTGTAAAAATCATTAAAGGCATCTTTTTTTCTGTGTTTTCAGGGAACAAATAGCAAGGTGGTAAAGTTCAAAAATATAAAATAACACTCAGTAACAGTGAAACTAGACCTTGCTGCTGTGAGTCACTATGTAAAAAATGGCAGACAAATTTCAATGTTGCTAATTCTGAAATGATACCCTTATGTAACTTCAGAAATGCTGTAGTTTTCACTACATTATTCAGAGATTTTGGACAACTATGAATTATTCTGCAAAAGTGCCCACTTAATTAAATTTTTAGAAGGTGATCTCCCTCTTTAATTTGGCAAGGATATTTCAGACCTGGAAAAGAAATGGAGAAGAATAATGGAATGATAAGAAGATTTGAATGAATTCTCTGTGTAGAAAAGTTAAATGGACTAGAACTTGGAAAAGAAACAACTGAACCAAGTACACAATAAAGGTCTCCAAATGAATGCAAATAAGGACTGATTATTCATCACCTCTTGTAACAGGAGAGCCAATGGGCAACCACTGAAACTCTTATAAATCAAATTTGAACCAAAATGCTGTGTTTTGCATGCCATGCATAATTCAAGTGTGTAACTTGAGATTTTACATATATCAAAAGTATAAAAGGAGTATTGAGCAATTAGAGAAAGTCGTGGACTCATCAAGGGCTATTAAACATCACGATGCAGATACAAACCCTATCTCAGGAGGCTGAGACTTTATACTTGCAGAAGTATTATCTATATTTCCTTCTTTTATGCTTTTCCCACACTTATAAAATATTTTCCATGCTGAGACAGGACAACTGATTATGCTTCTTATCTGACCTATTCTGTTCTTATTTTCTAATAACATCCTGACAGAAACACAAAACATGTTTGTCCTGTTCATTCAGGAAAAAAAAAGGCAAGAAAAATTTGAAGACTGTCATGTCTAGTTATGCATTAGCACACGCCAAATTTTGTCCTCTTTTCAAGAAAACATTGAGATATTGTAGCTGTGGATTTCACAGGTATTTTGTAACAGTGAACGACAGGTCTTTTGCCAGGGCTTCTGCTTTCTACTCTAGTCCTCAAAGTCTCTCTGATATCCTTCTTCTATCTCCTTTTCCCAAAGCTGATTTCATCTATCAGTTTATATCTCCTCAATTTTATTCCCTTATGCATCTTTTTCTTGATTCTGACATCTGTTAAAACCTTTAGTTTCTGTTGTTTCACATCTTACCCTAATAGCTCTCCACTACTCTCTGTATCGTTCTTCTCACTTTCCAAAGCCAACTATTAGAGGTCCATATTTGATTTATATTTATTCTCTTCAGTCCTTTATTTTTACAGATTCCAATGTGAGTGTCTTAAAATTCTACTAAGGAAGGTAATTTTTCTGATAAATTCCCTGAGGGGCAGACACCATAAATGAATGTTATTGCAAACAGCTCAAGTTAGGAAATATAAACAACTGAAAACAAGGCAATTAAAAGCATGACAGTTTTTACTTTTATGATTATGAATGTAGGTGCTGTTATGTATTTATGTGTGACAGATGTTGTGGCCAGAATGCTGGTAACATACAGCTGTTCCCCAGCTCATGGAGCATGCAAAAGACTGGAAATATTTCTGGGGTGTTTGTTAGAGCTGTGTGTGGGGTTGAGTCAGCTTTAGCTCTTGACACTTGGTCTCACCTGGGTAAGGAAATATTCAGGAGTCATCTTTTTGTCTGACTGTGATTCTGCTTTCTCCAAATAAAAGCTAGAGCTATATTTTTTGAGAGTGTGGATCAAAGAAATCTAAATAACTAAAAAGCAAGACAATAGACTCTTCAGTTTTCTTTCCTCCATCATGTCCCCTCTGCTCTGCGGAGCTAAAATCAGGGAAGAGGGGTAAGGGCTGCTCTCTGATGCCATCAGACCATCTTACATCAAAGGAAACCAAGGAAACAAGAAAAGGTTAGACACCATCCACAGAGATGTCATGCTGCCCATGCTGTGTTGGCTGAGCCTTTTCAATCCATGCAAGTGTTTTTTGCAGAACCATCTGTACAGTTCTCAGGTTTTCCCCCACCCACACCATTCTTTGTGCACCTTAGGCCTGTGCAGTTATTGGCTGTGTGACACCACAAGCTCCCAGGGGGGCTTCCTCTTCCATCATCCAATACGGAATTGGGTTTTGCTTTTCAGGAAAGCTGACAGGAGTAAAGACATTAAGCTCTTCCTGCTGCTGTGTTCTTGCAGTAGGTGAATGTATTACCATACACCCACCATAATCTGCTCCCAAATATTTCATTTGCAATGAAAGGAAAGAAGCCCAAACCACATTTTCATGCTGTTATTGCTGTCTGGAGTCAAGCTGGTTTTCAGTCTCAGACTGAAGGTGCTTTAGCTGTTGCCCTCCCCTCAGTGAGGGAAGAGGCAAAGCATGCTCAAAGGCTGCTGCTGCTTCAACCATGTTCTAGTGGCTTCCACACAGGGAAATGGTGAATATGCAGGATGAGAAAAAGAGTGTTCCTTTTTTCTTCATATGCATTTTTTGGGCACATGTTTGTGTAAATCAAATAAATTCTTGAAATAATTTATAGCCAGAAAAAGTGAATCTAAACCTTTTTTTTTGGAAGTGGGGTGGGGCAGGTGTGGGTGCAAAAAGAAATTCTTAGAATTCTTCTCTTTTTCAAAAGCTTTTTGGTTAAAATTGTCCTGGTTTTTCTGTCATTGAATAAATATATACAATGCAGAGCATTCAGGACCAGTCTCTTATCTACCCAGACATTTCTCCTACTGTTGAACCTCATCAGTTAGGAGATGAAATTAAGGTGAGTCCTATTAGCTGAGAATAGCAAGGAATGACAAAGAAAAAGGATGTAAAGTGTGCCTGTCACTTTCAGGAGAATATCAGTTTGGAACCTGACAGTCAAAGGCTCAAAATGTTTGAAGTTCTCACTCTAATCAGGAGGAAAATTTGTGACTTGATAGCCCATGTCAATAGTTTCTTAAGCAATGATTGGTTAACTCGTTAATTATAGTTATTTGGATGTTTCTGAGTAGATTAAAGGTGACTAAAACACTGTTTAGAAAAATCAATTTTCTTACCATGCTTGTTGGTTCTGTTTCAAATTCAGCACAAAGGTGTCAGACAATGGTGTCTGCTGGATAGGAGAAAAAGCTGGTGAGAAAGGTGAGGACTTGGTTTTTTGTAACCCTGTGGTGGGTTGGCCTTGGGTAGCAATGGAACATCCACCTTGCGCCTTGCTCACTAAGCTTACTGCTCAGCAACTCTGAGCCCAAATTCTTTCCAGGGAAACAAAAGAGAAAGAGAACAAGGCAAACACATATGTTAAAGATTTTCTCTGCCTATGCTGCCCTGTGCATAGACACAGTTGACTGTTTCTGTTCAAAAGCTTAAACTTAGCCTAAGACACTGGAGGAATTTTGAGAAATTGTTTGTCAGCTAGCCTGAGCATTACAAATTTTTTGCCAGACACCCAAGATTAGTTGCTTTGATACTACCCCTTGCATAATTGAGGGATGGATTTCAGTATATTCTGCTGGTGATAGAATTGGGAAGCTCTGTAGAAGGTATTGGAAACTAATGCAAGGCTGAGAGCAAGGCTGGACCATCCAAATGACTGGATTCATCTGCTGGGTAATGGTAGAGCTGACAGCCTGGTTGGACACAAACAGCAGGGAAATCCAGGTGGAAAAAATGGGTTAACCCACTATCATTAGCTTTCCATTAGTGTGGCATGGTTTGATTTATTACATCACCTAAAGAGCAGAGCTACTCAGAAGTGGATAACTCTCAAATTTAATGGCCAGATTAACTAATGCTGATGCACAGAGGTTTAAATTAAACCTCTCTAAGCTATCTTGGGCCACTGCAGGATTCCACAGGAAGGATGCCTTTCAGACCCATCCTCTTCTGAGATTGTGTCCGGGCACCTTTGAATTTCACTTTCCAAATGCTGTAAAGAAGGTGTGTTAAAATGCCTTGGATAAAGTTGCACATAATTTTAAGTGCTTATTTTTCTTTTGAATTACACTATCTTCCTCAACCGAATATCTAGTTTCATGAAGATACTGAATGTTGTGCCTTTGTTTTCTTTTACTATAGGATTTCAGACATACACTTCCTGTAGTTGGCATTTTGTGGCTAATTTTATTTCTATTTGATGGTACAGGCTTTAGATTCTGAATCTTCCCTAATTTTAAATATGCCAAAGTCATCTGAAGTTTGCAGCTGCAAATTAATCTCCATCTCAATCTTGCTTTACAAACAAGACAAATTGATTTATTTGCATTTTCAGACTAAAGGCAACACTTTTGCATACTCTGTTTTCTTGTTCTCTTTGCAGATATGTGAGTACAAGTCTATTGCTTTTCTTCATTTTTTTATTTCAGTACGAAATGTCAGAAGTCCCCAAAAGCTGCAGCACTCCCTTGGGTGCACAGTTATCTGAGCTAATACACAGATGATTTAGATAGTAATGAAATAATGATGCATAATGAGTGCATTTAGCATTTCATGCCTGTGAAGGATCCCAGTAGCTTAAAGGCAGAATTGATCTTGATTTTCTTCTTTTACACTCTAGGAATAACCAAGCTATTACAATGTTATCTGACGACCGACATAATTGTAAAAATTTACTTGCATAGTGTTTCTCCCCTGACACATTCTCTTTTTTTCTGTCAAACACATTATTCATTATTAAAAGGGAACATCACAAAAGAAAATGACAAATTTCTCTCCTTTTTCATTAAGAAACACTTTATTATACCTAATGTATTTGTCTTCCTTTCTGCTGAAAAACTAGAATCCTATATAGAGAGAATTGTTGTCAATTTTCTCTACGCTAGACTTCAGATTTTTCCATCCTTAGTGATTTTCAAGCTATCATTCAGATTGGGTACTTTAATATACCAAGTGTAATTTAGAGAGTTGTTATGCTTTTGACTATTGAAATACATGAGGTTGGTCTTTTAATACCCTTTGTCTTGTAAAAAACTTTCTGTGCTATAAATGAAAAATATTTAGTTGTAGAGCAGAATTGAAAGGAGAGATGCAGTATGGATCGCTATGTGTACAAAAGAAAGGACTTATTCTCCATCCATATACCCTTTTAAGCCACTGAATATTTCATGTACAAAAAATATGCAGGGTTTGACCAGAATTTTGTCTCCCTCTCTCTCTGTGTAGATAAGCAATCATTCCTAAACTATCAATTTAAGATTCTGCCATCTAACTATGTCTCATATATCCCTTACAAACCCAACAAACATAAAATCTGACAAAAGGTTGTGCTCTGGCTGTGTTTTGTATTTTGTTGAAGAATGATCTCTATGCTTATAAAAAGAACTAAAATATCAATGAATGAAAGGGAAATTAAAGTTGCTCCTGGAGATTCTCCGATTTGATCCAGACACTGAGTAAATGTAGCAATAGCTCTGACTGGTGTAGAGCACCCCAAGTTCTCAGTGAGAGCATGCCCAGCATTAATCACCTCTGGGAAAGAATGGCTTCATCTGGTCCTTAAATCTGCAAGCATTTCCAGGTAACCGATTTGATTGCTCAGGCACCCCAGCTGTTTGGAAATATCTGCCATTCTGGAGCTCTGATGGCAGCTTCCCTGGCCTGCTGCAGATAACCCAGTACTGAGGCAGTACTTACAGTAAATAAGCTGAAAAGAAGAAAGTGAACCTTCTATCTGCCTGCCCTGAGTTTGATTTCATTTTCAATAACTCTTCAGCTCTGAAAGCTGGAGTACTGTCAGGCCTTTTTTCATCAACACACAAATCAGTAAACTGCTCATGGCTGTCAGAAATCACATGGAGTCTGTTAATTAGCTTCTGAGCTGACGTGGAGGCAGTGCAGATCAGAGTCTAGCAAAACAGCTGGGGGTACCTTAACTGGCAATAAATAGGACTCTGTTCCTTACCTTCTGCTCTACTCTTATGCACTCTGTCTTCCTAGTCCTTCTGTATGATGGTGATGTACAAGTCAAAGAATAACTGTAAAGAAACATTTTACATTTATAAATGCAGGAATATTAAAGAACTGGTAGGGGCCATAGTGCTGCAGTAGATGAAGGTGAAGATCTAATGGAATATGCAATTAATATATGCAGCATCATTCTTTCATGTGAGAGCATCTGATTAGAAAGAAATGATTTATCTAGCATGGGGATTTGGAAACAGTCCTGTTTATTGTCATAGTGCTGCTGATCACGGGCAAACTTCAAAAGGTGAAAGGTATGATTGTGTTTGTGAAAAGTAGGTCGGTGATAGAGGTGATACTTTAGCACCACCTATTCATTAAGGTTTCTGTGTTAGCAAGTTTAAGATACCTTGTCTCAATTGCCTTTGACCCATTGCACAGCCTCACCATCAGCTGAACACAGTTAAATATTAATGTGATATAGCCCACTCTGTTAGAACTAAATCAAAACCAAAAAAACCAAAACCAACAAAAAACCAAAACCACCTTCTTGGTGGTTTTAAAACCATGTAAAGCAATGTAACCCCAAAAATTTAATTTATAGCCATTCTTTTTCACTAATTCCCCTGTGGTTCTAACTTCAGTATCTCCTTTGTAATGTAGGTCATCAAGGAATATCTTGAGATCATCTTTTACTCATGCTACAATAACTTAATAGTGATATGAATTCTACTGAAATATTTCAGATTGCAAGCAGTGCCTTGCAAATAGAAGAAGCTGAAGCTGTATCCTGTGGCTCTTTTGCCAAAAGCTTGAGATATACAAGTCCCAACCACAAGAAGGAGCCAGGCAGATCAGACAACACTGCACAATATTTTGGCAAAACTACCAGAATTTTCACAGGAGAAAACAATAGTGCTCCCACACCTACAGAATTTATGACATGAGTAACCTTCCTATGGAAATTGTATGGGCAATCTTTAGGTTTTGGTTTTGTTAGGGGCTTTTTAGTATAGTAGTTTGTGAGTTTTAAGTTGTTTGCTCTTCAGCAACAGACAGCATAGAATTTTTTCCATTCCTTCTCCAGTGTCTTAAAAAGAATCCTCTCTTTGTTTGGTAATTGGTCATTAGTTTTTTTGTGAAGAATTAGTAGATGGATGATTAGAAGAGCTTCTTTCAGTGACTGTCAAAAATATTTTTATTGTGAAATGCTTCTAATATTACTGATGGCTTCTTTGCTTGATAAGTTTTGTACAGATAATTTTACGTCTCAGAATATTCACAAATAGGGTATTAATGCTGCTCAGGACTGAGCTCTGAAGTAGATAATGGATTTATTCTTTTTAGCTTGTCATACAGAATAAAAGAAATTCCAGGAGGAGCTTGAATTTTTTTTGTTGTTGTGTGCCACTGGATTTGATGCATTTTATTTTAATAAAAAGCAGGAAACATTTATATAAAGTAATGAAGGCATAGACTAAATTATAAAGTAGTGGTTTTAATAATCTTTTGTTTATTTTTCCTGCAGTTTTATCTGCAACCCTTGGGATATTGACTATGTAAATACAGGATTAATGGTATTTTCTGACTTAAGTGTGTTTCTGCTCGGGCTGGGATTCTGCAGTTGCTCAGTAAAGCTCTAAGGTGCTGAGTATTCCACCTCTGTGAAAATGAGCTGAGAGCTTCCTCTTCCTCCTGAAAAGGAAGTGTTAGAAGAAACTTTACCTTTTGTATGTGTATTTCCTCTTCCTAGAGAAATTTACCATGTTACACCATAACACCTCTCTGCTACACAGCAGAAGAAAAGCACAAGATCACTGATCCAAGCTTCAGGATATTCTTCTCCTAGGAAGGAAGAAGCAAGAATGGTTAAGTGCAAGTGCCAGTGCTCAAGCCCCCTCAAACAATTTAACTTCTTAAACATACAGCTGAGTGCTAAGTGCTTAATGTTTCCCATAGGAATATCAATTTCCTCATAAAATCAGGTTTCCCATTAGCAGATACAACAAACTTGCTAACAGCATCCTTGGAAAAAATGAGTAGATCACTATTGTAAAAACTTTCTTGTTCCTGATAGTCTTTGTTCTAGACAAAAACACAAAACTGGCATTGGCTGCCACGTGCTGTTTTTGTTTCTTGCTACTAAAGTTCACCTAAAACAGTGGCAATGGGATCAACAGCTGGATCACATTCAGTGTGAATATCAGCCTGGGACAAATTCCATGTTTCAGAGTACAGCATTTGCTATAATGTTTCTGTTGGTTATTTTCTCAGACAAAGCAAAATTTGATGAGTGCTGATACGTCACGATAATTTTTGTGTCAGTCAAATCTAGCTCTCAAAGTGACCAGGAATGGCACAGATGAGAAATGGATTCACTTTCATTAGCAATGAAAAGTGCACGGGGCACACGGCAGCAAAAAGCTCTTTGTTCAGCACCATGGTTGGTCATTATTGCTCTAGGACAAGACTGGAGGGTTTTGTGCAGGCAAGAGAGGAGTGGCTTCATTCCTCAGCCATTGTCACTACAGAAATCTGACACTCCTGAGTCATTTTGCTGCAAAGTCAGGGGTTTTGTCCAGTTTCAAGGTTTCCACATGATGTTTTGTGGCTCCATATCTGTCCACCACCCAACATAGCTCCTGCAAGGCAGTAGAGATGCTGTCAGGAATTGCTTATCATGTCTTCTCTTCCCTAATGTGCCCTTTCTCCCCATAGCCAAAGAACCTTAGTGCTCAAAGGACTTTGAGATTTTTAGATTTGACAGCCAGTAATGGAGGAATATTTGATGAAGAAATTCTTGTCATGTTCAGGGAAGATGGGTAGGGGGAAGGTCCTTTTCAATAACTGTTACTCTAACTAATAACTTTCTTTTTTAAAAGAAAAAAGGTTGTGTCTCATTTTTTGTTTGTTTTTCTGCTTTTGCTATCAAGGAGGCTGATAGGGTTTCATATTGGGCACTAAAGCATAGGGTTGTATGTAGCCATATATATGCATATCTGAAAAATGTAATATTAAAAATTGCAAATTTCTTTTAGTACCTTGGCTTTAGGACTTCCCCATCTGCTAGTATTCAGTATTCACAGACAGAAGCATGGAAAATAAATATCATCTTCTTAAAATAGCTTCAAGCCCATTGTTTGTGAACTCAAACCAGCACACATTTCCCATGTATTCAGTAGGGCTTTTGAAATTGGTCAGTTTACATACTGTTTGGGACCTAGGTACTTTTCTGTCCTGTTTACTGTCACCTTCTCCCTATTTTTCAAATGGCAACCTTCCTAGTTTCCACTAGTTAACTGTTTGACCTAAGAATATTTTACTTACAGTGGAAGAGTGAGGGAGTAGAGAGGAAAGAACTGCTATTTGTGTGCAAACCTATTAGGCAGGTATCCTTTAGGCCCAATTTCAGTACAAACCCTAAACCTGAAGTGTTAGTAGGGATTTTACAGGGGTCAACTGACTATAAGAAAAGCTGACAGTTTCTCCTGTTAGTTACCTCTTAGCCACAAGGAGAAACTGGAACTGAATTGCCCTTTATGGTGTAGAAAAATGAAACCATTGGCAGGAGGCAGATCAGAACTCGTGCCAGCTGTGGAGCTGGAGTTCCCCTGGCACAGGAGTTGTGGTCCCCAGCTGAAGTTGCTGGTGCAGGTCCCCAGTGAGGAGAGCAGGGCGAGCCTGTCCTGCTGCGTGTGAGCCTTGCCTGCCTGCCGAGGAGCAGCACTGCACATCCTTGCAGCTCTCACCTACAGGGATGTGGTGCACTGGTAGAGGGCTTTGTCTTTATTCACAACACATTCAGCGTGTCTCGGCAGGGGAGGAAACAACACTGTCAGCCTGTACCCTGCCATCGTCTGCAGAATAAACTGAACTCTAACTCACCATTTAGGAGAAAGAAGGAAAGGTAAAGAGAGAGAGAAAGGGATTTGTTCTCTGCTTTATTCATACATTAGCTCTCTGCAAAGGCACAAAGCAGAAGGAGCAGCATCAGCAACCTTGCAAGCAGTGACTCTGTTTCCAATTAATATGGTCTGAGCTACTTTGAGAAGCCAATTTATTACTTACACATATCACACTTGAGCTCTACTGAAAACTGGATGTGCCAAGCACACCTTTGCTTCTGATTTATACGTAAAGACTTGCATCTTTCACAGAACAAACCTTATCAGGAGAGACACCACCAAGGCAGGTAAGAGATTTCTACATAAGTGTCACCTTCTACATTGTTAACATATGTTAACAAATGTTACTTCTGACTACAGTGCCTGGCTGTCATTGAGCACTTAGAACTCTGTGTTTGTCCTTATGTCATGCTGTCTTTAGGGAAGTTTAATCCCAAGAACATCTGCAGTATACTTTAAAGATGTATTTACAATTTTTTTTTAAGCATTAAAAATCATAGTAAATTGTAAAACTTAAAAGTTAAGTTTTGAGT
>JAWWMU010000036.1:5673963-5689351 GCA_035048155.1 Cinnycerthia olivascens | reverse complement strand
TAAAGATGTATTTACAATTTTTTTTTAAGCATTAAAAATCATAGTAAATTGTAAAACTTAAAAGTTAAGTTTTGAGTTCATGCAATGTGTTTGGAGATATATCTCTTACTTTTTCTATATGATGTTTAATAATCAATTTGTAGCATTAAAAATTAATTTCTTTACTGTTATGTTCTGATGCATAGGATTAGTGCACCAATTAGTTTAACAACACATATTCCCAGGCAGCCCTAAATGATCTAGATGAACAGTTTAAAGAGTTTAGTCATGCTTATCCAGTTGGCAGAAATAGAGTTATGAGCTTTTGCACATGGCATAAGTGATTTTTTCTTTTTTATTATAGTCAAGTGAGTTGTTTTGTCAACATGCAGTTCAGTAAAAGCATTGTAACAGGATGATAATATTGCAAATATAGTCTGTGCCCAACTTTGTGAATCAAAACAAGACTTGGTTGTAATTTAGTATTGTGTAAATAACAACGCTGCTGATTATTTGATCTGCTGGTACCTGGCAGGTCAGATAATAACAAAGCACAGTCTTGAGCAGAGAGTTAGAACCAGTCTTCTCTGCAGTCTTCACACTGACTGGTGCTTGGAGACAGAGACTAACAGAAAAATATATTGGCAAAGGTTTTATCTTTATGAAGTTTATGAGATGATAATTTTTTTGGCTCTGACTGTGTTTAATCCTTTGTAATAGATGATTTTTGCAACTCTGCTTAGCATGAATAGTCTAAATGCATTACTCATATAGGATGAGAGTGCTAAGAAAACTGGAGGAAAATGGGTAATAAAACCTGCTCTAATGACACAACATAAAATTTAAAAAACTTTTTCTAGAAAGTACATAAATAAGCCTTTTCTTGAATACTTTTCAAATACTTGCTGCTGACCTGTCTCCTTATTTTCCATTTCACCTGTTACCAGTCCTTTACCATAGAGTTATTCTCCCCAGTTATTTCATATATATAAGATTTTCAGTGCTAACAAGATAAGGACTTTAGATGACATTTACTGTAGTTTTTAATTTAATTTTATCATATTGCTTCTAAGCAAAGTGGAACTCAGGCCAGTGCATGTGGTCTTGGCTTTTATCCAGTAGTGACTTATTAAAAGATTCTGAGGAACAAAAAATGAACAAATGTCATTGCTTCTCTGGATTTTTGCAACTTTTTTTCATTTGGATTATTTTGGTACTGAGAAGATGTGGCTACATTGTGTAGAAAATAAGCTTTTGCATGAAATAGTGTGAGTTTCCAGAATGTGAGAAGCCAAAGATTTCCTTCAGGACCTTTTCACTTGACTTTTCACATGGAAAACGTGGTGTTGTGTTGTAGGGAGGAATATGTAGCTCTACATTTCTGGGAGAAATATTAAATCTGATTAACTCAAAATAAATGAAGTATCTGCTACAGTTTCCTATTAAGTTATTGCCTGAATTCTATAGCCTCTGAATTTTTACTTGTCCCAAAACAGAATGAAAAAAAAAAAAAGAATAATCAAAAAATAAAACATTTGAATGTGTCTGATAGTTGTTTCTCACAATTCTAGATCTCTGGGCAGGAGATAACTTTGGGGTAAAAGCCAAAATCTACAATTATATCCCTGGAGTGAAACACATCAGTGTGGCTTGAAGGAGAAACACCTGTTGAGGATCTGGCTTTTGGGGAGTCAGCAATATCCATACTGGGATGCTAATGCTGGCTGCGTGATTGCCACAGGGTGCTGGTGCTGTCTGGATTGCACCACAGGGCTGGGTGAAACATGGTCAGGAAGGAGGCTGGAGGCTGAGGAAAACAGGGAGTAAATGAGGATCCTGGAATGGCAACCAGAAATGCATTTACATGAAGTAACAATTTGAGTCATGTTCTGAGCAACTTTCTATTCTTAGGGCTTTGATAGGGGTTGAGGAAGCTTGAATTTAACAGCTACAATAATCTCAAGTCCATCTTTCATATGCCCCCGGAAGGTGATCCCAGAATGAATGCAATGATACAGGGAGCTGTGCCTCATGTCATTCCAGTGACATCACATCCAAGGAGAGAACCAGACCAGTCTGTCGGAAATGCCGGTTTGCTATGGAACTGTGCCTGCAGGAGAAATCTCTGGTTCATGGTTATTCCTGGAGCTTGTCTGCTGAGTGTCCTTATGGACAGAGCTAGGCCAGCACAAATCCTAACAATGTCTTGGCACAGACACATTTTCACAGTGAGGAACACTCCTTCCTACTCGAAGGCCCTTTTCTCTCCTTATCTGGAAAGCACTAGAACAGTAACAGCTTATGCCAGGTTACTGTTTGGCCCAAAATCTTACGGAACCATACAGAGAACTGTGGTTTGTACCAAATCTGATCAAATTTCCCTGCTTGTCACCCTCTGTGGTGCCTCAGTACAGTGCAGAGCAGTGTGTTTATCCAAGTAGTTTTTGTGCCTTGAATGGGGAGATGAGATACTCAGAACACTTTTATCAGCCCTGCACCAGCTGAGAAGCCTTTTCCTGATAGAGAGTGAGGGTTTTTTTGTTCTCTCTTTTCTTTTCCACTCATGGCAGGAAAAATGCCTAATCTTGTAGCCTCTGAGGAAATGCACCTTCCTCATATTCACCACCTTTGTCCCACCTCCATGAGTTATATTACTATTTGTCACTGGCATTTTTCAAAGTGTTGAGATGCTTTGCAAGTGAACTGACAGTTATTAATTCTTGTCACTGTAAGTTTTACACTGGACAACTTGAGAATACTTTTATTTTTTTTCTATACAGCCCAAATCTGGAGGCTTTTCTCCTGCATTTATATAGAAATATACATTTGTTTACTTGCAAACCCAAATAAGCAATTTATGTGTAGGTAAAGAGTTAAGAAGCCCTTGATATTACTGATCCAGACTTTTCATTGAGATAGTAAATATCTAAGTTTCCTGATCTACTCCTTCTGTGACACACAAACCACTCTCATCTGTCTCTGTGGCCCTGTTTGTGGCATTGCAGGCACTGTGACTGGAGTTTGGAGTGTTGCAGCTCATTCCTTGGGTGTACAGTACCCTGTGTTTGGCTGTTCTATTGCTTCAAGGTTAGACAAAAGACAATTATAGAAGCTCCATACCATGTTCTGCACTCTTTCAGTTCAGATCTGATGTCTTTCAGGAATATTTAAACAGTAAGGTCACTTGGAAAGCATGTCTATTCCAAAACCTATTTTATTTTCACCCAAAGGATTTCTGACAGGAAGCATTAATCTCCTATTTCATCATGAATAATATTCCTTCTTGAAGAGAAATGCCTTTTAATTAACTGATATATATTTCACAGAATGTATTAATTCAGCACCTTCAAATAATAATTACTACAAATATCTAGGAAAGGACAAACTGCTGCAGTCACCAATGCTGATAGTTGTTTTTATAAAGACAAAAGATTTTCTTGAAAAACAGTGCACATGGCTTGCCTGAAGCATCGAATTCAGTAAAATCTAAACTCACAGGTTACATCTAAATTTTTCTCTCATGCAGTATATTTAATTTACAGTTTTCTTAGAATTGTTTTCTTGTTTCCAGTATTTTGATGTTTTGAAATGCAGTAGTTCAGTTTAGACATGAAGAATGGTATTTATGTTCCTTATACTGGATATTACTGCAAGCTGGTCCTGTAGTTTCTCCTTTTCAGTCAGTGGAGAGAGACATGCACCTCTAAAAGCCTAAAAGCTCTGGACGTCTGAGATACATGGTATGAAGGGACTTGGGAATAGATTCTGCTGTGGCTGGAGGTAGCTACAGAGGGCCTAGCTTGTGAGCTTAGATTGGACAGCTGGGTTTAAGCACTCAGTGGTAGTGCTACAAGTACAAAGTGCTTGAGGCCGAATTAAAAATGCTGTGGTTGGTGCAGATTCATAATTTCAACACCTCTAGGTCCTCCTTCAGTGTATATCTGCTCTGTAAACCAGAGGTAGAACCAGGCTAAGCTGCAGCTCTGGCTGCAGGCTACTCGTGGTGGCATTAGAGAGGGTGAAAGAGATAAGATGAAGATGCTGTGAGAACAGCTTGTCTGGCCATATCTGACCATCCCCCCAGTGAAAAGTATGCACTGAAGTGGATGGAAAAAGCTGTAAAGCTTAGAGATACAAATGTATTCCAAGTAATTTCTGAATTTGTCTTGAAAATCTGTATTCAAGGAGAGCCCTTCTCTCCCTCTAACTTTACAGTACGAACTCTCTTGCTATTCTAACAGTCCACTAAGCAAGGAGATAGAATATGCTAGCTCTGAGAACATTCACTGATGTTCTAATTGCCTTTTATTATCCAGTTAATAAGGTGGATCTGCAGTGCATGATGCACACTGTTATGAAGTATTCATTCTGCAGCCTCTGATAGCCCCAATGATGTAGGTGCAGAGAGGGTTGTGATACTTGTTAGACATAATCAGTGTGAGGATATTAAAAATGCATTAGTCAGACACACAAAAATTAAGAGTTTGGGATGGTACACAGAAGATTTTAATTTAAAAATATTGAATTTTGGATGGTTCTCCATGTCTTTTTTGGTTTTGTTATTTGGCTTTTGAGCATTTCTCCAGAACTGCTTCGACCAGGAATGTTTGCTTGTTTTTATTTACAAAAGCACTCTTTTCATGCAATCACAGACTTCAGGGAGGTGAGACTTTCAACTCTGCCACTAATGCTGTGAAATAAAACCTGCTGTACTGTTACATAAGATTTAGATCAGTTTTACTCTTACAGTTCTTAGTAGGTATAGCCAATTAAATCCTCCAATTTTTATTCGGTAAGAATTTCAGTCCATTCTAGATCATATTTTTTAGTTAAACTCGTCACCTAAAAATAATTAAATTTGGTCAATGTGTAGATGTGATAGCAATGAATAAGGTATAAAAACATCATTGGTAGGTGATAGAAAAGCTTCACTTTGACTTGGGGACATAAGAAGGTGATGAGAAGTGTTCATGCTGTACAAGTATTCACAGAACTTTCCTCATTTAGTTCTTCCACTTTACTTGGCTGCTGTCTGCCTTTAAGTCCCAAGTTGGATAAAGCTTTATACTCTTGTTTATCACTGTCTCTGCATTTGTAACACTCTAGAAAAAAGATTTACAAATTACCTGTTTGTGTTTTCCTTTATTCTGTGTAGGGAAATAAGATTGTTTTGCAAATTGTTAAACTCCCAATTAATGAGTTGCTGTTACTAAATATGAATATTACAATAAAAATGATAGAGTTCCTACAGGAACACTGATTGAATACCTAACAGAAAGGAGAGACTTCTGTGTGTTACTGTAAGCCTGAGTGTTCAGGTGACACAGAATCAGAACTGTGGATTTCCACAGCACCCATTCCCAGTCTCAAATAGGAAAATATTTCAGGGAGGGATGTGAGCACAAAACTCTACAGTGCCTGCAGGCTCACTTGAGATCAGTCACCCACTAAAAGAAGACCTACACTGTCTTCAATTTCTAGAATAAAATAATTTGAAAACTCCTCTAGTCAGAGAGGCATACATTTAAAAAAAATTATTTATTTTGATAAATTGGGATGTTAAAGAATAATTAAGTCTATTTATTGAATACAGATGGTACTGTAACAATAGTTAAACTTTTAATAGGTGCAGACCCAGCTGAGCTGTGGAACTACAAACTACCTTTAAAGAGACCCAGATAAGCAGCTCATTTTCAGTGTATTCCATAAACTTTCCAAACACAAGTTTTATATAATATTTCATCATAATGCTTTAAACATACACAGTCCAATCTTCATCAGTGTTCTGATGCTAAATATATTAATACTCATAACTCATAAATGATGATTTATTTTCAGTAGGAAACATGTGGTTGGTCCAGATGTTCAAACAAAATGAGTCCCAACAGGCTGACAACACAGGTTAATTCAAGAATGGATAGGTCTAAATTTGTGTAGAACAAAATTTGCCATAATTCAAAATAAGGATGAAGTATAAGAAAGGCAGGAAAATGTGAAAAAACCTGGAAAAATTATTTTACTTCTAAGTGTGAGAAACCTATTATGCATCTTCTCTACATTATAAACATATGAAATATGCATTTAATGAAAGTGATAAAGTAAAGAAACAATATATTTGTAATTTCCATAGTGAACTTAATTCTACTTTTTTTACTTAATTCAGAAAGGAAAGTTAGGATTTATCTAGTTGCTGTTAAAGGATGTTTAATTGTTGGATTAATTTGTACTTGTTGTGTTTTGTTTAATTTTTTATCTTGGATGTCAACAGTGACTATCCCTAACACCAAAAAAGTTTAATATTTTTGTTTCATTGTTTAAAAGCCTGATGTATAATCTCTTTACCTAGCCACAGATCAGGGGTGTGTGTAGAAATATTTATTACAAAGTATCCCACCTCAAAATAATCATCACTTTGTGGATCTACATTTGGTATTCTTAAACTGACCTCACAAGGTGTTAATAGTGATTGGCAACTTCTCCTCTATTCTGTGACACCTCTCTTCTGATAAGGAAGGTATCACTGACTCTCTGAGGAGTTTCTTGAACCATTAAAAGCATGAAGAAATTTTAATTTAAGAATTTTAAGAAGAAATTTTCAGCATGTTTCAAGAATAGGCAATACATACAGCAAATACCTTGATTATTTAAAAATAAGAGGTTGCAATAAAAATGAGCTCAAATTATCTTTGCATTGTATTCTGTCCTTATCCTTATGTACAATGTGGTAAGTAGTAGCTCATATACACTATGTTGTAATATACATTTTTTTTTTACATAGACAGAAGATTTGAACAAAATATTTTTTCAAACCCCCCATAGAAGGGTTTTTTTCTACACCTTACATGCGAGCTGTTAGAACAACTTTCAGTTGTAGATCAAGCATCCCCACAGTGCTGGCATCTTTTTATTGTTTGCTTTTATGAGACCTCTCTGGGCATCAAGATCTGTTTTCTTCTTATGCGGAATTCATGAAAAAGTTGTCCAAATTTCCCTTGGTTTCAGCAAGCAAACAAACAAATTGGTGAAGCCAAGGCACTGATTGTCAGCTTTGGGCTGAAACAAATCTTCATCCAGGCCCAGCTGTGCCAGCTGTGGAACCTGACTGCTTTGGGCATGTAGAGGGAGCACAGTGCTCTGGAATGTGGAATGTAAAACTGGAGAATGCTGGCTGCAAACACTTGTGCCCATAACCGATTTCTCCTCTGTCACTTTTCATTTGCATCCTTTGTACATCCTGTTGTCCTTCATACGAGGTTTATGGCCAGGTACCACTGACCCTTACCCTGCCCTGATGACATCCTTTGTTAGAAAACAAGGTTACACTAAATGGCACATTCACATATAGTTTAGGTGCAATACATCTTCTCCTGGGTTTAACATTTAATTAAAATTTAGGAAGAGATAGTGAGGTGTCCACTGTAGGCTTGAATGGGTGTTATGAACAGCCAAGTGCTTTTTGGCACCTCGACAAGGGCACACACACGTGTAAGGTTCTTCAAGGCAATTTTTAGCCTTAGTCTCATTTTCATTGTGATGTGCTTTATGCAGATGTAAAAGTACAAAGTTCCTTTTGCAAACTGCAAATGTTAAAGGTCAGTGTAGAAAGTCAAGTCATTTTCAACAGCTGGTGATCTTATAGGAACTGTCGATGACATTTTACAGTTGTGGAGTAGTGAGGGAATTCAATAATTCTTTTTCATTATTCTTCTGAAAGGGAAGTCTTTCATACTGCAGGGTAGTCCCAAAGTATTATCAGAGTATAATTTTAGAGGGGGAAAAAAGATAGGAGGAACATGATAAATGTAGCATTTTTAAAGTAAATGAGAAGTATTTGATTTTTAAAAAAAATTATGAGGCAGTCTAGGGAGTGTGAGTTTGGATTAACCAAGACAGGAAGTCAAGGAAACAAAGCTTACTTGAAATATTTACTTATAAACTAGTTTAAGTATAAATAGTTTTTAGTTTCAAATAGGACTGCATACACCTGTAGTTTGGGAAAGGTAAACAGAAAATGTGAAAAAGGTGATGTTTTTACTTTGAAAGAGGAAATGTCTGGCATTTACAATTAAGATCCTCATCTTTGGATTTCTAGAGAAGGTTGAAGTGCTCTTAAAAGACAAAGTAGTGGCTATATCCATGTATAATAGTTTTCTCTTATTCAGACTTGTGACATTGTAAACTTGGGATGCAGTGGCATCTGCTCTGGAGTCATTAAGGTGTAAGTGCAGTATTCTCATGAGCTGTGCTGCAGAGTGCTGCGTGCCTCTGCTGTGGGCACAGATGCAGTGGGACACCCCAGCCACTCTGTGTCCAGTGTGTAGGAGAGAGAAGGGCACACCAGCAACACTGCAGGAATGAGGTTTGTGTGCCACCGAGAAGAGTTCAGATTCGAGTGTAGGAGTGTCTGATGATAAGAAAAAGTGGTTTTTTAAATCCCAAATCTTCTAAATACAGGCCTTCCTATTTGTACAGTTTTAATTGTAGTCTACAGTAGAAACTGAGTGCATATGTTTCATGGCTCAGCTAAATATTTGGGATGATGCTTTCTTCAGATAGAATAACCTGTCAGAAAAGCCATGTAAGCATCTCCCATTTACAGTAATTATTCACTATGTATTTAGTAGCCTTAGATACACTCAGAAGGAACTACACCAAACCATTTTTCCTTGCTTGCTTCCTTTGCTGGATTGTGTTGGGGGATGCACTGACAGTCTCAGTGCCATTCCTTGCTGTGTATATCTGATTACAGACACTATATCTGATTACCAGCACTTGAAGAAGGCAGCAGCCTTCTTGCATGGCTGCTGGGGTGTTTGTATGGTTTTAGTAATGACTACAAAGCACTAATATGTAAAAAATTGTGCCTACAGTATCCATGGGTAATATGATGGAAAGGATGAAGTACTTCCAAAACTTAAATATTTCTGAGTTGCTGGGAAAAAGCAGCTGTCAGACAGAATGGGTGCTGGGAGAAATATGTTTCCATGGGGTTTTGTGGAAGTATGCCAGATGCTGAATTCTGAGTGCTGGAGCTGGGCCTATCTTGTTCTAGGTGTCTGTTTGATCTGTGTAGGACATTTCATTAGAAGAGCTGCCCAGATTTTGTCTCTGCATGTTTGCTTTGTTTTTCACTGGGAAAAAGTCATATGCACATATCTAGGTGAACAGTACTTCAATGCAAAACTCTGTGGCTTCTCATTGAAGGAATTAAAGACATACAGGGTCCTGACAGACTTACATCATAAATAGCTTTTGTCTCTGAATCACTCTCAGTGTGTTCATTGGTCATACAAAATCTAAGTGTCTTTGATTTAAAATGCAATTCCAGCTTTTCTCAAGGGATAGTGAGAAGAATGGAGCCAAGAACACCCCATGCAAACCAAAAGAGTTATTTAATTTACCAGTCTATTCTTCACAAGTGTCATTTTCTTCACAATTAAAGTCTGATCTCTGAAAAACAAGCAGCTTCTGAAGATCAGCAATACTGCACTTTCCTAGATTGTGTCATTCAGAATAAAAGTCAGTTTAAATGTCTGCCCTGAGTTATGATTTGTTTAAGAGAATGTTACTCCTGGCTTCTGTGATTTAATGTGGGTAGCCTTTCAGAAAATGAAAGCTATATTTTAATAGCTCAAAAACATGATATGTGATGTGTGGGACATATACAGTGTAATTATGAAACTAATGAGGGGTGGCTTACCAATGTGATTGGTGAAGCTCTGCTCCAGTAGCTCCTGTTAATGAACTGTCTGTCTATGCCAATGCTAAGCTTGGAAGGGTTTATATAGTGGATGGTTGGTTAGATTGGAATGAGAATCTTGTCATGATCCCATAAATGAACTGGATTTTATGGCAGTTATACTTGCCTTCAAAACTAACTTGACTGAAAATCTATCTACTAATTCTTCCTCGAACACTGAAACACATCTCGTGTTAACTCTCAGTGTTAACACCAGCAAAGCCTCAGCTGTGCCAGAGAAACCAAGAGCAGAGCCAGGCTCCTGCTCCAGCTGTGGCTGCAGCAGCACTGCTCTGGCACAGTGGCACTGCTGATGTCCCTGCAGGTGACAGGAACGGGAGTGGGGCAAGCCTGGCACCCAGCTGTGCTGTGAGTTTGCAGGAACACAGGGGCTGTGGTGTGGCTCTGGCTGTAATTTCTAACTCTAGCAGTTGGTAATTCTGCTTTCTCCTCTCACACTAACGCAGCCCTATTGATCTCCCTATCTCCAGGTTAGCTGTTAGCAGCTGTGAGATATGCAGCCTATTTTCACCTACTGTAGGCCCCTGGTTATCATTTACTGCTTCAGACATCACTAATGATTATCCAGGTCCAGTGTGTGCCATGGCAAACAGAATGCAAATGTTATGGTAAAAATAAAGTAGCAGATTGTAAAGTGTATGAAAAAATTAGGAACATTAAAACAAATGGATTTTATATGGACATTATTATGAAATAAAACTGCAATCTGTAAGTAGTTTTTAAGCCATTATGTTGATCTTGAATCCATATTCATTGTGATATCCTAAAATATTTTAGCAATGAAGGTGCTAGAAATTTCTGTACTGATGGTCCTGAAGGGAAGATATTCACCTGAAGGTTCTTTCATCTGTAGGGCACAGCTGCATCTTTCACCACACTGAATGATGTGGGAAGTGGGTGGGATAAACCCATGGCTTAATAGTTTCTTAGCATCAACAGTAAGTGACTACAAAACTGAAATCATCAACTTTAGCTTAGATGCTTTTCTTCATAATTGTGGGTGATTAAATGCAATAATTACTGTTTTGTTAAATGAAGATCTTAACAGAATTTATTTTGTGACGTTTCAGTTTCGTGATAAATATTAATACATTTGACTTAAAGGGTAGATAAATGGAAGAATTTGGCATTCTAATCTGAGGATATACTATTTGTAAGGTGAATTAAAGGGCAATTGGATTGCAAAAAAGCATTCTAGTTACTCACTAATGCGACTGCATGCAATATTCTTCTTTCCCTATTGAAAGAGATGTATGTTGCTCATTAAGTAAGAACCTTTCTTATCACTAAGGAGAATAGTGTCCACTGAAAGTTAAATACTGGTTAATTTGCTTACCTTAGTTGGATTTTATCCGGGATCATTTTTACGGCTGCATTTGCTATCCATCAAAAATTCCCAGTTTCTTTGGTTGTCCTGAGAACCAGTCTGAAAAATGTGCCTGGTGCCAAGACACTGGAAGTAATCAAATACTGACCACAAAAAACCCCACCGAAAATGCAAATGAATGGATAGATATCATTTTTTGGTGGTTTTTTTTTTTTTTTACAGGGGAAAAAGGATAAGGTAGCTGATAATGTATCTCACAACCTGGATGCTCCAGGCCAGAGCTGCCAAGCGTTGGCAAAGGAGAGCTCAGGTGCTGCTCCCAGCACTGCACTGTGCTGGCAGTGCCTCCTCACGGGGCTGGATTCTGTTTCCTGGGTTCTGTTTTCTGCTCCCCCAGCACTGCTGTGCCCTCTGCCTCTGCAGGGGCTCTGGTTCTCCCCCTGGGCTCTCACTCCCGTGCAGGCTGCCAGAACAAAACCCATGCATCGCCTCACAGAGTCCTTTGCACTTCAGGCTCTTACTGAGAAAGGGAATGTATGGGTTTATTTTTAAAAATATTTTAAATACAAACGGATTTCAAGTATTAGAACTTTCTTAAAAAGAAAATATTATTGAAAGTACTTCTGAATGCATTTTTCTCGTTTGGTCTTACTTCACCCAAAAGTGAAAAATTTTGAGGAATTTTTCTGCATGAAAAATTATTTATTGATAGGTTATGCTCCTTCCCTACACTTCTTTACTCTAGCCCTCTTCATTGGATGGTAGTCCTCCACCTTATTTTCTCTTCTTGGCACTTCCCTCATGCTTCCAAGCCTGAGGCTCTGGCTTCTGCTGCTTGGGTGATTTGCAGCTGCTGATGTTATGCCTAACAAAACAAGCAGCTGTGCTCAGGAAGGCTTCTCTGCCCTCCAGTGTCACTGACTCCATTCCCTGTGCCTCCCTGCCACACAGCTTTTGGAGGTTGCTGTCCCCCCTGCCATTTCTGCAGGACTCTCTGTCCAGCTGAGATGGCTGTCCTACTGGGACACGTGAGGGACTGGGTTTGCAAAATCCATGGCCTGAGAGAGACTAATCCAACTGGCACGGTTTTCATACATTACATTCACTTTTATTTCAAGGAAAAAACCTCCCAACCATCCAAAGCCGATTCTGTTTTTCCTCAAATGTAGCAGTCATTAACATTGAAGTGAGGTGAACGACTCACACTGTAAATGTTATTTTGAGAGGGTTCTCTCCTCTGGACTGTGCTGCACAAGGGCTGTCCAGCAGCACTGCTGGTGGTGCCCCTTAAAGCAGTCCCAATTTAAAGCAGGTTTGTCAGCTCCTTCTTGGCTTGCACGTTGTTTTAGCAGCAGCTCTTGCAGTGCAGCTAAAGCAGCATGTGAAACCGAGGTGATTTACACAAAGATACTCATCCAGAGGCTCTTAGTTGAGGCAGTATGCTGAAGAGTTGCATCTGGGCAAATATGATCATGTTCTCCATATTTAATAGACAGAATAGTTTAGTCATTTTAATGAGTTTTACTTTATTTTCTGCTGGGGAGAACAAGAATTGCTCTACAGTAGGAAATATGCACATGTATGAATTCCCAGACAGAGTTCACTATGAGTAATTTATTTTTCTAACTTGATATTTACATTATTTTAGATTTCTTTACCTTGTGTCTTTGCTTCATTCTGTGGATGAGATAATACTGTTCTGCCTCTGAGTACATGAGGTAACCTCTTGTCCTTGTAACAAAGTGATAAAAAGATTTATTTTAAAAAAAAAATGAGTATAAACGAATGTAGCTCATCCTTTTAATCATAGGTCAGGTCATCAGATGTGCCATATTTTGACACAGTCATATGCCACTTAAACCTAAGTGCTTCCTCTGTGAATTTATAAGTGTACTTGCTAATTTGTATGAAGGCAAAAATCTGTTGAATGTTTTATCCAGTCACATGAATTTGTATCTTGAAATATTGCTAGATGTTTGACAGTGACTGATGTGATTGCCCTGGTTCCAGTAGTCACAGGGAAAGTTAAACATTGTTTGGAGTTGGGCTGGCACAGATTTGGTTCTAGAATGACAGATGAGCAAAAGACTATCCAATATCATCTCCTGTTTTTGCTTTACTGCAGTGTTGAAGTAGCACCAAAAGCTTTTCAAACTCTATTCAGAATTTAGCTTACTGTGGCCTTCATGAATTCCCTGAGAAGTTCTTACTCTAACAGCCTTTCATTGCAGAGAATTGTGCACCAGGTATCCCACGAGTGGGCGTGAGCAGCCTTTTCATTTCCCTGGAGGTTTGCCTTGACTCTTCTGACTGGTTATAGCTGTGTGTGTCCCTGGCTTTGGAATTGATGGCTTACTGAAGACAAAAGCCGTGGAACAGAGATGACTGTTCGTAGCAATTCAATTCAAACTGTTAATGATACATGGAGTCCAATTCAACATAATGTTTAAGAGTAATTTCACATGTGCTTAAGTGTTGGCATAAAATCAAGCACATGCTTAAATGCTTTCCTTAATTAAAGCTTTATATTAGGACTTGCAAAATACTTTTACTACTTTTCGTTGGCTTTATGAGCTTTTTTTCCCAGTTTGGCACAGAGTAAGGTTAAAATATTGCAAATGAAGTAAAATAGTTGGAAATAGGGACACCAGGCTGGCAAGCACACGTTCATTAAAAACAGATTAGCTATAAACAGACTCTGATAATCCTGCAATCAAGACTTGATACACAAACTCATGGAAATGCTAAACATGTGCTGTAAATAAATAGATGATTAATTTCCTTTATTCTAATACGTGTGCCTTAGTAAGAAATTAGAGTTCCCCTAAAAGATCATTTTCTTATTATCTTATGATTGTACCTCCCTTGCAGCTGCAGAGCATGTAGGATGTAAAGAGATAATTAATAGTCTGGAGATAGAGTTGGTCCCCTGAGAAAGGGAACTTCACACCACAGTCTCAGGTCTGTTAGCAAATGCTGCAGCAATTGACAGCTATTGAAGCTGAGGAAGAGAACATTCCTTTAGTCCCCTTTATTCCTGAAATCTTTCTGGAGGAATAATAGCAACACATGAGAAAAGTAGAAATCTATGTACAGCAAGGATTGATACCTCATACCACAATGGGATTTTTTGGCTTCCTTCTTAATGAATTTGATTAACTTTCTCTAGAAGTATCTGGGGTGGAATGGAAACGGGGAGGAGTATTTTGTATGAGAGATTTGAAAAGATTCATTACTGAGGATTATGCTTAATGAAACACATCCTGAGTGTGAGGCCGGGTGGCTGGTGTGCTTAATATGTACAAATTAAATCTTTTCCTGGATGTATACTAATAAAAACCAATGAATTAAACATCAGGACCAAGAAATGTTTGCTTATTAATACAAAGTAACAGTGTTTAGAGAATTCTAATTTACTGAACACAGATGTTGCCTGTAAAATAATTAGAAAAAGAAATTAGCATCAGATATGAAATGTATTGAATATCAGAGTTTAATAAAGATTTAAAACCCCAGTAAAATTTAGGTAAAAGGATTAGCAGAGGGAAATTCTAGACAGTTATTAAAAATTCTAAGTATTTTATGCAGCTAAACTCTGGAAAATGAAACATTTTTTAATATAACAGTTGTGAAACTATCAAGGAAAAAAAAGCATTGCTCTTTAGCTGTTAAATATTTATATGCCCAATTTTTAATTTTTTTAAAAAGGCCTCATGAGTAACATTCTCAGTGGGAGCTCTGGGAAATCATACTGATACAGGCGAAACTCTTGGAGATCAGTAGCAGATTTGGAGAGTAGAATGCTTGGGAAGAGGGAGATTGTTGGGAATGCCCCATCACGGGCACTCTGCCTTCACAGCAGCAGCTGCTCAGACCATGCTTCAACTGCCTCTGATGTGGAGGATGTTACTGATAAACCAGTGTCTTAGGAAATACATTTTTATTTATATTGGAAGTAAACCTGGTGCCCTGAGTCTGATCTGAGTTGTTTGTGTGCTTCCTGTTGCAGGGCAGGGTTGGTTGGATGCCCAGTGTTCCTTCTCAGGCTCTGGGCATTGCCTGTGCTACCCTCGTGTCCCTGCAGTCACTGTGCTGGGGAACTCTGCCAGGATAACTGGCACTGTCACATCAGATGTGGGAAAGGATGACAATGCATCACACCTTTGTTTGTTCCTGTTTTTTTGGAAGTGTTTTCATTGCTGGCTCCTCATTACCTCTGGCTGAATGTGTTCTGCCTGATCTTTGCTCTGTGACTGTTCCTGCCTGTATCCCGGCCAGTGCAGGTGGTTCTGGCATGGAAGGCTCCTGGGGCAGCGGGGCAG
>JAWWMU010000036.1:5622391-5673863 GCA_035048155.1 Cinnycerthia olivascens | reverse complement strand
CTCTGTGACTGTTCCTGCCTGTATCCCGGCCAGTGCAGGTGGTTCTGGCATGGAAGGCTCCTGGGGCAGCGGGGCAGCACCTGGGGCAGCAGGGCAGCACCTGGGGCAGCAGGGCAGCTCCTGGGGCAGCACGGCAGCACCTGGGGCAGCAGGACAGCTCCTGGGGCAGCAGGGCAGCTCCTGGGGCAGCACGGCAGCACCTGGGGCAGCAGGGCAGCTCCTGGGGCAGCAGGGCAGCACCTGGGGCAGCAGGGCAGGACCTGGGGCAGCACGGCAGCACCTGGGGCAGCACGGCAGCAGCAGGGCAGCAGGGCAGCTCCTGGGGCAGCAGGGCAGCACCTGGGGCAGCAGGGCAGCTCCTGGGGCAGCACGGCAGGACCTGGGGCAGCACGGCAGCACCTGGGGCAGCAGGACAGCTCCTGGGGCAGCAGGGCAGCTCCTGGGCTGTCTGTGCTGGCTCACTGCAAGTCTTTACACCACATTTTTATTGCCCTTAGTCCATGCACTGACTGGTGCTGGGTACTCTTACACTGCTGGCATCCTTCTGTTTGCCACATGGACACCGGCCTTAGGAGCACATTCTGATTGACTTCTTGCTTTTGACCCCCCCAGGGAAGTGATGAGAGGAATCTTTTCAGCTGACATGTCTCACCTGCCTTTGACTGCGTTTAGGGAAATTCAAAAAAGCAATATCTGTATGTTCTTGAAAATGGGAGCAGTTGGAGGATGGACCTTTTGTTACAGTTTTTTTATTAAGGATTTATTACGTTTCTTTCTTTTCTTAGGTCTTTCACAGATTTGGAAGTCACAAATCTGAAATTTGGAAGTTTGGGTCTGACCAAGCCTTGATTGCCCCTAAAGGCAAAAGCTGGGGAAGTGTTATAATAAGCAGGGGATAATGTAATCACTGTCTCTGGATTGCTGACATAGTGTTGTCTCAGAAATGAATATTAGTAAAATTGGAAGCAGGCAGGAGGCATTGCAAGGAAGAACAGAAATGTAATTTTTGAAAGAAAGACATAGAAATAAAACCAGAGTTTAAACAGTGATTAGGAAGAGGACACTGAGGACAAAGAAGTATGAGAATATTAAGTCTAGCATGAGAAGAGAGAAGTTAGAATGTGAAGAACAGAATTGTGTGCTACAGAAGGACAAAGAACACAGAATATATTAAAAATGCTACCACAAAGCATCCTCTGAACAGTGTTCCATCTACATTTATAAAATTTTAATTTTTCTTTTTTTAGTCTTAAAAGCACTGTAACTTTTGGAATTAATATAGCACATAAGTATAGAAGTTCATGATCCAAAAATCCATACTCTTTCTAACTTTTCAGGCTTAGAAGCTTTAATCAGCATTTACCAGTAAGCAAAGCTAAATTTGTCCCCTTAATAGAATGGATGATACAATAAAGTTCCTTGGGGAGGTAGTTACTAAAATTTGAGGCTGTAGCAGCAAAACTCAAATAGAAAGAATTAATTTAGACTCAGGACAGCTCCACAGTATGAACTGTGTATCTTGGCAAGGTTTTGTGGATGGGAATAGGTAGCAGAAATTGGCCCTAAAACAGCACTGCCAGCTCTGAGAAGTCCCTAGACAGGGGTTTAGGAAAATGAGAATGTGCTGCTGGCAGGAATACTCATCAAAATGGAATTAAGGTGCATTGTTATAAGAATAGAAAATGAGCTCGTGAAAGAAGCACCCCTGGAGTTTCACCCCAGTGCTGTGCTGTTTACAGGCACAGGGAAGCTGCAAATGAAGTTCCAGAAGTTGTCCAGGTGCCAACTCTATTATTTTCTAACTATGTTTGACATAGCAGCCTTTTGATTAAACCTCCCTTATCAGTTCCCAAATACTTGCCTCTAAGTCTTTGTTTCTATCCCTGTTTGCCAGACCCATCTCCTTATTGTTCACTTTGGATACATCAGCTTTTTCAGCTAGTAGTTATGAAGTTAGAAGTATTTGGAGTCCACTTTTCTAAAAAGTCAAAATATTCCAGCCTCACACTTTTAAAGAATAATTTGTTTAAATTGTAAATTTATGTTAATATAATTTTTTAGTATGTCATTAACACAAAAGTACCAGAAGATAGACATTACTTATGACCACTTATTATGTTATTAAGATTGTTTACACATTTAAAGGTGAAAAAAAATTTTTTCCTTGTTTTTGTCATAATTAATAACGTTTATGATATAAGCAAGAATTTTTATACTGCAAGAAAATAGAACTTTGAAAATATGTTCAGAAGACTGACTCAGGATATTCCCTGTGTTCATTTGCATTCTTGATTTAACTGTCTTAGGGGAGCTAAATATATGGGCTGCATAAATAAATAAATGCATGTTATAGAGTTGATTCACTGTCACTTTGTACTTGTTTCTCTCACTGGGCTTAAAGTAACACCCTGAAGTCATCAGAAGGAACTCAAATTTACATACTCCATCTAGGTAGCCCAGTTTTCTTGAAATATTCCTAAAAGGATTCTGTTCACTCTCTTTTCTGACCTGGATTCTTTGCATTGTTGTGAAAGGAGATGAGTGGCCTGAAAAAGAGGATTTTGATCTGCAGTTGTACATTGTCTGCATTAAGCTTAATACCCCAGATGCCCACCAGCTTTTTCACTGGTGAAGTTACTGTGAGGTTTAATGACACACAATTCTTGTTTTCTTTGCTGTGCAGGAGGATGGCAGTGCAAAACAGAAACATTAGTCTTTTAATTTGTTTTGCTGCGTGACCCCATTGCAGGGGCTGAAGCAGCTGCTTTATTTTACTCTCCCCCTTTCTCTAGAGCATCTCCAGCCTCTGGGATCTGACAATGCTGGCAGGGTACAAAGCTAATTTTCTCACCATTGTAATGCAGTTATTTTGCTACATTTCTGTTTCCAAAGTGTGGAAGGGGTTGCACACATCTGTCTGAAGTTGTTTGTCAGGGACGGTGAGTTCTGTGCATTTGTGTGTGTTCATGTGTAATGTATGTTCCTTTTATTCCTCCACTTCCATACAAAGGACTGGAAGCAAAAAGGGAAAATATGTCTGATTTTAAAGGCTTAAAAAGATCATACAGGGTTATATTTCAAGCTAGCAAAATTTAGATTTCTCTTGCTCTGATTCCTGCACTGATCCCTGAAGTTATAATTACTGAGTTTCCAGCATAGGGGTTGTACTTTCATTTCCCAGTCTGCCAGAGGCTTGCCCTGTACCTTTGGCTGAAACAGGTAAATGAGATAAGTGCAGTTCCATGCTGTCAGTGATTTTTTTTTTTTTCTTTTCACATGTTCCACTTGATGAACACACATAATTTCTATTGTGGTTTTCCCTTTTCACGCTGTTCCAGAAATGGTAATTTTTGCAACATTCGCCACTACTTTGAACTCATTTGTGAGAGTTATTTTGTCAGCCCTAATAATATCAGAAAGACTAATAGGCTGTGTTTTCTAGGTGTTTGTGCAAAATAAATGGGAGATCTGAGTATAAAGAAAGAGGAGGTGAAGAAACTTCAAAGGACAGAAGTGAAGTGATCATTATCACACTTCCTTTGAAACTGTGGAGTTTAAAGTTGAAGCCAGATTCAAAAACCTAAAATACTCTTAGGGCAATAGGAGTTATTGTGCTTCACAAAATCGTTGTTCTCTGTGATGTTTCTTCTTTGAATTACCTTAAAGGTTAGCAGAGACTTGTTGTGTCCACCCTTTCAGAAGAAAATGCAGATCTACTGAAAATATTAATTACCCTCTGTGAAAGTTGCAGAGCTAGTGAAAATATTTATTAACCTTTGAAAAAAAATGGTTTTGTGCCATCTTGCTAACACCTTTTTTTTTTTTTTGGGTACTGTGCTTCTTTTCTAGGTTTTTATGACGTTTTATCAGAAGCTTGCCACAACTTCTGTACTGTAGTGAATGTCAGTGAGTAGCCTGTGCAGTCTTTGCAGGCGCTGAATTTCCAAGGAATAAAATTAGGCTGGATAATGACTGGTGACTGAAGTTTACTGGGCTTTTTTTCTATTTATAAACTGTCATAGCCCAGTTTTAAAATAAATAAAAGAAAGAAACAAAGGAACTACAGTAATCTGCACAAGTTATTAAGTAGATCCACTGACATTTAAGGGTCTGCATTTAAGCTTTCTCTTGGTTTTTCAAGGGATAAAGGAAAAAATCTCCAAAATGCAAACAATTGAGAGGCTCAGTCTGATTCTACTAGAATGTCTCTATTATCTGTCCTGGAAAGAACCACCAAGTCATCACCCAAAAGCTTTTGAATTGAATGGCACCAGAGTCATATGTCAATTATATTATCTTTTAAAGACATTAAGATGCAATTGCTCTTTGCCCTCAGAATAACAGCAGAGAACTCCCTAATGGGAACTCTGCATCCCAATCCCTTTCCCTTTCCCATCTCTGGAGATACAGCTGGTCAGCATTGTCTGCCTTTGTGCAGAAAGATGAGCAGCCTCTGCTCACTCAGTCAAGCAGCGTAGAATCAAGTCTTCCTATTTGGAGTAACTTTCAGGATTAGAAGTTGGAAGGAGTTATTAATTAATGATATAGTGGAAATACGAATGATGGGTTACACTGTGCTAGTGCAAGAGCCAGCACATGGAGAAAAAGGTCAAATATAACTTTCCTAAGTGTGCTGACAGCAGTGGAACTAAAGGGCATTATTTCATAATAGTAAGAGAAATGCCATTTTAAGGATTTTTGGATATTGGTTTTTTTTTTTTTTTCCATTAGATAAAGACAGGTGTTTCTTAGAGGAAGAATTGAACCAGTAGTTAGTTGGGATTTACAAAGTACTTAAGAAATGAAACTACTCTCATCAGGCACTTTCCATGTATTGAGCTATAAAGAAGTGGCAAAAAAAAAAAAATTATGTCACTTAAAAATTGCTGCTTCAGCTCTGGTGAGACATTAAATTTTAGCTGATAAGTGCCAGGAATAATGTTTTGCATAAATATTCCACAATATTGAGCATATTTTGTGTCTATAATTAGAGCTTTGATTTACTCACAGACAGAATTAATTAGGGAGTAACAGCTGTACTGTAATTCTTCTATTATAACCCAATCTCATTTCTTCTTCCTCTTGTTAAAATCAAAAGTATACAAATATTTCTTTAACCTTCCTTAATACACTGTAAAAATAATCTGTTTAGAACACAAACATCCTGGTGCTAAGTACAAGAAAATGCATTCTGCAGTCCAAACTTAATTTTATACTTAATTTACACTCTATAAGGCCTTTTCCAAGACTGCTAAAACTCTTGAGAGAGAGAAGAAATGGAAAGAAGGCGCCTGAGCAGTCTGAAGCACAATTGAAGGAAACACAGTAAATCCTGTGGTTCTGCCCTAGCGCTTTCCTGCATCAGGCTTGGGACAAGGAGAGAGGAAAGAGCCCAGCTGTAAGATCTTTCTTTCAAGGGTATTCATGCAATATGTAGTAGCTTTTGTATATCATTCACAAACAAATGTTCCATTTAAAAATGGGAGTTGATCAGTGTAAAAGCTGAGGTAAAAGAGGTAAATGTGAGAACAAGAGCTACTGAAAGTCATCTGGTCAGTTCCTCAGAGCTTTTCCTTGTGCCAGCTCACCAGCTTCTGCTTGGGGCAGTGGAAGAGAGGGCTGCTGGAATTCCTCAGCACCCTGTGCTCCCTGGACAGCAGCAGCAGTGAGAATTCTAACTACAGAAAGAGAGGAAATGTTTGTGCCCTGCCCTGAAACAGTGCCAGTCAAAGCCAGAATGCAGCAGCAGTTCCCAGGGGCTTTGGAGGATCTTCTCAAGGCTTTGTTTTTTTTTTCCAATGACGGATCTCTCCACACACAGCTGGGGACACTGGTTAGCCTGGGAGCAAGGCTGAGGAGCAGAGAGCTGATTTGTGGGCAGTGGAGAGAATTGAGGTGCACTGCTGCAGGGATGTGGGTTTGAACCATCTGTTAGCTCCAGAGATTCCTGTTCTCAAGCTGTTCTGTCCTGTGGCCAAACTGAGCAGCTTGTCTGATGGCCTGTCCAGTGAATTACCACTGTGATGGAACAGCAGCCTGACAGGACATGTGAGTGGCCCCTTCCCTGTTCATCTGTGTGAGGAACCAAGAACATCGATTTTGTGTTCATACCTGCTGTAATAATCCTGGCAATGCTGGAAAAAAAGCAGTTCCCCTCCCTTTTGGGTCACTTTCTCCTTAAGAAACTTCCTTTTCAAGTCATGACCTGGACAGGTCAGAGAGAAAAGCAAGGCTTAACAATTCCTCTGGAAAATGACCCTTTCACTGATTCCCATTATGTCAGTGGATGCACTGGCAACAGTGTTGAAGAAAGATGTAGTTACTGCTCATTTAATCTGAATTCAGTTATTTTAGGCATGCAAGTGTTGATTATAATTTTAATAATTTGGGGGACTTTTTCTGCACTTCCCATCCTGCACCTAACTTTCTTGTGCTTGGATGTTAAGTTTTTTCAAATATCTTTTTTAGATATGTCTCTAAAATAATATATATATATATAAAGAAAACAAAAATCATTTTGTAGTTTAACTTTTTGCTCTGAGTACAAATAAACTTAGCCTGGAGTCTTTTCACCAAGGCCTGTAACTGATTGTTCAAAGTTCTGTAGGGCTTTTCCTGTCCCTGTGGAATGAAATGGACAAGTAGGTCCAAGCAAGAAAAAAAGCATATAATTTTATTTAGGAAGCTGCATTCACATTCAGCTGACCATCAAATCATCTTTAGAGATGAACAATGTGGTCCATATTAATGGGGTGATAAAATGATATATTAGCAGATATATGACCCTTGTCCCTGTCAAAAGCAGCTTGCTGAGTAGATGTCTTATTTTCAGAAGCTGATGCCTCATGAGGATTCACACCCAATGAGCACATAGATCTCATCTGACATAAGGGATCAGCTTGTGAGCCATGGTTTTCTAGACAGTCCAGCATTTAGATCGTATTTGCCAGGCATGTATTGGTACAGCCTTGATAAAAAACTACCCCAAATATCCAGGCTAACTTCTAGTTTCTTTTCCTGCATTTTGTCTTAAGCTATAGACCCAGGAATACCCAGTCAGCTGTTTCCCAAAAGTGTAATCACCCCTCCAATACCTATCACTGCCAGTTTCCTCAGGATGAGTGTTTGCTGAGGCAGTGCCCAGTGCTGACAAGATGGAGACAATTGCCCACTGGGCATGTGGCTCCTTTCAGCCCACTTCCCTTTTGTTATCTGCAGAAAGGTCATGAGCCAGCTCTGAGCTGTGCTCATCACTGAGGCCCTGGCCCTCATGGGATGAGCAGCTCCAATTTGCCTTTTTCCAGCAGCTGTAGCAGCCTCAGAGTCCCTCTGCTCCAGAAAACCCCAGCGAGCAAAGCCATGCAAGCAGAGGGCTGAAAATGGTACAAATCAGCCTTTCAGATTTATAAGAACCCCACATGTGCCAACAAGTGTTTCTCTTTGAATAAATATCCTTTATATCCTGCAGGCTGCATCCTCACTGCTGGTGGAGGATCCCAAGGACCCTTCCCCCAGGGGCACTGACTCAGGGAATTGTATCGGGAAATTGTTCCCGTGAGTCACACATTTGCCAGTTTGAATTTAATGGGAAAATTGCGAGAAGGTATTTGAGTTATGATTGTGCTGGGCTTTTAAGAGTGCATGAGTGCAGTTTCCAGTCTTCACATTTAATTCAGGTTTTGAGAACAGAGAATAGAATGAGAAATATGAGTATGATTTACTCATTTCTTCAGAGCAGTGATGAAAATTCCAGTGTTGTACTGGTGATAGATTAGCAGAAGAGATTCAGTCGTAAATAAGACAGAACAGCTCTGAAGGTGACACCTTAGAACTGTTGTAGTTCTAAGATTTGATGATTTTGTGAAAACTGTTTATGTTTAGATACAAGATGGATATAAAATTATACTCCCAAAACATAATTAGCAATACCTCTATAGGGCATTATAACTTTTCATTTAAATTTGAATGTAGTTCTGAAGTAACATATCAGACTGACAGGAGAGTTATCACCACAGCTTCTTGGCACTGTCCTAAAAGTTTATCTTGGGATTAGTGGAGAAGTCTAAAAGCCAGTCATTGATCACTGTCAACATTGCTGCTCTTCTGGAAACAGGGAGCAACCAAAAATACAAAGCCAAGATTCCTAGTTCATTTGAGAGTCTCAGTGGCAAGCCCAGCCCCTGTGACAGTTTCTGAAGTCTTCTGACATGTTTCTTTTTGTAGACATTTTCATCCACAAAGAAATGCAGTTGAGTGGAGTCTTTTAACTGTGTTTGTCAATGTTGAATTTTGGGTCTGAAAGCTGCAGACAGTCTGGTAGGTCTGGCTCATACCAAACCTGCTGTGCCCCTTGGGAGGCCCTGTCAAGGTGTGAGGCTGCATCCTGTGTACCCTCTAAGCACTGAATTTCCTGTGCAGGCTTCCTGGGAGGGCACAGTGAAGTCTTACACAGATAAATCAGAATCAGACAGTTGTTTCAATTAGATAATAAATTTTCCTTACCCTAGGGACAGGCATCTGTTATTATGTGACCAGCTGTGTAGAAATTTGTTTTATTTAATAGTATATCTTCAAAAGGAATTTTCCTGACGGTCACCAACTATATAAGGTAGCAAGTTCTGACCCCTGTAGAATCCAGTGGCTTGAAAGAAGTCAAGGAAAGCCAAGTTCTTTGTGGAATACCCATTCTTGGTACAGCTTTCTATTTTTGGATTATTTGCATGTCTCAACACTGAAAGACCAGTATGTATATTTATTACCCTCCAGACTTCAGACCATTTGAGAGGCAGATAGCTCCTTTTGTTCCCTGTTGCTTTTCTGTGCCAAAAGAGCTCAACTAAACCATAAAAAAATCAAACTTCAGTGATTAATTAAGGAAAGCTTGCTATGCAATGGAGTTTATTTTAATAAGTTATACAGCAGGCAGAACGTTGCTAGGAGTATAATACAGAATAATCTTTGCTTGTAAGGAAGATGAGGCAGAATAGTTTCTCAGGAATTAAGCCATTAACATAGCAACTAAAATGGACCAGAAAATTAAGCCTGGTTTTGGGGCTTACAAAACACCTGTGCTTTAGCACCTGGGAAACTTATCCCAAAACTTGTAAGCCATGTCTCTGAGTTTTAAAGCTTATGCTGTCCATCACGAGATTGAAAAGGGAGGGACATAAATCTTATATATTGTTTTTCATAATTTTTTGTGTGTGTGCATGCATATGTGTAATTATATTGCAAATTCTGCAGTTTTCTAGCACTTAAAGCAGCAGAATTAAAGGAGAAGCACATTTGTTAGGGATTGGGGACTTTTCAGTGCTAATCCATCAAGCTACAAAACTAGTACCAAATAATAATGTGAAAAAGAAAAGGCACTACCCAGTTCCTAGGCTTACTCTCATGTTTTCATGCCGTGCAGCTTCCTGAAGTCTTTAGTTATTCAGACAAAATTCACACATGAATATTAATAAGAACATGATATCCTCGCTGTTGCAAGTGTTCAGACCACAAAACTATTTAAAACTGAATACTTAATGGCTAATCATTTGTCATCTCCCTGTGATGATCCAAAATGGGACTACGTGGCAAATAAATTATGCAGTGGCTAGTGTGGTGTCACATAAACTGCATTCTTTATATATTCCAAGGAAAATACAGCAAGGGCCAAAATTTCTGCTGTGGTATTAGTTTATAGTTGGTAGAGCTGCTCAGTTACTGTGATGTGTAATTCATGAACAATCAGAATTATCCATAAGCACACTAAACAAAGATTTATAATCAAAATGCTTCTACCAGAAATCTGACAGAGTCCAAGGTTCCCATGATAGCTGTAGTTTGAGCTGGATTAAATTTTCCTGAACTTTCTTTTGATATATGCAAGTTTCTTAGAAGAAAAATAAAACTGTTCCTAAACCAAAAGCTTTTCTCAGGTTAATTCTTGGTGAAATGGTTGTCACAAACCCAGCTTTTCATGACTTACTATGGCAATGAAGGTGGTCACTGCATCTTTTCGTTCTAACCACAATTTTCTGCAGGATTCAGTAAAGCTTGAGATGTCTGTGAGATTTCCAAAAGCAGAGCTTGCATACCTTTCAGCTGAAGTGCTGCAGGAAGGACAATTTGGGTTATAATATTGCAAGCAGATCTATTTTGGTTTTGATGAAGCTTAGCAATTATGTTTTTCAGTATAAAACTCATACACATGCTCTGTTGCTGGGTTTGAGGACACAAGGTATATTGCAGTTATGTAATTAGTAATGTGTAATTTTGCCTTCAAACATTAACTGAGTTCTTTTAAAAGAAGAATTTCTAAGGCTCTGTGGGGTTAAAATTGCCTGAATTTTCAAATACAGGTGATCCTAGACATTTTAAAGCTTTGAAGCTTCAGGTTAGGGTATTCAGTTTCAAAGATGAGCACCCCTTGTTCAGTTGCACAGCATATTTGGAGTACCTGTGATAACATTTGCATTAGAAAGATCCTAATACATCTGCTGAAAATGCCAAGATGAACAATCTAGGGAGAATGAGTGAGGAAAACAAAGCTTGGCCTCAAATATATTCCATTTCTCAGGTTTGTAATTTCAGCAGTAAAACACAAATCTAATGAAAGTATCATGGTAAATATAGAGCAAAATTCACACTATAATTCTAACCTTGAGGAAGAGGGGAGGGAGTTTCTTCAAATCCCTTTGTTCCAGCCACACTTTTATACTGCTGCTATGCTTATGAGGTCTGCAGCCCCTACTTTTCCACAAATTAATCACCTTGCCATTAAAATCCCTCATCCAGATTGCACAACAAAAATAACAATAAAAAATAATAATAAAAAAAATACAGCAAATATCAAACCTGAAGAGACCACAGCAAACTACTAAAAGTGAGGTGATTTAAAATAAATCTTTACATTTTCCCAGTACTCAGGCAACATGAGGACAATTTGTGTTCTTGCCAACGTCCTGGCCTCACTCACTGTTGTGTCCAACTGCTACAGTAGTGCCAGTCCCAGTTTTCCTTCCTGGTTTTCCAGTTCATTGCAAGGTGTATCTCAGCTTGCTGGGGAAGTCTCCAGCAGCAGAGGGCTCTGTGTGTTGGCCACCCCCCACACTGACACCTGCAGAATAAACAAGGCAGCACCCATCTGCTTATACTTTAGGAATAGGGTCTTGAAATTGGGTTTTGGGGACACAAGTTGCATTTGTTTAATGGCCCCAACTTTAATGCTCAGTTTTTAACTGACATGGATGGCATGGTTACATTTCTGAAGCAGTGATTTTGGTGCTGGAACACAGCTGTGGTTCCCTGTTGGGCCAGCAGAAGCAGCACAGGACTGGCAGCACACCCCTGCCTCCAGGACTGGGATAGGGGAACCAGAAAGGACCTAAAGTGGTACTGTCTGCATTCAGGGAAGGAAATTTCCCTTTAAATGCCATTAAATCAGTCCAGTGAGGTTCCAGAAGTTTCAAAAGTGTTAGGAAAAAAAATGCTAGTCTGAATTTAATAAGGTTGCTTATGGGCAGTGCTGTTTTGCTCAAAAACCTTCAGGGGTGTACTAGTGCAGTGTAAGGCTGTGCATGTGTGCTGCCTAAGGCTTCAGGTCACAGATGAATTCATAACTCTAAGATTTTTATTTTCATAGTCACAGACCTGAGATACTGCCTTTAAAACAGGGTCTCTGTGGATGAACTTGTTTTCATTTAGAGAATCAGAATTAATGAGGTGAAAATGTTGGTGGGCATTACTGAAACATACTTCTGTTAAAGCAAAAAAAAAAAAAAATCACTGCAGATGGATAATGCAACAAGTTTACCCTTTTAGAGGAATTTAAAAAGCTGCTATTACTGTATGGAATGTTGCCTTCTCAATGCTAAATGTACAAATAAGGAAATGAGGTCCCTGCTTATATGAAAAGTAAACAATATATAAACAGAAAATGGAAGCAAGATTCAGCAGTGAACAAATGGGAATATAACAAAAAAAAAAAAAACCAACTAAAAAAACCAAAAACAAAACCAAAAACCAACAAACAAAAATAGATGCAGCAATGAGCAAATGAGGACATGAATTTAATGGGCACCTTGCAAGCCATGCTCCTTTCCCTCCTACTCTCTTGAACACTTTCATGAGAATGGATTTATGGGCATTCTAGAGGAAAGACTGAGAAGCAACCTAGCATGGTGCTGAGAGGTGTTTCACACAGACTTGGGTGGGAGTTCTGGGCCCAGGTGTCTCAGCAGGAGAAAATTTAGCAGCTGAGAATTTTAATGAGATAACTGCCTTCCACAGTTTCTTTGAAATTTAAGTGTTTGGCTCCTTGAGGTTTATAGAGACAACAGATGGAAAAAAAGAAAGAAGGAAAATGTAAGTTATTAAGTGTGCTTTAGATAGATGGAGCTGGCCCAAAAGCATATGAAAGTCATGGGAAAGAAGACAATTTTGGGAACAGTAATATTTGAGAAATACAGAGGATACAGTGATCTTGGAATCATTCTCTGTAAAAATTAAATTCTCAGGTTGAAAATTGTTTTTTGCACAGTAAATATGATACAAGTCTTTAAAAGTCTCATAAAATTGTATGTTAAATTAAAACCACAACATGTGTCTTTATGGGTGTGAGTTTGTGAACAATCCCTTTCTGGTAGTCATGTGCAATGCTTCATGCTGCAGTCAAACAAACAGACCTTTTATTTAAATATATCAGCTTTTCTAGAAGTGGAGTTCATAGTTAACAGAATACATAAAAATTACTTTGTAACCCTAAAAATCTCTAAGCAAATATTTCGGATTTGGTTCAGCAAGGAAAAGCAGTTACATTATACATACAGCAGTGGGTTAAACTCAGAATGTGGTGATAGAGTTTCCTCTAGGCTGGTATCTACCCTTTCTTTATTTCACTCTAAAATGAACATAACAGGACACAGCCTTGAGATCGCTGAACTGGCAAAACAGGGCAGCCAGTTTTAAAGCAATTGACATGACTGAGGGAAGGAAATCCAATAAAGGATCGAGCATTTATTTTCTCTCTTGGTTAAAACAGGTTACAGACACGTTGTGGTCTGTATTGGTGGTCTCTCTCTGTAAGTAACCTGTAATTGAAGGCTAAACATCACTGTTTCACAGGCACAGGAGATGACTTGTGTCCCCCACTTAGTGGGTTAGTGCTGTATTTATCTTGTCCTTTGGCAGAGAACCATCATCAGGATGTCACTAGATTCAATATTTGGCTTCTTGTATGGAAGCTGTGCACCTCTTCCTGTGCTGGTGTCTGCTTTAAGTAGTACTGATACTAGAGATGTTGTTATTAATCCTTTACCAGCAAAAAAAGATTTTAGCAGTGTGTTTGGCCCAGTTATTTTAATTCTGTAGGTGATTCATGCATTGAAATCTGAATGCAACCTTTCGATCTGTTTCTCAAAACTGGCAACATTTTCCGTAGATGCATTTATCTTCTCTAGTTCACTACAGCATTTGTGTCCAGCATTTACTGCCACCAAGGGCCACCATTAATTTGCTGACAGGTGTGGGGGTGTGAGCTTCTTATGACATGCCTAAAATCACACTTTGATCAAAAGATGACAGCTTTCATCTGTAAATACACAGGATGAACAAACTGATTGCCTTGAGTGTTTCTTGTCATCTCTAGAGTTCAGCCTGTGCATGGGTGGTGTTTTTGGGAGCCTGTGCTCCCCATGCATGGCTTTAAAGGAGTTCAGCCACCAAGTGCCCTGTGGGGTACAGAGCCCTCAGCCTGCTGGCAGCAACAGCTTTCACTGTTCTCTTTGCATTGTCCTCTCTGCTAGGAGCAATGAAATGCCAACAGAAAGGATTGTGGTCAGGGTATCTGTAGGTATGCACATGCTCAGATCAATCTAAAATTAGAAGTATAGTTCAAAATGCAAGAATAACATGAGAACTGTAGATAAGGCTGGTGAAATGCCTTCTCATGCATAAATTTTGGAATAAAATGTTGATTAGATTTCACACCCTAGTCTGGGTTTTGTTTATTTTATGTGTTGTATACCTAATATACCTGTCTGTCAGGTGCATACAGACAGAATATAAATATATCTGTGTGCAGATGTTCTACTCACACAGTCTCATTGTGGAGCATGTTGATTCATTCTTTAGATATTTTAATATAAGAGAAGGAGCTACTCTAAGGCAGCATCAATTATTCCAATACTTTACATTTTTAAGAGATCTTTCCTCAGACCTATTTATGAATTACTTCTGAGTTAAATCTCACAGGACATATACAAAACAGAAAACAAGTAGCTTTATGTACAAAAGTAGCTGTCCAAGCAAACTGAAAACGGTGGTTGAAAAGATGTTTTCAGGACTTTCCTTTATGAATGGTTCAGAAAATACCTATTCAGGAAATAGTTTTAAGGTGCACCAGGGGATCTGTATGTTGGACATTTGGAGGAATTTCTTCACAGAAAGGCTGATAAGATCAGATGGCATTTGCCTTGTATTTGTGATTGCCCAGGCCTTATAGATTAGATTATCATATGATTTATCTCTAAATAATAGTATTAGGGATGAATTAATAAGATATGTTGCCAATTTATATAAAGTTACTATTCTTGTGGTACTGAACAGATTTTCCATCTTCCAAGCTTGCATACTCCTGCAACTGGAAATCATCATGTCCTGTTTTTCCAGAAGCTTGTCCCCTGATAGCAGGGAGCTTGTTACTGTGCCAGGGTCTTTGGCTACTGCATTATTTTTACTTCCCTACCTTCCCTACTTATTGCTTTGGGTTAAATGCATACTTCTCTTGTTACAGGTAGACTTTAACTTCTTTTCAAGGGATCCCTGGAGCCACATCAGCCCTCCTTACACACAATTTGAAACAGCTGATTTTCCCTGGTTTTGACTTGTCATCCCCAATGTATTTTTCCTAACAAGAAGGGCACAGTACAATTTGCACAGATGTCAAGGGAGAATGTTTAGTTACACTGTCTTCCAGAAGCATTGGTTCAGGGCAGAAATGTGAGTCATTATTTTCTTCAGAAAATTTTTTTTCTCCTGAGGTTGGTAACTCCGTGGTCTTAGTTCTTGTTTCCTGGTTCTATATTCTGTTAATGGCCAGTGATTTCACAATTCATTTCTAATGTTAGATGAGGTAAGTGGTGAGCCATCTCCTTAGGGATTAGGAGTAAAACCTCCTGCTTTACCTGCCCTGGAACACAGAAAGTTGAGTGAAATTTTATTGATATTTTTTGAATTTACATCATTTTAATACATCAAATTCCTCAGAAAGCTGAATTCATGGTACTCATTAAATATTGTGCTGAGTGAAGGGAGACATTTTACCAGAGATGAGCTAAATCAGAAGTTGGAGTTGGTCTATGGAAAGCATGATGAGGCTTGGGACAAACAGAATTGGCAATATTTAAAAGCCTGTAGGAAGACACCAGAGTAGTCTACAGTGAAAAGAAAGATGTGATGGCTCCCAGGTGTTGCACAGATACTGACTCAGAATGCTGCAAACACCGAAATAAAAGATTATTTTGTCACCCCTGCTGTGTCAGTGGGTGAAACACCACCATGTCTTGCCAGAAGTTTGGAGCCTATCCTGGGATCTGAAGCCTGAAGGACACTTACCTGCCAATAATAGTTTAGAGACTTATGGAAAATTGCATACTTCACTATTTTGCAACATACAAGTCGTAATGCAAAAAATTACTTAGAATGTGTGTTCCTCTGCTTGTTCATAACAACAACATTCCAGTTACCAAACTGTTGTATCTTTATAGAAGCGTGATTGTCTCTTGAGGGGTCCCATGAATTAATGCTTTTATAAAATATGGGGTTTGTAATATGATAAAATAATTTACAGGTGGTTTAGAAAAGAAGAAATTGTGGGGAGTCTTTTTATTGCTAGTAAGTATTTATACGTGTGTGCTGTGGTTTTACCACATGCTGTACATTGCAAGAATTCCCACAGACAGAAATGATAACTTGGAAAAAAGAACATGCAGATAGTGCATATGAATACTTGTGTTCAAAAGCACTACCATCCTTGGTTGTTAATTTGGAGAACATCTGAAAAACAAGAGGAGTTCTTTTTGCCTTGCTACCTAAGCTTGCTGGGCTCCAGTAGGAGTAAAATTCCTAGTCACTTAAAAGTAAATGGTGGCTGATAATTAAAATATTAGAAGCATACTTTCCTCATCCCATGCTTTTTGTTTGCATGCTTGTATTTTAATGAAAATAACTCAAGATATTATGTTTTAAAGTCCTTTCAATTTACTTTTGTAGATGTAAATCTTGCTGTACTTTTTATACACTGCGGCTATCATAGAATCATAAAATCAAATTGAGATTGGAAAAGGCTTCTAAGGTCAAGTCCAGCTGTGTTCACCACTAAATCTTGTGTCAAGAGCCACATCTTTGTGCCTGTTGAACATCCTGTGAATAAGACAACAAGGTTGCTGCAGATGCACTTAAGTGATGAACCTACAGAAAAATAGTGATTCTTGGATATTTTCAGTCTTTTCATTTTGTCTGTTAATAAGCAGGCGCTCTCTGGGGTTCTGGTGGTGTCCAGCTGTTTTTTCTAACATCAGCTCATGGTTTCTATGTCTGTGTGGGGTCTGCAGCTGCCTTCACTGGAATGAGGTGGATTTCAGAGCCAGGCAGCAGCCCCTGCTGCAGCTCCCCCCTGCCCTCACACTGCTGATGGAAGGAGGTTAAATTATTTCCTTCCATTTTTTAAAGCCTTTAAAAATTATGCAGCCATCTGAAAGAAAGTCCTATTTAAGTCTGGCTATTTCATGGTGGAAGGGAGAAATTAATTTTTTATTTGAAGTTTATATAAAAGTGTTGCATTGATTGGCTGCAAGCATGATTGATTCTAGATTTAACATAAGGAAGGCTATGGAAGTGTGACTGCCCTCTCACCTTTTCTTTTTCTGGACAAGGACATAGGAGATGAGATGTTCTGGGCTGCTCTGAATTACAGAAGTGATTTTACAGAGCCTACACAGCAGAAGGTCTGATGACCTTAAATGTATGTTTTCAAGAAAATACCAATATTAAAAATTATTCTGAATTAGAATGTAATATAAAGACATAAAAAAGTTCATAAAGGTCAACCTGACTGTCCTAGTTTAGGGCAAATTTGGGAGAGGGAAAGAAGGGAAAAAAAAACAAACCTCTAGATGGACCACCCCTCCTTAGTCAACCTGGTGTCCCGCAGCTCCCCGCGGGTCACCATATTGATGGCGGCCTTAGCTTGGACGCCCGCTCGGCACAGCGCACGGCAGCCCAGAACTCCTGGGCTCAAGCGATCCGTCGGGCTCAGCCTCCCCGGCAATACCCAATATTTTTTCTGTCTTAATTTAGACTTACAGTTTTATTTGAATATTAATTTTATGCTTCCTTATACACAAGAGACATTGAAGTTTTCCCCATATAAAGACTGTTGAGGGTTCTTTCCTTGTGCTGGCCTTTCAATTACCTGTAATTTTACTGGAATCTGCTGTTCAGGGATAAAATTTTCAATAATTGTGATCTGCTCCATTATTGTATGAGGTACTTTCCTTGAAAAAAAGCCTCAGAATGAAACAAGGGAAAATCAGTGCTTTTCAGGGGTAAAGATTTCCATTGAAAATTTGAAAGTACTCACATTTTAGAGCAAGGATTTCACATTTCATGAGAAGAGAGAAATACATTTTATATTCTGCTTAGAGATCTGTAGAACTTTATTCAAGTTGTAGGTATTTGAAAGTTATGATTTGCTCATTCTCAAGAGGTACTGCTTCATTTTTAGGTGAGGCACTCTATTTTCTCTAAGCATAACTGTTTCTTTCAGGTCTGAGTTTGACTTAGTTTGTTTAGAATTGTAATGTTCAAGCTGGGCTTTCTCTGCAATTGTTTCTTTAAGTATTCAGGCAGTGTGGAAAATGAAGGCACTTGATTACAAAATACATGAGCAAAGAATTCATAGGGGGCTAAAGGTGGAAGGCAAGAAGAATGTATTGGGGTGCAGCTGAGTAGAAAGGACAGTAAAAACAGCCATTACCTGAGAATCAATTTTCTGTGCTGTGTTTTCTCACCATTCTGCAGCTTCCCAAAGACTGTCAGTGAACTTTATCCAGTTGTGCCCAGTCACACTGGACTTCTCCTCTACTGTGTGAAAACACAAGTATTAGTGCAGGTCCTTTAGCAGTGGCCCCTGTCAGAACCGAACACCACAGGATTTGCCCCTTCATCCCAATCAAAGCCTCATTCACTCCTTCAAATAGCGACCAAAATTCTTACATTCAGTTTATTGGAAGAGGCAGAAGTGGCCCTGACACATTGCCATTAACAAAATGTTCACTTAGAAAAAGCAGGCAAAGTGGCAGGTTCTTTGCATTCTGTGGGATTGCTGATGGCAGGAGTGAACCTCCTGCAGGCTTCAGTCAGGCACCTGCTCTGCCAGGGCAGGAAGATCAGGACAATATCCCAGTGCATTCAAGCATGGGTGCCAGCTCCAGTGAGGGTTTGCAGTAGGTATTTGGTTGTTGCTGACATTAGCATGGGTGAGGGCAGATAAAGCTCTACTCTTGTTTGGCAAGTTTATTCTTTAGAGAAAAGAAATGGTCTCATTTTCAGCTCTGACTTTTTTCTTTCAAGAAAATCAATATTTGGAACAATTTCAGGGATCTCTTTTGCAGTTTTGTGTTGGTTGGTGAACTGATCAAATGTGCTGCTCGTTCTCCATTTTGTAACATTTTAGCCATTTTCACTTGTCCTTATTGCCAAGCAAGAAATTGGAGATGGTAAAACTGTACTTTTACCTGGATGATTTTGTTATTTGAGATTAATTTTTCAGTTTTCCTGACCTCTCTATGTGCTGACATTTAATGAAATTGTTGCATCAATATTGTAAAGATACATTGCATATAATTTTTTTGTGTAGTGTTAAAAAAGAAACCCTTTGATGTCTGAAACTTTTATTCTATTCACCTAGACAATCTCTAGCTTTTCCCAGTCTTTGCTAACTGGTTACTTCCAGAAGCTTCCTCTGGTTCAAATTTTAAGTGAGATTTCTTTTAGATTTGGCAGTCAATACTAGAATTCTGTAAACACCTGAGCATCTTTATCTGTGTCAGTAAGAACATTTCCAAAAATAGATGTTTTATTTGGTTAATTACTTTAAAGATATAAAATGAAGGTCATGAATACTTAATAAATATAGTTTGTCACAAAATTATAAAAAAGGCTACTTAATATTAAAGAAAAACAATTAAAAATTAATACTTTCAAGTTGTAATACTTTAAAAGTATTTTCCACATTTGAAAAAAAGCCAATAAAGTAAATGGAAATCATACTTTATTATAACAGAATATATTGCATTATATATTGTATTATATTGTTGCATGTATACAATATTCTATATTGTAGAAACACAATACCCAGTACGTTTGTTAGACTTTATTAACTTTCTCCATTATCAACCAGTAGAATATGATTTTTGGCAGCCAGCACTGCAGTGCTCAGATATCTGCAGTCTGTGGGAGCCCAACAGCTGACTTGTCACTCGTTTCTGAGTTCTCAGAACTCAGCCATGCAAACAGACTTTTGCAGCTGGGGTCCCATCAGCTGAACTGATTTCTGCTTTGTTTCATGGATTTTATAACTGGAGGAAAGGAGGAGATGTGTGGCTTAAAGCAGGATTCTCTGACGCAGGGAGAATGCTTCCACGGGATTTATGGGCCTTACCCAAAGCCCCTTGTTAAAGTTTAAAGCCATTCAGCATCACTTGGCTGAGATTCATTCAGGTTTATATAAATCCCTTCTCTAGACTCCGCCATGCAGAATTAGTCTCTTGGCACTAATTTTGAGATATTGCTGCAGTAACAGTGAGAGAATCTAAACAAGAGGTTAACTACCAACTTAAAAGACAAGTCTCGGGGATATAAAATAACCCTCCTGAGTTTCACTTTGCTTTGAAATAAGAACTGCAAGATAGTAAAAAATTATCAATATTAGTCCAGTTTTGCATAAGGCTCTTTAGTCTTTGGAAGTCTGGCCCAGAGTTTCAGGACAGAAAAAAAGAGTGAGATTAGGTATTTTTGGTACATTTTGTTTGCTTCCCATTGTGGCATGTATTTTAGCATTTTATCTAAAAAAAGCATGATTTTTCAGAGGGGTAAAACATTTATGTTCTAAAAATAAAATATTAATAAAAAATGTAGATAAATAAGCGAGTCAGAATGACAAGACAGTTATTGAATGGGAAACCTCTGGATAACTGAAAGAAGAAAAGCATTTAAGTCAATTGAGCTTTTTCATTTTCTTGTACATTTCTTGTCCAAGTTTTGTTTATCTGGAAAGAACACGAAGTCTTGAGAGAATCACCTTCAGTTGTGCTGCTGATATTGCTGCTAGTCAAAGAAAATTGAATGTCACAAAGATAAAAATGCATAGTAATGCAAAGTCCTAGGGAAGGGTAATAATATAAGTAAAACTTTTTCTTTTATAGCTATTTTGTTCATCACATTTTGCCTCCATCTCTTCTCCTTTGATTTCTTCTCTGATAATCATTACTGACTTTTGAAACAATTTATGTCTAGAAAAAAATCATCTATTATATAAACTCGTGAGCTGCTTCTTCTATAACTATAAAATTTGGTGAATGGCAGAGTGTGTAGCACAGATGGAATAGAAAAAACACAATTAAAGGAGAGGAAATAAGAGCCTTTGTACTTGCCCATCTGAGGGAGCAGGGATGTTCAGTGGGTCCTGCTCAGTGCAGCACATTTGTAGGAGTGAAGGAACCATGAAAAGGTTTAAGTGTTTGCTGTGGCATCATCCCTTCTGTCGAGAGATTGTGGTCGAGGTTGTGCCTGTGGCCAGTGACAAGCCCTTTTCAATATCAGTGCCAATGAACTTGAGATGTGCCAGGGCCTCTCTGCAGGTGTAATAAAGTCCACCCACTGCTTTCCTCTGCTTTGCCCTCCAAGGTTTAGGAGCAGAGGGGAGCTGAGTGCTGCACCCTCACTGTATCCCTGCAGTGAGTCTGGACATTCCTGCTGCCAGAACTCTGGAGTTTTGGGCCAGCACAGACCACGAAGCTGCATCTTTGCTGTGGTGATCAGTGGCCATTGCTGCTTAGGTCTAAGACAGCTTTTCCTTTTCCCCAAACACCTTTGTCTTTAGATTTTCATGTTTGAATTGAGAAACTGAGGAAAAGTTAGGAAGGGAGAGTCTATAATTTGATGAGTTGGATTTTCTTGAGAAATGAGGTTATTCTGATCACTCTTTGGTTTCTTTCTATGAAAGAGGAAGGATAACATCACTGTACCTGAGGCAGTATTTTTCAAGTTTTGTCATGGGAATGTAAAGGGTTTAGTGAAGAAGACATGCCTAGGACATAGGTAATCAGAGTTTTACTGCTTGGCATGAGCTTCCTGTGGATGCTTAGAATATATCTTGTCCCAGCCTTAAATGGAGTAGGACTTGATCTTTATCTTTTGTGAGGAAAAATTAATATTAGAAATTCTGAGTTGCCTTGATGTTTAGACATCAGCAGCTCAAAATTGTGGTATGCAATGATTTTCTTGTTAATATAAAATGGTGTTTGCTTTGGAATTTTGAACCTGTCAAAAGCTTGGGCATCAAAAAACTGAATGTTATGTTATAGATATTAAATATGGCTGGCCTTGATTTTATCTGTTTGAATTATTATGAAGTCAAGATCCATTACCAGTATTTTGTCCTCTTATTTGTTCATGTCTCTGGCATTTTGTTCTTAGACATTCTAATGTTAAATTATTAACCTCCTGTGAGCACTAATACACAAAAGGATTCTTTGAAGGAGTTATAGCAATCACTGTATCGTTTAAATAATTGACTAATGGAACCCAAGAGCTGCCCTCTGGATAAAGGAAAAGCAGTGGGTCAGTAAGTTCTGCATTTCAATCAAACACACACACAGGGTTTAATTACCTAATGCACAGTATGAATGCCTGCCTTGCAGTACAGTATTTCATTCCTCACCACACTCTATTTTACAGTTGTTACCCCAGAAAACATGAATTTCAACTCTTGTGTTTGCAAAGAGCAAACTTGTTTTCCAGACATCAGTTGATGCATTCTCAGGAGTGACCTTGAGCCATGTCGTGAGATAAATCAACAAGGACAGTGTGCTGTAATTAGAGTGGACAAAGCTTCAAGGATATTCCTAAGGGAATAAGTTTCTATATTATCATCTGCGTGTTTTTTGGTTTTTAAAGACATGCTACACATTTCTAAGAAGCTGTTCTAGTAGATGGCAATTGAAGTAATTTTAATTTCCTACAATATTTTTTGTTCTCTTTCTTCTCATTTAATCTAAAAGTGGCTTTGGACCCATATATGTGTGGGAATTCAAATAAGATTTCAAAAGGCTACAAATTCACAATGGATCTAGGGCTAATGGAGCAATAATTGAAATTTAAATGAGAAAGGAAATCAGCACATGTATTCTCAAATCATAAATGAAACAAAAAGGGATAAAAACACTTATCAAATAAAGAGCTTCCAGAGTTTTTCAGGCAGCATGTTTTCAATAAAATCTTTTTGAAATTTTATCATTCCCTGGACAGTGTTTCTTGCTTTTTAAATTCTCTTTGGTTCTGAACATAAAAATAACACAAGAGGGTTTTTGTCAGATCTTCAATAGTACACTTTAAATACTTGCAAATTTAGTGTAGTGCTTTGGGTCAGCAGATAACTAATGCATAGATATCACAGAATTTAGCAGGACAGTCTGTCAGAAATACATGCTCTCTTACAATATTGTCACCTTTTTAGAAACCTATACAAAAATGAAATTATAAAACAAGTGGAAAATTCAAGAGGATATAAACTGAAGTCTTCTAATACTTAAGATGCATCTACAATTTCCTTTGATAGGCCCTAATTTTGGCTGTACTGCAAGAAAAGTTTATTAGTGAGCAGGTAATCTTTAGCTGCAATTAGAGGAAAGGAAACATAATTACGTATATTATGCCAAGGAAGAAGAGAAGTTCTTAGTGAGTCTCAATTGTCCCAGTATCCCTACAATTCGATATCTGGTGTGGTAACAAACAGCTGTAAATATAATTATGCTATTCCTTATGCTAGTGATTTTCTAAAACATGCACATCTGCTACCCTGGAGTGATCTGCCAGCACTGGCAAAATACTGCTAACAAAACCTGCAGTGCACACAAAGCAATTGTTTCCTAAATTAAATCCAATACACTGGATCTAAGAAAGTTGTAGATGAGGAAATTAGCTGATGTACCTTAGGAGGTGGCTGATAACATTCATGTTAAAATGTGGAGCCTTCCACTGGTGAGTTGCAAAAACAACCAAGAGATTTTGAGCAGTGTAGAACCAGGTGAACACCTACAGGATCGTGTTAAACATCTGCATAACCACCTATTGCTACTTTGTCATGAATTGTCTCTTTCAGCTTTCTGTTCGGGTTCTTAACTGGTCCTTCTTGAGATCCATAATGTCACTCAGGATCCTTAGGTTCAGCACATGCTGGGACTGTGGAACTCCAGTTTTGTGAGGTCAGGACTCTTGCACCACAGGGAAGCACAGTATGCCATGGCAGAGGGGTGACACTGTGTCATGGCAGAGGGGTGACACTGTGTCATGGCAGAGAGGTGACATTGTGTCATGGCAGAGAGGTGACATTGTGTCATGGCAGAGGGGTGACACTGTGTCATGGCAGAGAGGTGACATTGTGTCATGGCAGAGGGGTGACACTGTGTCATGGCAGAGCTGTGACACTATGCCATGGCAGAGAGGTGACAGTGAGCCATGGTAGAGCTCACTGGGCACTGTGAGGATCATTTCCCTCCTGGGACTCTGCTGGCTGGTGTAAATGGATGCCATCCATGAGCTGTGGCCTGACATTGCTGGCTGTTCCTCGGGCAGCATTGTCAGAAGTTTCAAAGAGCATTGCAGGTGAGAAGTCCCAGCTGTGCTTAGGACTGGAGCCCGGTTTTGTGATGAAGATGTGGGGGGGGGACTGCTGGCCAGGACAAGCTGGTTTGGATTCCTGGCCTTGTGAGGCTCTGAGCTGCAGAGCTGGGCTGAAGCACCTCACTCTGCTCTGCAATATACAGGAAGATCTTCTGTCTCCATCTTTCTCGTGACCTTCACACTGCCCAATGCTTTATCTCCTTGAGGGATGCCTTAAACAAATCTGAAGTGTTGTTGTTCATGGTATTTTTATGTAAATTATATGACAAGACTCCTACCAGATGTTTTTGTATATCTCACAGTCCAAATCCTGCAGACATCCTGAGCCTCTTTCTTTTTATCAAGCGACCATAAGGCTTCAAGTATCTCTTGAAGAAAAGCTGGTAGTTAAAGAAGTAATATTTTCCTCAATCTGTCTGATACCCTGAGGAATATTGCCAGCAGAATTAGGAAGCTCTGAATGAGATTTAGACATTTATTATATTACTATGTTTATGTATGTATTACCCTTAACATTTTTCCTCAGCTATCACCTAATGCTGAAGGCTACTTAACTGCACAGTCCATTAATCATTTTCCTTAAAATTTCTCACATAGCTTCAGGTTCTGTCTCCACATGTGTCCTTGAGTGCTCCTGTACCCACAAGGCTGAGCAGCAGAGTACCTGCTGTATGGGGAACTTGGTGTTTCTGGATGCCAGTCTGGCAGCTGAAAGTCTGAAAATTAGAGTGGCATGGTTAGTTGGCCATAGCATGTCTGACAAATTGAGCACTGGTTAGAATTATGATGTTATAAGTAGGATTTTTAGTGCTTTTAGCCTTAGTATAATTGTATTTCTGCGTGATGGTGACATTCACGTATACTCGAAAGGAAATCTGTTCACTGCTTAACATCTCTGAGACTGTCTGCCTCAAGAAAAACAGTGACTCAAATACTGAAGCTACAGTGGAGCCAGAATTTCTCCCATTATTCAGTGGAGGAGAAAGCTGTAGTGTTAGATTGAAGACATCCTTGCCTCCATTTGCTTTCTTCTAGACTTTTTCAGGGATTAAGTGGAGAAAAAAGGGAAGCGAACTAAAAGAAGATAAGAATTATATTAGTGTATATTGCTGAACTCACAGTGCTGGCAGAAATGGATGAAGAAGCAGGATGAGATTTATCACAGGAAAACAGTGGAAGACCCAGGCAGAGACTCGTGAGTTTTATTTTGAGAGGGTGCTATTATCAGTTCTTTCTGTAGTGTGTTCTGTTGGTCTAGTTTGAGACAGAATGATGAGATTGAGGTTTGTTAGTAAAATACCATGAAATTCTGAGTGAATATTCATTGTAAATGAATATTGTGTTGGAGTGTAATTTGAATCAGCTGTGCCATAAAGTGGGTGTTTCCTCATTTCCCATCCCAGTTCACGTGGTTGGCTTTGCATGTGCATTGAAAACATCAGAAGGATTCACTGTTTTCTGACATTGAGGGACATCCAGGATCAAGAGCTATGACAATCATATTTTCTGTGTGTAATACCTGATTACAGCAGGTGCACTATGTGACAGAGAATATGGCAAAGCACACAGACTTACTAATATGCATCAGATTTCATGGCTGCCATGAAACTTCTTCTTTTATCCACACCATATGGCAGCTCAAAACACATTAAATAGCCTTTTTCTTGTGCCTGGATTGGCAAAAACCGTAATCCAACAGCAAATTTCTACATGAAGCCAGCAGGCTCTAACAAAATGACACAGTCACAATTCGGCATGGTATCAAGTGATGGCATTATAGCCATCCATCTGCCAGGCAATGGGGAAACAGGGGCTGAAAGCAGCAGCCACCATTCTAAATTACTGCCATTTTATTTCCTGCAGAACATGGCTCAGTCAATAAATGAGATACATTTCAATGCAAATGAACTTCCATGAAAACATAGCTGTATCTGTCTGCTTTATATATGTGTATATATATATATAAATATTTATATATATATATATATATGCAAAAAATTAATCTGCACACTGCTGCAAAATTAAAATTGCACTCTGACCCTGTGTCCATGCCAGGCAAATGCCGATTCCAAAGTGTTACTCAGAACAGAATGTAAGAGCCAAGTCCTAAGTCTCACCACATGGTAGCAGCATCATCACATCATAGCAGGTTAACGAGCACCAGGAGATGTTGGTATCAGATCCACTGTTGTCATCTTCAGCACACATTGTATAAAATAAATACATTAACGTTAGATCAAGGGATATTGCACAGGTTTAATCAACCAAATCACTTAGTCCATTAAACTGGCTCTGTTTAATTGTATGTTTTTATTATTTTTATCATTTCATCAATGGCAGACTCTGAGATGTGCTGTCTGTAGTATGTGGGGTGATTAGGCTGCCTGTAACCCCATTAGGCTATTGGCATTATGGAAATATTCCTTTGGGAATCTGCAAGAGATGGCCCCTCATAAAGTCCTAAGCTCCCCTGAACCACTGGCTTAATTTTAGTGCTCTGAGGATTTTGGTTAAAATGTGCATAGAAGTTAAGGTTACAGTAACTCCCAAAATAGCCTTGGTCATCAGCAGAGATGTATTTTATGTGCCTCTTTTTTTTTTTTTTTTTCTTTTTTAATATTGCAGTTTTCTTCAAAAAACTGGGTTTATACAACACTGCTGAGAAATATCTGTATGTGGCTTATGTATTTGATCTTTGCAGTCATGTAGTTTTGCATTTTTATAATGCTACAGGGCCCTAAATAACTTGATATTTGCTCTTCTAAGAATTTTTTTATGCCCAAGATATATGATGAAGAACAAGATTTCATGTTATGTTGTACCATAAATAATTCTATATAAAAAAAAATAAAAAAAAAGCAAGGCATGGTTTTCATGCCATTTGGCTCCCTGTCATGTATATATGCTAACTTTTATAAGGATTTATGAAAGGCAGACATGGGATAAAATGTGCCATGTTCTGAAGAAATATGGCTAAGTCCCTGACATTTATAATTTGAAATCTTGACTCATCAAAGAAAAATTTAACAGAAATAGAGGCTAAATATTGCTTGCCCTATGCCTTTCTTCTTGTGGAGGAGATTTCTCACCACATCATACTTTTTAATGCTGCACTCAGCAGTAAAAAAGAATTGAGAATACAGAAGAAAACAGCAGAAAAATAGATTTAAAATAGATTTAAAACTGTATTAAGCTGTCTTAGCACAATAGACTTTGTGGCTTGAAATTGTTACTAAAGATTCAGAAAAGAATACGGAGTAATTTAATAAGATCATACAACCCTTTTTTTTCTGGAAAAATCAGGAAATATGAGCATTGTGTTTCATTTTGACTATGAAAGACCAACAGTAATTTTTTATTACTCAGAAAAGACCTCTTTTTTAGACTGGTCAGAGAAAAAAAGTTAAGTACAGAATTAACACTGCTGGAAGATACCAGAGTAACACAAATATTACAGAGTGCTGCACCATCCTTTGCACACAAATAGAAACCTCAGTTGCTTATCAGAAAGCTGTTCCCTTGTTCATACAAAAGAATACAGATGGAAAAATATAGTCTAAATTCTGGCAATGTAAAACTATGACTTTATGCCCAAGTGCAGCTGGAATAACGAAAAATAATTTTAGAAACTACCTACTTATTAATAATAGCTGCACTTATTCCAATAACATCAAAAACAAATAACAATTGCTTATGATAATTCATTTTCAAAACACTCTTCTGGTCTCAAGCTTATAGTATGATTTAAATATTTTTTTACTAGTTTTGCATAATTTTAAAGATGTTTCTGGGGCGCAACTCATACAAAGTGTTGGAATACTACAATACTTTAAAAGTAGTTTTGAAATGTTCTGTAAGTATGTTAATTTATGTAATTTTTGGTTTAAGGCATGAAAGTTTAGTAAATAAAGTGGAAATGTTGCTAGTATATCCAGTGACTAAAACAATTAAACCGTGGCTACAAAGGAGTCTCTGCAGCTCCAGTAACAGGATTATGCAAGCTGGAGTCTGTTTTCAGATATATTAAATTGAAGCACAGACCCCCAGTCCCTCAAAAATAAAAAAAAAGGCAATTTCTAATGACTGCAATTACTCATCATGCAGGAGCTATCTGCAGCTACATAGGCACATTTAGTACTTTTCATTCATGAATATATGAAAAGGTTTAATTGAGTTTATACAAAGGATTCGTGATGTCTGTCATGCCTTCAGTGACATGATTTTAGTGTGATAGAGTAACTCACTCTGACCTGAGACAGATTGCAAAGGCTTCTCAAAATGTTTGCAATTTTAGTAAGGATTTTATGCGCTGTTTTGATGTTCTGCTTTCATTCTGAACCATTTTCCAGGTTGATGTGAGTTGGCCATGTGGCAATGTTGATAGAGATCAGTACATAAACCAGTTGCATATCTTTGCTGTAGAGCAGCACCACATTCAGTTAGGGAATAACGGTGAGCCAGTGATACATCTGACATTAACTGTGCCTTGATTTGCTGTCAGGATGCAGCCAGCCAGATCAGATAGGACCAAAGCCTCAGAAATGCTGTGTATGTTTCTGCTTTTCAAGGTTTGTCCTTTAATGATAACCCCAGAGCTGTGAGGACCCAGAACTCTGGAAACACGTGTCAGTTCATGAGGGCAACACGACTGCAGAGTTCTGGAGATGAAGGGCACAGAATCTGTGCTGTATTGTGTCAGGTTAAAAATTGCCATAGAGCTTAAAGGTGTATCATGGTTGCTGATGCTGCCTCATTGTCCCTTCCCTTTGTGCTGTACTCTCATTACATCTTATCTGCATTGCCTGCTTTAAGTAATCACAATTATTATCAAAATAACCCGAAGCATGCAGATCCCTACCTGGTGATTGTCTGCCCCATCACCATTAGTCATTCAAAGAGTGAGGATTTGCATAGGAACTCTGGGCTTCTTTCTCAACAACTGTATTGTAAATACACCAATTACCTGCTAGGGATGCTGCAATCATTTTCTTTTTCTGATTGGCTGCTGATTTCAGATTTCTCAAGCAACTTTATGGTGACATAAACACAATGTTAACATTTTAGTTGAGGTAAAGAGTTCTAAAGCTTACCTAAAAAGACCAGGCAACTACAAAAAATAGAGAGCTAGGGTCAAAGGGAGGTTATGGTGTCTTGGGTGATTTATGACTGATTTCTTTGCTTTCCAATCCATAATAGTGTACAAGCCATCAGTGCTCTTCTGTCAGGATTTACTACCATAAGCATATTTTTGTTTATAGTATTTGTTGATTTATCTCTCCCTTCAGTATTGAAATGCTACAGATGCAAAACCAAAGTTACCCTTTAGAGAAGAGTTTTGAGCTGTCAAGGAGAGGAGAAATTCTGGGGAAGGGGAATGACAGAAGATGGGGAGGAAAGAGCAAATTAACAGTTAAATGGGAAAACCAGCTTTGGATTCTGTCAGGCTCTTCACTGATATTTTCAATTAAAGTATGGACTGTTTAGTTTCCCATGTCATGATAATAATTTCATACTTCCTTTCTGTAATAATGAAGTCCTGGGCTAGCAAGGATGGGACCAGTATCCAGCAAGTTCTTCACTGTGGCCCCATTCTGGAAACAAAATTAATTTTCCTGTTAATACTTTTAAAAGTAGAAATTTCTTTCCCATAGCTTTCATCTCTAAGTCTACATGATAATTATTAACTATGATCTTGAGGGGGAAAACTAACCTCAAATAATGCAGAGGCTCAGGATTACTTGTAGGCTGAGTCCTACATGCACTTAAGGCCTTCTTCATGTTCTATATGTAAATGTTAAATTACTTCAGTGTAATTATTGGCACAAAGAAGGTTACACTTATGCAACCTTATTTATGCAGAAATAAAGAATTCATGGATATTTTTTCTGATGGAAGTGAAACAGTGATTATTTAAAAATACCTGGGCCACTCATCATCAGACTTCAAGCTCTAAGAATTTCCAGATTTTTCATCACTGTATTTTTCATTAATATCAATGTGTCAATAGACCCAGAATCTTGAAGTGATGAATTATCTGTGGAAATTTAACCAACCAATCAAGTTAATTTGTTCATCCTTCAGAATTCACCAAGAAAGTAGAATCTTCTACTGTATTCTGAGTACCATCAGCCCCATCTCAAAGCTACAGAGAGAAAATATTAATGCACAATATCTGTGCTGATTCTCTCCATGATGAAAATTTTTCTCTGTGTGCTTATTTTAAGTACTCTGTATGTTCTTTCAATGTCAAGAACTCCCATGCCCCATATACCACCTTTTTCTTTGTAGTGTTCCTATGTAGTAGTTTTGCTTCTGAGTACTGGCTTAAGGTTAAAACATTTCAATCTGATGAAATCTTGGTCAGATGCATGGGGTGTATATTGGAACTTTCCCACCACAGCCGTGGGGAGTTCATTCATTACAAAGTTTGTTTGTTTACACCCATGTAATAAAAGATGAAAAGCAAACCTCTTAGCCAGAGGGTGATGTCTCTTAAAAGAATACAGGATGTTTTTGTTATCATCAAAGTTACAAAGTTGTGTTCAACTGCAGGAGCAAAATTCTACTGAAATATTGGAAATGGACAGTTTTCCTTTCAGTGTTAGGTTCCATCCAAGACAAGTACAATCCACGTATTTTCCCTGTTCTCACTCAAAAGCAGGCAAGAAAGGCCATGTCTCAGAGGAAATGTTGACTGAATGTGGGGCAGTTGTTCTGTAGGGGCAGTTTTTATTTGCTGGTTGTGGCCTCTGTTCCCCTTCATTTCAGTATTTGCTCCACCATTTCCCTTTGCAGGATCTCTGAAGATGTCATTTGGAAATATGTCACAGATCTGCATTCAAACCAAATTTAGTTTGACTGAAAGCTGAACAAATGCAGCAGGATTGGTGAGGAAGACCTGTCTTGGTTAGAGGATAGCAATGGGTCTTCAAACTAAATCTGGGGGATTTTGAGGCAGACTCACATACTGTAGGAGTATCCTGAAATCGTCAGGCTGGCAGCTCACCCTGAGTGAATCTGAGCTTGTGGCCCAGAGTTAATCAGGTGCCAAAGCAACTCAAAGCCTCCTTGTTCCTCATAAAGGGAGAAAATTCATTTTAGTAAGCTTCATCCCTAGCTAGATACTCAGATTTATATTGTCAAATAGGTCCTGAAGTTACTGAGACACTCTAAGGTTTCCTTGACAAATAAAAAGCTGTCCCTTTTTGGTTGATGGTTTGTTTGTTTGGTCAGTATTTTAGTATTATTTTTCATGAGGGCAAAATTATTCTGATGTTTTCTAAACTTGCGTTTGACACTAGCCAAAGAGAGCTCAATATGACTTATACAATGTACAGGGCAGTGGCTTCCTCAGGGCATTGTTTCAAGCACATCATTTTTCAACAACTCCAGAACACTACTTATTGATATTTTAGAGGTGCACAAAAGCTTGAGACTCTGACTATTTTGTAGTTAATTTATTCCCTTGCTGAGTGCTAGCCTAGCAACCACGCTGGCTGAACCAGTCATATTTTTCATCGTGCATGAAGCTCAGCTTTAGGGAAAGGCTCATGCTGAATGGCCTGCTCTGAGATTTGCTGGGAAGGAAATTAAACTGCAGTGCACGGGAGCAAGCTGCCTTTTCTAAAGCCTTCAGTGGGCTTATGCTTTAGCAGACCCAATAACAAATGCACTTTTTCTCAGAGACAGAGGAGAGTACAGTAAGTTGAGAGCTATTCAGAGTGGCTCAACTGCTGCTTTTTAAAAGAAATCCGTCCCTCTCAGACCCCTGCCACATAGGACCTCAAGGCGTTTTCCTCCCTAGCAAGGAGACACAGCTATGCATTATTCAAACATTGGGGCTTTGGAAGCAAACTCAGAAACCTCATGAACACCTTTTGGTTAGATTTTTAACAAGAATACAGGCAATCCTCTCTCTACGTGACTTAGGTTACAGTTTGTCTCATAGTTCTGGGTAATTTGGTATAATGAGTACAATGCAGTCTCAGCCTTATAAGCACGATTAAGAGTATTATTATTATTATTATTATTATTATTAGAGTTTTTTTAAAAAGTTTCCTTAATGGTCTGTATCTTTGCATAAATCTTGTACAAAATATTTATAAAGTACATTCCAGTTGACATTTTGGAAGTAAACATATCCTTCTAAGCAAGTTTTTCTGGTGTTGCAGGATAACCCTGTTGGATATCAGAGGAGGCAAACCTGCAAAAGCAATCTTAGATTTTGAGGATTTGCTCTTTTTCTAGGGGTCTTTAACCTTGAGGACTTTTTTCTGCAGCAATATCACACATAAGAAGAAGTAGGCCTGAAGTTTATACATCAGTTTGCAATGTCAGATATTAATTAACCTCTAGTTTTCAGGGTGCAGTTCGTCTTCTGTTTTCTTCCTCACAGAGGAGGAAGTCCGTGTACAGTGCATGGAAGGCGTGCACAGGGTTATTATTCTGACTGTTTTGGGGCAGTGCTGTTAATTCACACACCTCCTGGCAAGTTAAACAGAAGCAAATTTATTATTACCTATTGTTGAAAGATGGGAAGATAAGTTAATGAAAAGCTGATGTAAGAAAACAAGAATGCCAGGCACACTTGAATTCCTGTAGCCCACCCTGCTGTTGTTGTTGATGAAGGGGAGGTGGCAGAGCAATTACAGCACTGCCTCCTTTGCTTACCTGTTTTACCAGTTGTTTCTGGAATTACTGACACATTGATTCAATTCAAATTTAGGATCTTATGCTCCTTCATAGACATACTTCCCCAGATTTGTCTACATTTTGAACATATCTATAATTTTTACTTCACAACATCCTGTGATTCTGAATTTCACCACTCAACTATGGGTTTTGTTGGAAAAAAAAAAAACAACACCAAAAAACCCATCCAGAAACCCTATCTTTTTTTTTAAAAAGTTATTGCCCCAAAAGTTCATGGGACACCAAAACATTATTTTGCATTGGGAAGCTGTAAGTAATCACTCACTAGTCACAAAGCTCTCATTATTTTGCTCTCTATGAGATTTTCCTTTTCTCTCAGTAGGTCTTTCCCAAAGTGATGCCTATTATTCAGGATAGTCTTGTATAAAATAGATGACATTTTCTAGTTATTTTCACAAAATTCCTTTTTGCTTTTTTCTGAAGAGTTTTACTCTGTCATTCTGAATTAGGTGAGCAGAGGTTCTGTTTGACTTAATGATTTTTTCCAGGTGGGATATTCTTAAACAGGAAGGACTTTTTTATTTTAAAAAAATAGACATAGAAATAAAATGTCTGTAAGTGACGCTTCCCGAAGTTTGTGTGCATTTAACTTTACCTTTTCTGAGGTATTGTCTTACAACATATCTTGAAAGCCATGACACAAAGTTTATTTGCAGTTTCCTTGGCCAGAGAAAGAATATTTAGAGCATTATTCAGCATAAATGTAACTGGGTGAGAGGGTTTTCAAAAAATGGAACCTAGAGTAGCAGCAGTACTAATATGAATTTTAAGGAAGCAGCTATGAATTTTAGGTTACTTGTTTTGCTGCATCTTGTCTCTGGCATGAGCAGCAAGACCACACTGTTTGGTTTCATACTCTTGCATCAATCAGAATTTATTACAACTGTTCCAAAAGGTACTTACACTCATCTGTGTCAATTTATTACTCCTCTTGACATTTTATCACTAAATTTTTTTCTTCACTGAAAAGATAATTCTCACAAAGAAAAGAACTTTCCAAAGCAGTCCGTTTATGTTATAGCTATATCTGACTTCACAGTTTTCTAACAGTTGGATTTATCCACGGCAAGTCTGCTAACATGAGAACATTGTTCATATTTCTTATTTTCAGTATATATTACTTATATTTTTTAGAGTTTAAGACTACTTCTATGTGTGGTTTATCTATTTTTATTTTTTTTTTCAGTTATGCAGACAGTATTTCTCATTTACTTAGCTCTGTAAAAAGTGAACGGAGAAACAGGAGCCAGAAGCAGCTGTGGCTCCCACCCCTTTTTTGTCCCTCAGCAGTTGGGATGCATTGGGGGTACTTCACTGCTGAAGTACTTTTCTCTAACATCGTTTCTGAAAACAAAACTTGGGAAGAAGAGTCTCAAGATATTGCCAAAAATACACTGTCCTGCATGACTTTGTTTTTAGCAGTTGGGCCAGCTCAATCCAAAGAAGTAGCACATTTTTTCAGATGCAAAATGTAGGTAAGTGCCAGTGGAGTTAGACCGTTGTGAGGCTTGGTTTCCTTTTTGTTCTTTAGGAACTGCCCTGTGCAGGGGAAGGTTTTTCCCATTCTGTGTCTGCATAGTTACCTCACATGCACTGTGGGGCTTATGCATTATGTCTCAAGGACTTGACATTATCTCCAGCTTCACATTATTACTGATTCATTTCAGGGCACACATTGTTCCCCATTGAAATCTGGTTCCATGCTAATCACCATGCTCAGACTCCAGATACAGCATCTTCCTCTGATAAAACAATGTCATTCAGGGGAAGATGAAATGGTAATTATAATCAGAATTCAAGCTGGCAAGAGATGGAGCAAAAATTAAAAGTGCTAAATCTGTAGCATTTTGATTATCTGAAAAGTCCCCAGATTTTGCAGCAGAGCTGCGTTTAAATATGTAGTAAAGTGGCTCCTTGTAAATCAAGTCATAATTGTTCAGCTCTAGGTTGCAGGAGCCAATTTCAATTTTCTACTTCTCTACAGAATTCTCAGCTTTGATTAAGAGCAGAGGTATGAATAATAGGCTTCCCCCCATTAAATACACAGTCAGGAGAAAAAAGAAACAACCACATATTCAAGATGAATTGTACAAAGTTGCAAGACATTTCTTTTAATATTGAGATTAAATTCCAGTCTTATAAGTATACAGTCTCACTTATTAAAGTGAAATGAGATGGATAATGAGCTTCTGTAATACCCATGGCCACCTCAGATATGTCTGTGGTGTTCACTAACATTACAGTATTCATTATACATTTGAAAATCATTTAGATTTAGCAACTTCCAAAGATACTTATTCAAGGTTTGTTGGTGAAAAGGAGAGTAAAAAGCATTTTCCCAAGAAAAACATCCATTAAACAGCATGTGTGATTTCTTACAGTCTTGACCAGTGAACTTTGTCAGGATCTGTACTGTTCCCCAAATAAAAACTAGCCACTTCTGGCTGCAGGCCAAATGTATTTTTTTTTTCTGTTTAGACACAGCTGTTTGAAACTCCAGCAACAACATTTAACTGGTCATTGTTCTGGTTTTGTATGGAGTATGAGTTATGTTTTCTGAAAATTTATCTGCATGGCCTCTAGTTCTTCTATAGTGTTGGTCTTATCTACTTTGAATTGTAAAGGTTTTGCCCTGAAAGTTCATGTACACTTTCAGAGAAATTTCAGAAGCGTAGTATCTTTTATTTCACAAGGACAGCATTACTATTATGGATAGAGGATTTGGAAAAGCTCTGTTTTCCTAAATATTTTGTTTTGAAAAGTACTTGCAGACCTATGAATATGCTTGCTTCCTGGTTGGTTCTGCTACAAAATACAGTTGGTATTAGAGCAAAAGAATCAGGTAACTTTAAGAGGATAGTTCTGTGGTGAGTTTGCTGTGCTCATTAACTTCTCACCATAATACCATGTAATGTCTGTGATCTCTAGTTAACCCATATTTTCTTTAGCAGAAAAATAAGCAAAGCAGGAATTTAATGAAGTGTCTAGAGGACTTTCTTTGCAGCAAGTGGCTGTACTGAATTCACTGCCTAACGCTGAATAACCAGCAGGATCCTTCAGCATCTAGCAGATGCTACTTAAGGTCTTTCATTATCAAAACCAGAATGTAAACACAATTGCATAGAACTATATCTAAATTGAAAGAGTTCAGATAATATAGCCTAAAAATCAGATTAAAGCTTTCCCAGTGTCTGTTGAGGCTCCATGCCTTCCCTCCCTGAAGCCCCTGAGTGATGCCAGGGCTGTGGCGGTTTCTGTGAGGAGGGTCACAGTTCTCTGGGTCAGCCCTGCCTAGGGCTGTGGCACAGCTGCACGTAGTGGGAGACTTAGAAATGAGGAAAGAAGGTCTTGAGAGAGGGGAGACTTCTGCAAATATTTGAAATGCTGATGAATATGCACTAACACAGAACAGCAGCACATCAGGAATCTTTGCCAGAAATGCAGTATCATTTTAGTGACAGTATTAACAGCGTGGGAGCTTTGTGAATTAAAATAGCAATTCCTTCGTCTAATCTCAGGCATCAGCATGAAAACAGATCACCTGGAGGACTCAGGTAGAGAGGGATTGCCCTGTGTGTACAGCACAGCACAGCCACGTGTAACATAAGGAACTGTACCTTCTGAATAGGTCTAACAATAGTATGGCAATTTCTCTGATCCTATGAAATGTCCAAAATAATTGATTTTGTTTCTCTCCATTTTGTTTTAAATGAAGTTGAGAGTGGAGAATTTATCTGCTTGATTCCCATTAAAGCTAACCAAGAATGTTTCACTAATTGTAATGTTACAGGGATTTGTAACTGATTTGAATGAGTTTAATTGATTTACTTCTATGGGCAGGCCTTAAAAGGAATACCTGAATATGCCTTGCAAGCAAAGAGAATAACAGAGGCTTTGTGTAAAGTGCTGGTTACTTTGCTGTAAAGCTAGATATGTTTTTCTATAAGAAGAAAGGATTAACTTTTATGTCTATTAATGAATTTTTTCTTAAGACTATCTTATAATAAAAAAAAGGTTTTCTGTATTTTATTTTTATATTGTCTTAAGGAACACAGGGATATACTGTAAAAATAAGAGTTTCTTTAAAATTTAAACTGTACCAACAAAACCATAGGTGTTAGAGCCATGATTTTAAAACTTTGTCGAGATTAGTGCCTTTTGAATATTTTCCCTTGTGCCTTAGGTTCTAGCAAACACTGTTAATAAAATCCATCTTTAATGATTTTAAGCTCCTTTAAATAACAAGATGTAGAAATAGATAGTGCAATATAATGTAAGATAACGTGTCCTTTGGAAGAGAGGGAGCTAAAAAGAGGAAGCAAATAAACCTTTGTGTCTTTACACCATTTTGGTTTTGGAGCTCTCTGCCTACAGAAACCCTAGGTGCTACAAAAGAAAATAATGAATTGTGTAGTTGTTCTTACCCCGCTATTTATATTCTAAATCTGAATTTTAATATTTGACCGTTACATGAAGCAATTCAAGAAGTAAGTTTGAACTTTCTAATTTCAATTCTCCTACTCACTGAAGCTGATTGTAGTGTGACAGTGAACAGAATCCTCCTGAACACCTTCCCACCAAAGAGGAGCTTTCCTGTTGTGCAGGTGCATCTGCCTCCTGCTGTCCCCTGCCATCACAGCCAGCCTTGTCTGTCCTTTGGAAAGCAGGAATTGTTATCCACTTTCAGCTTCAAGCTGTGACAACATCCAGCAGAAGAGGCAGAACAAAGCAACACCCACCTTGCTGCCTGAACTCTCTCCAGGCCCAGCAGTGTCCATCCAATCTGATATAAATATCCCCTTCTGCAAGGTCGTGTGTTTAGAAACTGTTCCTGCTGTTCAGACTCCCAATTAACAAAAAACACAGACACTACTCAGGGTAACTCTATCAGATTTAAGAGATAAGGCAGGTCTGGTAGAGATGCCACGTCCCTAAATTGCTCCTTCCCTTGACTGGATTTGCCAAGTTTATTGTATATTTTCCTGTGAAAACAACAGAAATGCAGAATAGAATTGTATTTCTGTAGGATTCATATCAAGTGTAAGGAAAACATATATTTCTTCTGCTTGTTACTAGTACATCAAGCCAGCTTTATGTCTCATGTCAGTAGATATTTTTTGACATAATTATACTACTCTTGTTGCTTTACTTTCTAATCAAGCTGACTTGGGCAAAACTACAATTATAATCAATGCTTATATTGACAGAGGAGAGTGATAATGGGGAACAGCAGAGGAGTAACAAGCATGGTTTGTTGTTCCTTTTAAGAGACTGCAATAAGAACAGCAGTTCCATAGCCTAATTTATAAACAAAACCCACAATTTGGGAGGGTCCCAGTGGAACAAATTTTGTCATCCTTGACAAATATTCAAGCTGTCTGTGTTAATCAAACTGTATTTTAAACATTCTGACACTCTAGGTGACTTAATCTGATCCTGACAGTCTTTATAATATTAGGTGTGGTCAGTTTTAACCTGAGTTCTGTTGAATGCTCATTTCTGCTGAAAATTGAGATATCAATCCCCTTTATTGGGAGCAGAGAGAGGAAAACAAATCTGCCCATCTTTCACTGCCACAACTGGAATGCCAGGCTCTGTGCTCTCAGCTTCCCTTCTCACCTCAGAGTTCATCCCCTCTTTTTGCTGAATATAAAACTGCCTTTAAAAGGAGAAGCGCAAGGTCACCCATACTCAGTAGTCTCAAATCCAGCACCCAAAGAGCCCCCAACAAAATAAGGAAAGGTTGATCCTCCCCACATTAGGCTGGTGAAGCATCTCATCTGCCAGCCAGTGGCATTCCTCCTTCCCTGAGTGCTGAGTGAATGTGGAAATGGAGAGCACTGCTCCCTCTGTGTCACACAGAGTTTTCCTAGAGGGAGACACAGTGAGTTAGACACTGAGCCTGCAGGAAAGACTCTTCTGAGGCTTGTAAACAAATTAATTGCCTATACACAGCCTTGATCAGGACACCTAATCCCAGGAGAGCACACGGGATCAGGTACAGTGTGTAAGATTATGAGGATGGTTGTCTGTGCTGGGTAGCACAGCATTGTGCCTCTGTCAGTTGTGTCTGCCTGTTGCTGAGGGAAAAGTTTAAAGAGCACTGAAACTGTGTATGGATAGTTCACAAGGTTACTGTCCCAGCACCTCAGTGTCTCAGTACCCTCCCAAGCCAGGATGGACATCTGTACATTTGAGAACATTTCCCTAACTTTTCTGACTGTTTTTTCCAGCCCATATGAACATTTGGCCTCTCCTTTACACTCTGGCAATGGCCATCTATGGACTTTTGGGCTATGCGTGGCCTTGGTTTTGTGCTGCATGAGGATGTAATAAAAACATACTGTGGAGGATCAGCTTATTAGTTGGTTGTTGGGTGGCTCATGGTGACCATCTGTGACTTTTTTGGGGGATTGATGTTAATTATATTTGCATCTCTATATTTAATGGTACGTGGACTGTAGTGTTCTGCATGTGCTGGAAAAGGCTGGCACTTCCTCTTTGAGGAGCTAGGGACAACATGTGGATTTTTAGAGCTTTTTAGGTCCAGATGTCAGAGGTTTGGGTAGTGGACCAAAGTGGAACAAAACCCCTCCTTTTCTGCTGGGATGGGGAAAGCACTTTATCCTAGCAAGATGCCTTAAACAAAGGATGCTTCAGGGAAACGTTGATATAATAACAGTATCAGGAATCAGCCTCCGAGGGAGTCTGGAAGTACTATCTCTTTGTCCAAATAAATTTTAATTTAAACGTTATCCTTGTTAAATATAGAGGCATTCTACTTGGTAATTCTTTAAAATGTCATGCATTTGGTGCCACGTAGTTGATGTATTGCGTGATATTTTTGATTCAGTAGGAGACATATTTGAATCACATGGCGGATTTGATTTACTGTAGGAGATATCTGTTGTGATAGATGATGCATCTCATCCTGCATTGAATAAGCAGTGATTCAACAGGGATGTGTCTGATTTGGTGAATAAAATATTGTATCTGATTTTGATCAATTTTTCCTGTAATGCACACATTTATTTTAATAGTTGATGCATTTATTTTAGTTTGACGTGTATCAAATTCTTCATGTAATGTTCTTTCTTCTGTCAGAATGATTTATGGATTTTACAAGAAATAGATATATATTTCAATTAAAAGTAAAACGTTCATTACTGGCTGCCTTGCATTCACAATATTCACGAATATCTCAAATTCTGCTCATGTCGGCATTTGGGGTGGTTGGTTGTAAGGCCTCTGTAAAGAGTAAGCAAAAACATTTCTTTGGCAAAACCTTCAGTGTGTTCTTATGTGAAGGTAGATTGTCTTTTTGAAGAGAAATAGATCCTGTTTATGCGTCACATGAAGAGCTTCTGTGTGTGACACAGATATTTAAAAGTATTAATAATACATGGGTACTTCATAATCATCATCAACTGGGCTCTTTTCCTGCATGCAAATGTTCAATGAGTTTTCAGCTGGAATAAAAAGATGGAGAATTTAGGGCCAGAGATTTTTACTTTAAGGTATTATTACTCTGATTTTTGTGTTTGGTTTGTTTCTGGTGTTTGTTTTTTGTTGGGTTTTTGTTTGTTTGTATGTTGTTTGTTTGTTTGTGGGGTTTGTGCCATAAGTTTGCTCCTTTCCTAACCAGGAAAACAGCAATTTGTAGAGCTTCTGATGACCTCTGATCTGTAGCTGATCAAGCAGTCACACAATATAATTTCGTGCATATTTTCAATAAAGGGTAGACCGCAATACATTTTAGCTGGTACCAAATTACCTTATTTTGTGTATTTAAATTTTGCAGAAGTAAAGGTCACTTCCCTGGATTCTTCTTATTGTATTTGGTTCCATGCTATGAAAACAATTATATTAGGCTTAGCCCTTCCTGACCTTTTGAATGTTACTACTTTTATTTAATTAAAAAAAAAAAAAAAAATTCTGCAAGAAGGAAACTGATATTAAAAAAATTAAATTATTAACCACTCCTCAGGCTGATACAAGATTATATAAAAGTGTAGCCAACAGAAATGAAAAGCTGGAACAGGATTGAAAGAGACGATGTGAAAGTGGAACTAACGATAAAAGCTGGTGCTCCCCAGCAGAGGTGTCCCAGTGGGAGGCTGGGAGGCTCAGCCTTCCTCTTTCCCCTCTCTCTCACAGTGGATGCAGGGCTGTGCTGGCACTCTGGAGAGCCCAGGAGTGCTTGGCCACAGTGCTTTGTGCTGTAAGTCCCCAGTTCGTACAGCAGATAACGCTGAGCTCCTCTGGGATCTCCTGATGACAAGAGTCAGGCCTTGCTGTTTTAGCATAAAATAATTGTCCTCAGTAAGGGGAAATGGGATTAAGAGATCAGGTGTGTTAGTGTTTCCTAATTTTGATCCATATCTATATATATTACTTTAGTTTTTAAGGTAAGAAGTCTTTTACACATTAAACCTACAGCAGGAGATCCTCTTTATCACTTCAGAAGGAATATGAGATTAGAGAGGTGCCCTCACCTCAGCCTGCCTGGCAGGATATGTAAAGTAGTGATAAAATGGCTCATCTCCTCTGATGGAGGTGTAGCTTCAGGTTGAGCACTCTCTGCTTTCTAGGAACCATTTCTGAGTTCCCCCAGGAATATTCTGCATCTAAGCACTGATCTTTCCTGAGCAAGCTGCCAGGTTTGGAAAAGGGAAGAACTAAGTGAAGTAAAACCGACTGTGTGACCTGGGTCAGGACAGGTATTGCTACCTTAGTGTGCATTTTCCAGTTTGTTTTGTGCTTCCTTAGCATATGAACAGAATAGGTGCAGGGGCTGGAAGGCATTCCTGGTGCCTGTAAGCCCAGGGGGGATGAGGGATGCTGGCTGCAGGCAGGCTGAAACCTCTCTTCCATCCCCAGCAAGGTTTTCCCTCAACTGGAATTTACTCCCTACAGTGAAATGCTTGGGAAAATGTCTAGGGCCATATTGTCCTCAAGGCTCTGGGCTAGTTTTGGACAAGTACATCTGTACAATAGAGAAAATGTCGTATGATGTTAGATAATAATAGTTTTCTGTTCACCTTTTCATCAGAAAGATGATTGACTTTTGATTCTGAGCTTTTTGAGAAAGAAACTTTATTGTTCACGCATCCAAAGCCAAGCTTTGTTCAGCTCTTGGGCAGCTTTCACAGTGTTCAAGTACTTCAACAATTGTGAATTTGGATATTTAAATGCTGCCAAACTCTTTAATATTTTATATTAAATTTTATTAGAAGTTCTTGAAAGCTGTGAGCAGTAGTTTCTGCGAAAGATGGTAAAAAGCCCTTTTAAATGTCTGCATATGGAGACCCATTCACAGATAAATGACAACAATACAAGTTTCTAAACTTGTAAAAAGTTGTCATTTTGCTTTCTTCTTGAGCAGCTGGGCTATTAAATTACCTGGGCTGTGTAATGGACAATACACAGGCTGTTGAGAATCAAGTATAAAGCCAAACATGTGGCCTTTAAAATTTTTTCTGACTTGTTACAGCATGTAGCGCGGCATTATGCCTTCTCACATTGGCGTGATAGGCAAGTGAAACAAGACAGTTCATGCTAATGAACAGAGAAACACAGCAGTTTGCTAGTTACCAAATTCACTTAGAGTATTTCAGGGCATTTGGAAGTATTATGGGAGAGACAGTTATTGCTGAGAAGAGCTCAGCTGTAATGAAATTAGGGATGTGAAAACCATATGTTTGCCTCTGTTTTTCCAAAGCTTGAAATGTTCTCTTACTGTATATCTGCATCTTCTCTCTGCTCTAAAATAAAGACTGTGCTGCAAGATCACTTGACTAGGGTACAGGGTACAGATTTAAATATTAATTGAAAATACATTTAATCTCAGCATGGTTTGTTTCAGATGGGTATCTGGCTTTATGGCCTTTATACCCAAGGCACATTTGTGTGTTGTTTATGATTATAATGAGAGAAAAACAACTGCAAATGTGTCCCAACCCTTTCACAATAATAGCACTTTGTAAACCATGAAGGCAAACAATTTTTAATAATCATAAAAATTTCCATGCTTGCTGTTGCCTGCTCTTCTGTTTGGCCAAGTTTACAAAGTGCAGTATGAATATAGGCTGGATATTTTTCACTTCAAACTGTGGTCAGGTTAGATTGTTTCCTCTAACTTTTCAGGTGCACCTAAACTATCCAAGACTAGGAGTGTTCACTAGTTTTCATAAAATTCATCTTTATTGTCTCAAAGTAGAAGCTGTTTCCAAACCACTCAGTACAGCAAGGACAGCTGGGAGTGCCCTAAGGTCGCATCTGTCTGTGCTGTGCTCTGACCCTCGCCCATCAGTTCCTTGAAGTGGAACAGTTCTCCCTGTACTGCACTTGAGCTGGTCATTTCAGGTGAGGGAAGGCAGTCAGCATCAGACAGAAACCAATTTTTCCCTCCTATTAAACTCCAAACATGAAAGGTAAGAAGTGCAGACAACTTTGTCATCTCCCTGTCTCGGTTGCTGAGTGACTGACACGGGTGGGTAGCTGGCTACCTAGAGGGGAGCTCTGGACTCCTTTCAAACCCTTTATTGCCCTGCTGTGGTTTTTTATGGCTGAACTTCATGAGGACTGGGCACACTGCAGAGGATGGGTGAGAGAACTTAAGGGCAGGGAATTAATTAGAAGCTGTCAGTGACTGAAAGGGAGTGGGTTGGCTGAGTATGAGGGGCTCAGCAGGGTGTCAAAAAGTGCTAAAAATGATAACACCAAATTGTTTTGATCTTAGGTGGGAACACAGAAATATTGCCTTAGATAATAAAGAAAGGTATAAGAAACATTCTTTAGATCTTTCCTAATGTACTTTCAAAATCTTGGGAGGTAGTTGAATGGACACAGCGTTTTCTGTGGAGTTCTGAATCGATTTAAAAAATAAGAAGGTTCTGATGAGTGTCATGCATAGAAGGATAGAAAACATGCCCAGTCCTCTTCACTTCTTCAAGATTATTCTGGAGGAACATGATAGAGTTTTAGCTTCTGCAGTAGATTGACCAACCTCATTCTGTGATTAAAATTATCTTTCTAAGGTCATTTAGCACCTCTGAAATTCTTTCAAGTATGCACCAGAGCACTGCAGTGAATAACTATCAGCCCACATTTGGGCAGTATAACACGTTATAAAGATTAGGCAACGTTATTTAAGATAATTGTCTCAATATTCTGTCAATTTACAACAAATTTTCCTTCTTATTATAATTTTTTTTTGAAGAGTTGAAAACTCTCTGCATGATTGGAAAGATCTTTCTTTCTGATTTGGTATAAAGGTGTTACAGTGTACTCCAGGCTACTTTTTTCTTTCTGATATTTTTCATTTTTAAAGTCTTTCTTTTGGACTTTCAAGGACCTCAGTCTTTCACCATTTCTATTTTTCCTTATAACTTCATGCTTTGGGCTGGCAGCATTTGAAATTGTCTTTCTTCGTTGACCTCTGGGAGCTTTATTTAGACCTTGAATATGTTTATATTACAACTGGAAACAAATGGTGGCTTTTACTACTGCAGTCATGTTTACTTGGATGGGATGTGGCAGGTCAGACCCATATAACACCCCCCTCTGTCCTCGCAGCATGAGATACTGTTTACTTCTAAAGCTGCAAGTCCCACTCCAGCTGGACTTCAGCTTTTTGAGGCTGCTTCTTACCCAGGCCCAAAGCTGTTCTTATTAGCTGTATAAAAGTCTCACCCTGCAGTGTTATTCTTGCCATAAATTGCACACTCATTGCTAACCCCATTTCCTAACTGAAGAAAATAAGACCCAGAGTGTTTAAGGGTGTGGTTTCCACGTTCAGAAATGCACCAATTACCTGTGCTCAGTTATTGTAGCTGCACACACACACACTGTGTACTCTAGAAACCAATTCAGTGTATTAGATTCTGTTTCTATGTGCATTTGAACATTTGATGTTCATATTTGTGTGCTGGAAAAGCAGCTGTGCACAGCAGGGCAGGAGCAGCTCCCAGTGAGTTCCACAAGGTCATTCAGCAAATGAATATCGAACCTGAAGGTGGATAACAAGTCGCTCTTTTATTAAGTAGAAAATGAACTGTTGAAGAAAGTTTCTTCCAGGTTATATTGTCCGTTGAGTTTAAACACGTTTTCCAGTCTCTTAGTGCCAGTTTCCCTATTGTTCTGCTATGGAAAATTCACTATGAACTGTGCAGCAATGCCATTTCTAAAAGATGGGAATGTGAAACAGTAGTATACATACTTTAATAATAAAAATCTTATTGCTACAACAAAAGTGTTGTTCCAGCTCTTTTCCTTTGCAGCAGAACAGTGGCACCCAGTGGCCATTCATGCAACAATACTAGCCACTAAAATTCCACAAGCTCGAATATCAGTACAAAGAAAAACGGAAAGAAAAATAAATCAGCGCTTGTGTGTCTTTTGTTTCTGTATGCCTATAAATATTCCTTAAAACCCTGTAAGTTTTGGACAAATTTCAAGGACATTTCATGCTCTCTCTGTGTTAACCCTAGAATATATATATGTGCTTGCAGGTATGCCTATTACAGTTCCATTTGGATTTGTTTCTAAAAATAAATTTGCTTGTTTTTGCTTTTAAAAAATCTATTGGCTAAATGGTTGCAGACAAATAATAATTCACTTCCCCTTGACTCTGCATTATAGCCAGGAATGCTGTGGACTTGGAAATCATGCCAGAAGACAAAGTTTTGTAGTTGTCATGAAGAACTGATCTCCAGGTGGCATTCTGAATAAATGGGTGCAGCTCTCTATATAAATACACACAAATGTAGACCTGCCTGATCAACCCTTTAGCCCTGTGCTGAAGTGAGCCTGTTACTTGGGCTCACCTGGGCTTACAGTAAAGACTTTATTACCAGAGGATTGGAGTCTTTTTCTGGAGTGAGTCTTCAACTGCAGTTGTCTTTCCATCTGCAATTCCATTTTAGACCAGGGAAGCCTTTTCTATCAAAAATTTTCCCATGAAAAATGTAGGTTTTAACATTTAAGATGCTCCACCAAACCCCAGTTTCTTATCAGAAAATAACCAGCCATCTCAGCATATAATCTCTTTCAGTTCATATGAGGGTTAAATACAATCAGGTGAGAAAACTTATGAGTAACTTCTGTGTCTATCTTAAGATTTTGTGCAGGCACCCTATTTCAGATAATGCATAAGCATGTATTTGCCCCATATTTATAGGCAGAAGATCTAGGATCTGTCTATCCATGCCCTGAACCTAAAATAGATGGTGCATAAACCCTCTAAGTTTACAACAGTAAAAGAATTTAATGTATTAAACAGCTATTCTTGGGTTATAAAATATTTCTAGTTTAAAGAAAGTTTAAAAAGCTGAGTTCACTTGCTTGCATATTGGAAGCAAAGTCAGTTTGATGTTTGAATTGGCAATGGCTTCTTAGCTGGAAAACTCATATCTTAGGTTGAATTATTCTAAATCAGACAATAAAAATGATTTGAAGGAGAACTCAGAAATAAAAAGTAAAAAGGCTTTAAATAAGGCATGTTTAATGTCCCATGAGTCAACAAAATTGCTTTGTGGTTTAGACTGATTTTATATTATTAATAGGACTGTACAACAATCTGCTACAAATCCTTTATTCCATTGGTGATACCTTTTGCCTAGTGCAAGCCTAGAAAGTATGCATACAGCAGAGAAATAATTGTGAAATTAAGATCTAAAAAGTTGAAAAATTCCAGGTGTTCAGGATTTGATTAGAATGTTCAGCCACTCTGTGAGTAATTGCAGTTGGACTTGCCTTCTATACACAGTTTCTTCTTGACTTGGAATTCTTCTCCTTTTCTGAGAACCAGAGAAGAGATTAAAAGCCTGAAGAATAAAAAAATGGAATTGTGTGAACAGTTTGTAAAGTACAGTATCACAAGATGTATTAAAAAAAATTGCTACTAATAATCTTTTAGCAGATAGGGTACAAGTGTTTTGTACCCCTTTGTTGACAGCCCATGAGAAATACCTGAAAGCTTTTCTGACACTGGGAAATGTAAACAAAAAGCTTGTTGCCTGTGAGTAAAATTTTCTGAAGTTTTTCTGGAGCAGTCATTTTTTTTTACAGATATCTCATGCTCCCACAGAGTGTTGAAAGCTGACGGAATGAGTTCCAGGCTTTGGATGGCAAGGTGTAGGAAATCAGAGTGACAAGAGCCTGGCCTGGTGTGGTACATGGCCAGTGTTTGTGTGTGGGAGAAGAAACTGCTTGTCCTTCACAAAGGACAGGAGACTGCAGTAGCCCAGACTCCAGGCAGTATTAGATGTGCAGAGGGAGAAAAGAGATGTGAATCTCTTTGCAGAGAGTGAAGAGGAAGCGCTTGAAGTGAGGGCAGCTGGCTGTTGGATATCCATAGTGAAATGAGGCTGGAAAACCTTGGGCTGAGGACTTTGGCCATAGACCTGTGAGAATGTGCCCTGGAAGCTGAGGGACCAAGAGAATCCAAGAGCAGGAAGGAGTTCTGGAGATTATGTGAAGAATAAGTTAGAGAATTTAATATAGAGATACTAGAGTATAGGCAGGAGAATGAGGGGACCAGAGAGTTAAATGAAAAGGAAATAGTTGAAAGACAGATGAGATGTTTAGAACGTTGACAGAAAAGGGTAGGTATGAAGTCCCTGAAGACTCCAGGATTCACCTCAGAAGGAGAAGATTGACAGACCTTTAAGAAAGAACTTGAGAGAAGGGCTTGAACTTGTCCTTTGTTTTCTTGGGGGCTGGCTACCTGGGACGATCATGGAGATTTTAGTGTGTCTAGAGAACTGAACTAATTAATGAGGTGAGGCAAAGGTTCAAACCTACTCAATGTGCTGAGGAGGAGAAAAAGGCCTGAACTCCTGAGAAAACCTGATTATGTCACCTGTAAGGCAGAAGTTCTCTTTAGACTGTTACATGACTCTGAGGTGCATTGGGAATTTTTACAAGCACAACTCAATTTGGAAGCCTAAAAATGAAAACATGAGCAGTAAAAATAGAGGGTGCAGAAAAGTTTTAGGGTACATATGTAAACAAACACTGCCTGCACTATCAGAAACCCCTGAGAAGGAGACATGTATTTCTAAATATTCCCATCTTAGAGGTCATAACCCATCTTTTCTCTAGCAGATCACAAGTGTATTGTACACCCACGAGGAAATAGTTGTGATTGATATAGTAGGAAATGAGTACCATTGGTCTTTTCATTCTTATTTTTGTAAGTGGTAAGCTTTTATCCTCCCCATCCTTCTCAAAAAATTAAAATATCAAGTGAATTTATCTATGAATCCTGTAGGCCTTTGTATCCCGTGAATTGTAAGAACTAAGTAGTTAACATTTGTAAAGCATATAATACAAATTTTAAGAGTCTTCAGATTTCATACAATGTTCTGTTGAAGCTGTGTGCATTGAATTGGGCTTTATTTGGAATATTTGTTTGTTTGTTTGGTGCTTTTTAAAGTTTGCAACAGCAGAGTGATCTTATTCAGGCTGCTGACTCCTCTTGTTGCAGCAAGAAAGCGGGAAAAACTGGAGAGGACAACAGCAGGAGATTACTTCTGCAAAGTTTGTGGTTAGACTTGAATGTGTGATTAAAAATATGGGTTTGTATGAACAAGGCCACTGAGATGATTACATGGTCCTCTATTTTAACTAAGGCTTTTCCTTTGTTAAGAAAATACCAGGAAGAAGAACTTTAAGAGCAAAGGTCCCCAGCTATATTTGTTGGTGTCATCAGGTGTGTTGGATGTGGGTATGGCTGACTGCAAATATTGCCTTTTTCCTAACCTGGAAATGAAACTTGAGGTAATTTTAGTAAGGAGGTGTAATATAAGAGTGGATTTTTATTTGGAGGCCTTCAGGAGAAGTCATGGAAATATGTCCACAAAAGCTCACACCCTCCAGGGGTGAATAAGTTTTTTATAGATTTTAGGAAATTAGCAGAATTGATAAAAAGCACCAATTAGGAGGACAAGTGGTGATGCAATTCCCCCCACAGGTCCAGCCCCTTCTCTGGAGCCCCCTTTCAAGCGCTGGTTGTGCTTTGTCCATGAGAATGGATCTCCAAGAGTTGTTCTCAGCCTTGTTCTTGTTCCCAGGAAGAACCAAGATAGCACAGTAGCCTTGTACCTCCTAGGGCTTGGAGCTCTGGAATTTATTTTGTCTTTCTGCCTAGGGAAAGGCCATGAAAAATTACTGGGAAATCTAGTCCCTAATGCAGTAGATTACAGAGTGGCAAATATATGTGTGAAGAATACAGAAAACATATAAACCCAAACCCAAACCAGCATCACAATAACCACAGTAACCATCCTGAGTCTCACTGTAGCTACTCAAGGGACCCTCCGTGTGCCCCTCTGCCATCAGCAGCTGTCCCCACCTGCAGGACACCCCAGTGCCCAGGTCACCCTCAGCCACGGCAGGGGGTACCTGCTGTCCCTGCCAGGGGTGGGACACCTCCTGTCACACGTGGGGGCGGGAGCAGGGCTGACCCCTCTCCTCAGACAGGCCCCGGACTTGTTTGTTTGAGGGAAATCAATAAATGTCGATAGAGGATTTTTTACTGAATCCTAGAGGTCAGCCCTGGGCAGTGTAGTGTGTTCTCTCAAGGAAATAGTGAATGAAAAATTTTTGACTAGAGAGATTTACTGACTGTGTGGTTATCCAGAAGGTTAAGGTCTCTTTATTTTCAGTTGTAACTGAGAGTTGAGAAAGATGTTTATTTAACTTTCTGCAAATTAAGAAGACAGTGCCTATACAAGGAGACTTCTTCTTCCCTTTCAACTGACTCAGAAGACACAATGCTTCCCATGACTCCTTCTCAGGTCTGAGACTCTCTGTTGTCATTCATGGCATGTTCAATAGAAGTGATTTATTGCCTGTCTGCAAGTCAAGACACTTGATCATTATCATCTTCTTTTTTCCCCCACATCAACCTTTTCCTGTCTTATGCAAGTCCAAGCTAATTTAGATAAGGTCAAGATCTAGGCCACTCCTTAAAAGATTTTAACATGGCTTTTCCTTCAGTGCCTTCTATCTCATTCTTGAAACATCTTTTGTAGTCTCCCCAAGGCAGAGCTGGAAGAGAAGGTTAGTGGATAATTCAGTAGTTAAGCTATCCTCCAACATCTGATATGCCTCCAAGGCATTAAATTTTCGCTTGTATCTGTTAAATTGCTGGGAGCTTTCTTCAGTGGTTAATCATCTTTATGAAATATGTGGGGTTTGCAGTGATGCAGAACTTGGAAAATTTCTCCTCACATTATCATTCTAAAGGTGGAAAGATATTGCAGGTTTATCTCGATAATATTTGGAATGTGTGTGTATATATGTGTGTGCATATAAATATATCTTTATGTGGAATAGCAAAACAAATTAAAAGGCTCTTTAACTCTTCTTAAAAATGGGATATGACCTTACATCATCCCTTCCCCCATTAGCTATGAATGCAGAAGTCCTCTCTGAATATTTCTTCTCATGGTTCATGTGAAAAGCAAAGCAGAAACAACATTTTTAAAGGATTTTTTTCCCCCAAACCATCCCGCAGACATTTTCTGAAAAGGATAATCCATCTTAAAACACGTTGACTTGCAAATTTGTCATGCCTCTGCCAGATCGGAAGAATGCTGCAGCAGCTCAAGAGCCACCAGACACAGTTCTGTCCTCCAGCAATATCCTGAGGAATTTTGCAGAGTTGGGCTTTGTGGGCTGCTTTGACAGGCACAGGACAGGGCAGCATGAGCAGGACCAGGCAGGAAAAGCCACCTGCACTTTAGAAGAGGGAAGGAGGAATTTTTACAAGTGTTTTTCCCCTTAAATCACAACTTGAAAGCAGGATGAATGTTCTTTGTGCATATCCCTGACTCGAGTTCATTGAAATATCCCAGCTTTTTTCTGTGGCTCAGCAAAGAATTATGCCTGTGTATTTATTGGGCTAAACTATTTTTAAATGTATCAAAGTCCCTCAAAAACATCTATCTCACCAGACTGATTTGAAATACTTTTTTTGTAATTTCTGATGATATCTTACAGAAAACAAAAATACCTTATTCACACAGCTACTTAGTATTTTCATTCCATTGTAAGAAGGCTAACATTACTCGTATCATCTCTGTGATAGAGTAAAATCAATATGATTTTAATTAATCATAGCCTGTGCTTCTGTTATCTAAGACTGCCAATGCACACAGAGTGAACCTGAGGCAAATTTAGGTATCACTGAATTAAGTTTGGTTTGTGTTTGTAACAAAGGTTTTCACAGCCCAGGAAAGCAAGCTGGACGTGGCAGCTGGTGCTTTGGTTTAGTTGTGGTGGTGATGTTTGGTCAGAGGTTGGACCTAACGACCTTGGAGCTCCTTTCCAACCCTGATGATTCTGTGGCTCTGTGATTCTAAGCGATGTGATTGACTGATGTTTTGTTTGGAATGGAGCTGCACAGAAAGACTGCATTGCATATGGACAGGAGCCAAAACAGGGAGTGTGTGCACGGCTGGGTGTGGGAGCTGCTGAGTCGTGCCTGCAGGAGTGACACAGAGCAGGCAGGAGCAGCACCTGGGCTAGCTGGGACCAGCACACCTTCTCAGGCTGCTCATTGTTTGTAGGCAGGATAATGAGGGAGCTCTTTGGACCTCTGACTGCTTCTGCAGTGCGGCTGGGCTGGGCTGGGCTAAACTGGGCTGGGCCGAGCTAAACTGGGCTGGGCAGGGCTGAACTGGGCTGGGCCAGGTTGGACAGGCCTGGGCTGGGCTGGGCCAGGTTGGGCAGGGCAGGGCTGGGCTGGGCTGGGCAGGGCTGGGCTGGGCTGGGCTGGGCTGCCACCAAGGTGAGGAGTGGG